>CM053757.1:6240930-6617647 GCA_028658305.1 Pachyuromys duprasi | reverse complement strand
TTTTTTTTTTTTTCTTTAAACCTGGAGAGTAGTTTCATTCAGAGAAAGGGCTGGGCAGTGGTGGCCCACTCCTTTAATCCCAGCACCCCAGAGGCAGAGACATTAGGATCTCTAACTTCTAGGCCAGCCTGGTCTACAGATCAAGTTACAGGACAGCCAGACCTACACAGAGAAACCCTCACAGAGATCCAGCTGTCTCTTCCTCCCTGAGTGTTGGGATTACAGGCCTGTGTCACTTTGCCCAGCCAGCACAGGGTTTTGTGAGCATAAAGATCCTTGTGCTCCCAAGCAGCACTAAGGAAAGCAGGAAGGATAAACTCAGCAGAAGACATGTATAAGCTGTCTTGGTAAAACTTATGAAGATGGGTATACAAGATTGTTTTAAATTACATAGCTTTATGATTTATTGTCATTATATTTTTTTTATATTACCACTTGTGGTCACATAAAAATGTCTTGGTGAAAAGAGAATGTGGAGAATTTTTAAGGTGCTCTAACCTAGGAGTTGAGGAGATGGCCCTGTCAGTGGGGAAAGTGCTTGCTGTACAAGAATGAGGACCTGAGTTCACAGTCAGTACTCAAAACAAAAACAAACAAACAAAGGAGGAAGAGGAACCTTGGCTTGAGCAATCATTACCTGAAGGGGCTCAGGATCAACAGAAGACGCTAAGATAAAAGCACATCATACAAATGTAAGAAATTCTGAAATAAAAAAAAAAATTCAGATAGGAATCTCTAAGAGTTTCCAATGACTCATTTAATAACCAACTTCAAGGGAACTTTCAACAGAGAACAGTGCCTTATCATTGGGAAGTTGGAGAAGTTGATAGTTTGTTACTGCTGTGCAGTGAACATTTACAGGAAAGGATGGTAGAAGTTCTGTGTGAATCAGCATCGTGGAGGACCAACTGATTCTGGCTGGGAAGGTCAGTGAGGACCTCAAGCAGACCTTGAACCTGGGAGTGTGAGTAGGTATAAAATAAGAAACAGTGAGGGCTTTCCTGGCCATGGAAAGCCAGGGGGAAGGACAAGTCTGGTGCTCCTAAAGAGGAGCAGCAGAATCCGATTCGGAGTTTGGGGAGCGTTCAGGGAGGTCAGGCTGAATAGAACCTTTATTCTGTGGGCAGTGGGAAACAATTGAGGATTGTAAAGGAGAACAACAGCCGAATATTAGCTAATCATTAGTTTGTGTCCCTACCCTCTCTGCTTAGGCACTGTAGTAGGAATATAGCTCCCTCACCCAATGGTTAGAAGAGAAATCACAGTTTTAGTTTCACTGCCAAAGAAGGAACTGAAGCTTGCAGCAATTAATTTGCATATTTGGATCTCCTTTCTACTATGAAAACTGACTCATCCTACCAGTACATTTTTCTAAAGCTTTTAGGATTGAGAAATCAGTTATTTCCAGACATAAGTAATAAGATATTGCAGGGGAGTGAAAAATAGACCTTGTTGGTTTCAGGAAATAAATGTGTTCCTTGCCCAACAAAGCATGAGGATTGCCTGATCTCCCCTAGCCAACCAAGGATCTTCCTTTGTTATAGTTACTAGACTTAGTCACTGCACTATGGGTTAAAATTAGAAGAAATAAGTGAACTAAAGGCCAGATATGGTGGTGCATGCCTTTAATCTTTGTGTGTGTGGAGGCAGAGGCAGGCAGATCACCGTGAGTTAAAAAAAAAGAAAAGAAAAGAAAGTGATCTAAGACCATACTCACAAGAGAGAATGAACCAGCACTTGGGAGGCCAAGGTAGGAAGAATGTAGTTAGTTGGAGGCCAGCCTGGGCTACAGAGTAATATCTGTTTCAAACAAACCCTCCCCTCATTACAACAACTGAAATTATCAGCCAATTTTTTTCAGGTTTCAAAGGTCACCGGAGTGTCCTTCACTGGGTAGTTCTTGTTACTGAGGAATGCGGAGTCTCTTTTTTCTTTCAGCTTACTCAGTAACACCCAATTTTCCTCTGGGAGGAGTATGCATTTTGTCAAATGGACGCTGAAATATGTACAAATTAGACCACAGGCGACACTACAGACTTAGAAATCCTAAAGCAGAGGGAACAGGAATGCATGGTTACTCAGTTTTCACTATTATTCACTTCGGGTGATTTGTGTCTTAACATCAGGCATGTTGGTTATCCAGCACTGCCCACCTCATATTTAACTCATGTCTTTTTACTTAATACGAGAAGGCCGATATACGAATCAGATAAGTGGATACATTGCCTAATGTTATCAGACCCATTTAAAAACAAACAAACAAACCTCGGGAGAGTCCTCAGGCCCTCTGGAAACCCACTCACCTCCCTGAGCCCTTCCCTTTAACCCGGGAGGGGTGGAGGGTGGGGGGAGGGGGAGCGTGCAGTCGCCTCAGAGGCCAGAGACTAAGTGCGCATGCGTACATTCTGGGTCCGGCTGATGCAACCTTCCGCGTGTGAGCTTGCTCTAACCCGAGTAAGGAAGCCGACAGGGACCATAGGCGCGGCCAATCAGCGGCCACGCGCAAGGGTGAGGCAAGTCTCCTCCCAGGGGATGGGGGTGGGGTTCTGCAAACGACGTTAGGAGGCGCTGGGCGGTAAGCGTAGACGCCCTCAGTCCTCGGTCTGATCTGGCAGCTTCCGGGTGTTCAGCTGCGGCCATTTTGAGCTTCGCTTCTTTCGGCGCTCGCCCGCCACCCAGCCCTTCCGCTCGCGCCTTTCACGCCTCGGTGGGGCCGCGGTCACCGGAAACGCCGCGGCAGCCGCGTGAGGGGTCCGGTTTATGGTGGAGTGGTCGCACACGGGCTAGGACGCCTCCTTCTCCGCCGGGATGGACGTAGCCGCGGTCGCCACCGCCTGCGCGGGCCGCCGGGCCGTGCGGAGTGCCGCCCGCTGCGGAAGCCGTCACTCTCTGGGCCTCCGCTCCCGGTGCGGGGATCGGCCTCCAGTAGTGACTCCGTGGCTGGGAAAGGCTGTGTAGGCCTCGGATCCCACGCGCTCTGAACGCCGCTGAGTTCTCCGTGCTCCTGCTCGAGAAGCTGCCAAGGAAAGGAGATGGAGCCGGGAACGCACGGAGCCCGAAAGCGGGCTGCCCCTCGGATGGGCTCCTGGTTCCGGCTGCCCTTCCTGCGGCGCTGGCACGCCTGCTCTTCCGAGTTCCTGAAGCCTTCCTCTCGGGAAAACTCCGGGGACCCGGTACTGCCTGCCTCTGCCCTGCCCAAGCCTCGAACCAGGTACTGGACCAAATTGCTTTCCCAGCTCCTTGCACTGCTCCCTAGCTTGCTCCATAAGCTGCTTATTTGGAGCCAGCTTTTCAGTGGCATGATTCCTACCAGATGGCTAGATTTTGCAGCAAGTTACAGCGGCCTGAGGGCTTTGAGAGAGCGCGAGGAACCTGCCGCTCCCACGGTCCAGAAGTCTTTGAGTTCTCTGCGGCTGGACTCTTCGGAAGACTTGGCTGCCAGTTCCCTTGATTGGCTAGAGGAGGGATTCCAATGGCAGTGCTCATCCTCAGAGCTGGAATTGAAATGTAAAGCTCAGGAAAGAGCTTTAGACTCCACTGCGCACACTTTTCTCCTGGAGCAGCAGCTGTGGGGAGTAGAGTTGTTGCCCGGTAGTCTTCGGGCGGGTCTGGTCTCCCACCGAGAACTCGGCTCTTCAATTTCTGGGCCTCTCAACACTCAGAGCTTAGGCAATTTCAAGGTAGTTTCCTATCTACTGAACCCTTCCTACCTGGACTGCCTTCCCCAGTTAGAGCTACGCTGTCAGAACAGCGTTGGAGCTGGCCACCTTGTGGATTTCCGAACACTACCCGGAGAGAGCTGCTGCCTTTCAGAAGATGGTTGTCACCCCCAGCCACTGCGTGCAGAGATCTCTGCAACCGCATGGCGAAGGTGTTCTCCTCTTTCTACTGAAGGCTTGCCGGAAATCCAACACCTTCGTATGAAACGGCTAGAATTTCTTCAGGCTAACAAAGGGCAAGAGTTACCCACCCCTGACCAAGACAATGGCTACCACAGCCTAGAGGAGGAGCACAGCCTGCTCCGGATGGACCCACAGCAGTGCACAGATAGCCCAGCACAGGCAGTGCCCCCTGCCAGAGCCAGCCCCCGGCCCACTGAGGAAAAACTAGAATTGTTGATTCAAGAAGTTTCACAAAGCCCCCAGGGAAGCAGTCTGTCTTTCGAGTTGCCTGTGGAAAAAGAATGTGAAGAGCACCACAATAGTGTAGTCGACTGCTTAGACGCAGAGGATGACTTTCCTATTTCTGCCAGACCAGTTTGTAGCAACAAACTGATAGATTATATTTTGGGGGGTGCCTCCAGTGACTTGGAAACCAGCTCCTCGGAAAGTGAGGATTGGGATGATGAGCCTGAGGATGATGGTTTTGATAGTGATGGCTCCCTGTCCGAATCAGACACAGAACAAGACTCCGAAGGGTTTCACCTTTGGAACTCTTTCTACAGTGTAGATCCTTACAATCCCCAAAACTTTACAGCCACAATCCAGACTGCTGCTAGAACTGTCCCCAGAGACCAGTCTGATTCAGGGAAGTCCTTGTCTGGCAACCCTGATCTAGGGAGTCCTCAGGCTGGACTCCCTCCCGAGGCCCCTGACCACAGTTCTGGGGAGGAGGATGACTGGGAATCCAGTGCAGATGAAGCAGAGAATCTTAGGTTGTGGAACTCTTTCTGTAATTCCGAGGACCCTTACAACCTTTTAAATTTTAAGGCTCCTTTTCAAACTTCAGGGAAAAGCTTGAAAGGCTGTCAGGACTCAAAGGCGTCATGTGAGGCCGTGGGGGCCTTTTCGGGGTGTCGTAACTTACTTTCTTGTAAGGCGCAACTGTTAGAGAGCCAAGAAGACAATTGCCCAAACCATAGTCTGGGTGAGACTCTTTCTGGAAAAAGATACACCCATATCAAGAGAAAAAAGGTTTGCTTCTTTTCCTTTTACATGACTAATAACTTGTATTTTGATATGGTTACTATAGCAGCATGAATGACTTCCCGTGGAGGCATAGTTGTGTATATTTTTGAGGAAGGCTTCTGAGCTTATGTGCTTGAATTGAGAAATACTCATATGACCCTTCTTCCCAATGTAGTGAAATGTTTTTGTCTGAAAGGAAGATGTTAGTATGTAGATGTTAGCAGGGATATCATTTAGATTGTGGGTCCTGAAGTTTAAAAATGCTTACATGTATTTTGTTTGGGAATATGTAGTATATTATTTTCATGGCAACAGTGGCTTTATTCCTGTCCATTAGACCCCAAAGGAATAGTACTAGCAAAAAGCAAGTTAGGTTTATTTAGTTGTTTGCCCAGGGGTTGTGGGAAGTGGTTGTGGTGGTAGTGTATGCCTGTAATCGCAGCAGTTGGGAGTTAGAGGTAGGTGAATTTTTTGTTAGTTTTGGAGTCCAGCTTGGTCTATATAATGAGTTCCAGACTAGCCAGGGATTCATGAGTGGGACCTTATCAAAACCAAACAGAGCAAAAAAGCAGTGCCTTTGCCTTTCCTGCAGCTTGTTGTGTCCCAAGCTGGCCAGAACTTTCAGCACATCTTGTTTTTAGGTTTCACTGTGTAACACAGGCTCAATGTGGCCTGGGGCCTCAGCTTCCCAAGTGCAGAGATAATCATGAGCCTCCAGGCTAGTTTTAAAACTTCATGAGATGGTTTGCTCTTTCGTTATATTACTCAATTTACTTTACCTTCAGACTCATTTGAATTGCTTTATTTCTCTTACTGCTTATTCACCTGAAGTTACTGAGAAGACATGGCACCCCAGGCACAATGGTATCTTATTGTTGAGGGAGTTTCTTTAGTTTCTTATACTTTCATTTGGAAAGAGAAAGCAGTGGGTGAGTTATCATTGGCCAGTGATTCTGCAGCACCGGTTCTTGTCAAATAGACTGTGTTGTGAGTTACTGGCTCCGTAGGGCCAGCTTACTTTGAACATATTCTTGGGACAGAAAATATCTAAGTGGTGGTAATCTTAAGTCTTGCCTGTAGAGCCATAATTAGTCATGCTAATAATTAAATTTTAGTCATATTTTAGAATTGTGTGAGAGCTTTTACATTTATTTATTCATTTATTTATACTGGTGAGTGAGGCTAGCCCCTTGATCCGTGTTTGACGAGGGGTCAAACCACACCAAGCCACATCACCAGCTCTTGTTACCCTCTTCAGGATAGGAAAAAGCTCTTGAGAGGGAACAGGCAAGAAACAGTGGAGTAGCGGCATGAGTGCTGCCTCCGGAGACCTGTGTTCTTTGCTCGGCGTTTTAGGTCTGAGGTGGACTTGGGGTTGGGGTAGGGCAGCCAGGCTTGAAGTTACTTCACTCTCATGCCCCTCATCCACTTATCCAAAGGGAATACTTGTGCTGGGGGTTAATCCTGGACCTGTTGTAGGTTAAACAGGAACCTTGCCACCTTCACCCAACTTACCAAGATAAATGAGTAGATAAAACTCTTTGTAATTCATTTTCATGCTTTTGAATGGCTATGGTCAACCTCATGTCTCAGTTAGCTTAAGACTTGACTGTGAAATAGGAACAAAACTTAAAAGAGGTTGTGTCTAAATACCATAGTTATTTGACAGCCCTTGGCTGTCTGCCATTCTTTAGTTACATGAGAATGAGTAGAGTCTAATTCTTAGAATGAACCCTTGAGATCATGGAAGATACTTGTGTTCTGGCAAAACAGCAGGTTCTAGACTTTTGAATCCTGGTTATACCACTAAGATGCTGTGGGGTTTGGGCTGGTCACTTAACTGGTTCCTTGTCAGTTCAGTGCTGATACTTTTTCATATCTCATGGGGTTGGATCAGAGGATCAAATAAGAAAATTTGCAGAATTTCTTGAAAAAAGTTTGGCATTTGGCAAACAGTATAAAAATGCTTATTTTTATTTCTTAGTGACAATGACTAGGCAACCACTAGACCGCAATATCTAGTAAGGTGTTACATGCCTACTAATTGTCCTCGGGGGCATTCCTTGGCCTGATGTAAAGGGAAGAAAAGCTGTAGTCCTCAGTGGGATTAGCTGATGTAACTATTAAACATGCTTTAAAGCAAGTATTTACTTTTAGAGGTGAAATCTTTTTTTTTTTTTTTTTAAAGACAGGATCTTGTGTAACCCGTTCTGGGTTCAAACTCCTGATTGTCCTGCCTCAGCTTTTGGAATGCCTTGCTTTTTCAAGATTGTAGTAGTTCTGGTTACTGAGTACTTTTTCGTATGGGGGGGAATACTAATAAACTGAATTTCTGTATTTCTCTAAGAATTAAAGGATAGCAGGGATTACTAGTAGGGTAATGCAGAGTTCTTATCTAACTACATTTATGTGGTGGGCACAAAAATCTCTCGTTGTCTATGTGGTGTTAATTCTAAGATCCTAGAGTGACTTAACATTGGTTTTTGTCTTTCTAGGTAACCTTCCTTGAAGAAGTTACCGAGTATTATATAAGTGGTGATGAGGATCGCAAAGGACCATGGGAAGAATTTGCAAGGGATGGTTGCAGGTTCCAGAAAAGAATTCAAGAAACAGAAGTTGCTATTGGCTACTGCTTAACGTTTGAGCACAGAGAAAGGATGTTCAGTAGACTCCAGGAACATGTTTCAAAGGACTTCTTGTTTGTTGTTCAGCAATGTTAAGACAAGTGAACAGCCTGCAGTCCTGGTCCACACTATCTCTTACTTGAGAGATTTCTCTTAAAAACATACTGGCAGCTGTCCCTTGGACATGGTTTTAAAGAAACAACTTGTATCTAGTGATGTAGTTTATTTTTTTGGGTAATGTAATGTGTCTCATTAGAAACACCAACTCCAATAATGAAGGGTCTCTAATCTTTAATCCTCTCTTTTCAACTATTAGTAGGATATGGACTTTGTGGTTTTGAGATGGTCTCACTAAGTAGTTCTGGTTGGCCTAGGTCTTTGGGTGTCGAACAGGCTGGCTTTGAAATTGGCATCTTCTTGCCTCTGTTTCCTGTGCCACCATGCTCAGCTGGATATATTTTTAGATATTCTCTGCTTGAGATGAAAGGGACCCTTTGAATAGTAAATTTTGCACTTTCAAAACTTTTCTTCTGGAGGCAGAGGCCAGCCAAGTTTACATAGTCAGCTCCAGGCCAGCTAGGGCTATATGGTCAGACCTGCTCTCTTTTTTAGTTATTAGAGACAGGATTTCTCTGTGTAGCCTTGGCTGTACAGGAACTTGATCTATAGACCAGGCAGATCTTGAACTTACAGAGATTCACCTGCCTCTGCCTCTTGAGTGCTGGGATTAATCTAGGCGTATGCCACTACTGCCCAGTAAGACCTAGTCAAACAAACAAACAAAACCCCCCAAAATGTCTCACCAGGCCTGTCATTTAAGTTGCTTTGTGGAGACTGAGGCAGGAGGCTAGGAAGTTCCAGGTCTGCCTGGAGCTCAAGGCCAGCCTGGGTAGTTTTTAGCAAGACTTTTTTTTTTTTTTTTTTTAGTCTTATTGACAGCTATCTCCCCTCACCCTACCCCAGACAGGGTTTCTCTGAATAGCCTTGGCTCTCCTGGACTTTATAGACCAGGCTGGCCTTGAACTCACAGAGAGCCACCTGCCTTTGCGTCCCTGAGTGCTGGGATTAAAAGTGTGTGCCACTACATGGCTAAGACCTTAAATTCGAAATGGAAAAGGAGGCTGGGTATACACTCAGTAGCAGAGGGCACTTGCCTGCATGTGCAAGGCTCTGTGGTCAGTCCCCGGTAAACAGCAAAAACATTGTCTTGGATAACTACAAGGCTTAAGCCTCTTATTCAGTTTTAACTTCAATTATGCATACTGATTTAAAAAACTTTGGGTTCTTAATGTGCTCTTCTTATTCTAAAATTAATGGATTTTATGTTTATCTGTATATATGTATGTCTGTGTTACATATATTTTAAGGTGGGGGATTGAGGTATGCTCTCACTGTGGCCTTGAGCTCATGGCAATCTTCTCATTTCAACCTTAGTGTTAAGCTATGCTTGCTATATATATATATAATTTTTTTTTAACTTTTATATTATACCTTAAGGCTAAAATTTGTTGTACATGCTTTATGTTACCAACCTAAGAGACATTGTTATGTCGTTTGAAAGCATGTGATGGAATTTCTTTTTAATTTTTTATTTAAAGACATGGTCTCCTAGTGGTCTAGGCTGGCCTTGAACTCACTACTTAGCTAAGGTTGACTTTGAAAGATCCTCTTGTCCTCTTGCTTGGATTACACTTCCGTGTGCCTTTTATCCAGATTTTTTTCTGTATCTAGGTTTATTTAAGAACTTCCAAGGACTACCACAAACCGGAAGTACCGTACTTTCTGAACTGGGAAGGCCATGTTGCTGTGTTTTTTAAAGGCATATACAGTGATGCCTAGCTTGTCTGCCAAACCTTAACATCTGGTATATTCAGTTTCTGTGCAAACTGCGTTCGGAAGGTTTTTCTGTGTTGTAATTCCAGTTGTAGCTTTCAAAAAATTGTAAAGCACTCTAGGAAGTAATCATTGCATTGTAGGCATTCATTTTCTTAATCTTAAAAACCTAGAAAATTTTCCTAGGAGAAATACGGGAGACATCTCAGAAACTCAGTTTTGTCTTTACAGAAAACCAGTGTTATTTATATACCCTGCCTCAGCACTTGTCACTTTTCAAACCTGTCTTGGTGATGCTATAAACTTAGATTGGGCAGTTCTGAATTTTCAAGTGTGAAATATCAAATACAAACTTAAATATCCAGGTTTATTGTGTTCTGTTTTGTAAAGAGAGAAGCAAGGCTGAGGCCGTACTGAGAGGAAAGCGTAAAATAAAGCTGGAAGAGCCAGACAGACTTTAGTGTCTTACCCTACCCCAAGCTTGCTTTTGAATAGAGTGCGTTGATTAGGTATGCTTGATTTATTCAGTTAGCTTTACCTGTGCTGTGTATGCTAAGTTGAGGTAATGTGTAGCCACCTCTGTAGTAGTTCTTACTGTGTGCCTCCTGCCATGAGTGATGGTAGGTCCACTGGATTGATCATGGGGCTGAGCCTTCCCAGAGGAGCTAGCAGGGTAACTACCTCAGTTTATAACCTCCTGGTTATTTCCGTTTGATGTACTCCAGGGTTTGCCTCAGTGATGATGGTGTTCATCCATAGAGTGCAACGCCAGGAAAGTTGGTCTTAATTTTTGCAGAACCCTCATTTCTGTGTATTTTATGCACCTGCATTTAGTGAACTCCAGAGTGTATAACAGTCTGGTATAGTTCTGTGGAGACAGGCTAGTTAAGAAGCTGTGTCATTTAGAAAGCAGGCATGTTGACTTAGGAAGAAAAACTGTGACAATACATAGACATTCTTTTTAAACCAGACTGCAGCTTAACACTTGATTTCAGACATTTAGGTTTTGTAATTCACACACTTGTATATTTGCAAGGAATGGGTGTTTGAAATTTGTCCCAGCTTCCACCTTCACGATCAAGTGAGTAAATGACTGGTTAAAATAGTCTGGTGCATTGGCCACCTGCAGATGTGGTCAGATGGTGGCCAGGACAGATTGACCAAAGGAGAAACAGTTTCTGTCATTGTCACCCCAGCCCCAGATGTCAAGAATACCTCCAAAGGCAAGGCGAGGCATGGCAGTTCCCGCTGAGTACACACTCAAGTCCCGCAATGGTGCTTTAAGGATCTGTGTAGCATGTGAGAGGCTCTATACAGACGGGGGTCCACATTTCTGAGTGCTGAAATGTGGCAACTCTTCATCTGTAACTTGAAATCAAAACTATCAGATTTTATTTTTTATAATTTAAGGAAGGTGGAGTTTGGGAATGAGATTTCTGAGTTGGCTTTTTCAGATCAGTGATTTCAAAATGTAACTAGTGGAAATTTTATAGCTCAGATTATATTTGTATATAATTATTAACTAATCTGTAAATTGTAATAAATATCTTTGCAATTATTGAATGAAGATTTTATGTATTCCTTTACATTGTTTTTAGTATTGTGGGACAGAGTTTTCAGACTTAGGTCAGTTTTGTAGAACTGCTGTAGGTGATAGGAACAATCAGATAAATGGCTTCTCAGCTAGTCGAAGGGAGAGTTGGGGAAAGGAGAAATGCAGTTGCAAGCTGCTTTCTTGGTAATAGGACAAGGTAATAGGATCGTAGAGTGTGAACTTTTTGGGGTGGTTTTAGACAAGGTTTTGATTATACAAATCCTGTGTCAGCCTCCTGAGAGCTGAGTGCACCACTGTGCCTGGCTTCCAACAATCTCCTCTTAAGATTTTCATTCTAGGGGGCTGAAGAGATGGCTCAGACTGTTCTTCCAAAGGTCCTCAATTCCCAGCAACCACATGGTGGCTCATAACCATCTATAGTAAGATCTGGTATGCAGGCAGAATGTTGTATAAATAATAAATCTTAAAAAAAATTTGCATTCTAAAACCAGGGCCAGCTCTAGTAGGAGCTGCTAGTCTTTCCCAACCCTCACCTTTCCCCTCTTCTCTTCCTTCTTATGCTTGTTCAGTGCTGGGGGATCCTTTCAAGATCTTGGTAACCCTGGAAGGTAAATTGTGAGTTACTGTGTGGGTACTGGCAATTGAACCTGAGTTCTCTGCAAGAGCCAGCTGTGCAGCTCCAGGTCCCAGGAGCTTTTATTTATTTTATGTATGTGGATGTTTTGTCTGTTATCTGTCTGCACACCAGAAGAGTCATCTGATCCCATGAGACAATAGTTAACGGTTGTGAGCCACCTTGTGGATGCTGGGAATTGAACTAAGAACTTCTTAAAAGAGCAGCCAGTACTCTTAACTGCTGAGCCATCTTTCCAGCACCCCTATGCTCTGTATAGGTTAGACAAGTACTTTACCACTAAGCTACATCCTTAGTCTCTAAGCAATAAAATAAACGGAAGTTGTGTATGTAGGGAGCTTTGTGTGTGTGCTTGTGTATGCCCAGGAGATGCCCAGGGCTGGAGTTACCAGGAGGTTGTAAGGTGCAGTGGGCACCAGCTTTCTGCAGCAGGTACCTTAACTATTGAGCCATCTCTCCAACCCCTCTAATAGAAAATTTCAAACTTTTTATTGCTGGTCTCACCAGTTGTGATAAACAGATTTAGGGATATAGTGGTCTGGTTTTTTTGCAGTTACTTCTCTGCTTCCACCTTTTTATGGCTCTGGAGATAAAACTCAGGTAGTCAAGCTTAAATGGCAAGTGTTTTACCCCCAAGTCATCTTGTTGGCCCTCCATTATTTTTTGAGGTGTATCAATGGATCTGGACCCCCTGCCTAAGCTTTCCAGTTCTGGGATTACAGGCATGCACCCCACCCCTAGCAACATACACATTCCACCTTTGTTTGTATATTGTGAAAGGGTCTCATGTCTGGTCACCATCCCCAGCTGGTGAGGCTGCTTAGCCTTTAAGCTTCAATGAGTCCCCATGTCTACTCCCCAGCATCCCATCCCCAGAGCTGGAGTTACAGCCACATGCTGCAATACCTGATTTTCCTATGGGTTCTGTGGATCTCACCTCAGGTCTTTATGCTGTGTAGCGAGCATGTAACAAACTGAGCCATCTCTCCAGCCCTCACAAGTCATTTTTAAAAGTAGAAATGGAGAGCTGGGTGGGTGGCGCATGCTTGTAATCCCAGTGCTCTGGGATGCTGAGGCAGGTGGGTATCTGAGTTCAAGACCAGCCTGGTCTACAAAGTACAGGCCAACCAAGGCTACACAGAGAAACCCTGTCTCAAAACCAAAACTAAAGTAGAAATAGACTGAGAGATGGCTGAGCAGTTAAGAGCACTAGTTGGTCTTCCAGGGGACCTAGGTTTGATTCCCAGAATCCATGTGGAAAGTATTTTTAAATATTTTTTTTTTAATTTTTATTTATTAAATAATCTGCCTGTGTGTGTGCCTACACATCAGAAGAGGGCATCAGATCTCATTATAGATGGTTGTGAGCCACCATGTGGTTGCTGGGAATTGAACTCAGGACCTTTGGAAGAGCAGACAGTGCTCTTAACCTCTGAGCCATCTCTCCAGCCCCTATTTTTATTTTTAATACATTTAAAAAATAATTTTTAAAGATCTTATGTATATGAGTACTCCTCCCAGAAGAGGGCATTGGATTCCAGTGTAGGGAGTTACCATCTAGTGGGAATTGAACTCAGAACCTCTGGAAGGGCAGACTGCGCTCTTAACTGCTGAGCCATCTCTCCAGCACTATTGTTTAAAAAATTTAAAGTAGGGCCTCAAGGTGGTGGCACACGCCTTTAATCCCAGCACTTGGGAGGCAGAGACAGGTGGATCTGTATGAGTTTGAGTCCAGCCAGGTCTACCAAATGAGTTCCAAGACAGCCATGGCTACACAGAGAAACCCTGTCTTGAAACAAAACTGCATGGGTGTGTATGTGCTCATAGCACTCAGGGAGATATGGGAGTCATCCTCGATTACTCTTCCATCATACTCGTTGATGCAGGGTCTTAATCCAACCCAGAACTTGACAATGTGGCTTCTCGAGTTTAGATAGATGCTTTGGACCACCTGTCCCCATCTGAGGCTAGAGTTACAGGGAAGCCACCCTGCCCACCTGCCATTTACATGCATTCTGGAGACCCGAACTCCAAAACTCACACGTGGCAAGTGCTTTAAACACCTCACCATTCCTCTTAATATGTCTTTAAAACTAAGCTGCCTATCCAGTTTTACATATGAAAAGTTTTAGTATTTATTTAGTCAGTCATAATGGGATTGCTGTCAATCTGAGCTATTCCACATCAGTTACCAGATCCTTCATGTGTGAAGTTAGTTGAATTGTATGTGATCTTTGGACGCTACACTGATATTTCCTGGGTTTGCTCGGTGAGATTAAAGATTCTGTTGGTGATGGGTCAGTACACAAAGGCAGCAGAACAAAAAACTCGTGAACCTTTTCCCAGCCCTGTGAGGATTCCACAAGGCCTAGGCTGCTTCCAACTGACCAGTTCTACTGCTACGTTTGACACCAGAGACATTTTTGCTGATTTTTAAATACTGTGTTTGTGTGCACCAGTCCTGAGGAATACGGCAGAGTCTCTGGAGCTGGAATTACAGGCGGTTTGAGCTGCTCAGCCTGGGTGCTAAAAACCAAACTTGGGTCCTCTACCAGAACATTTCAAAAAAGGGTCGGAAAGTCGTGTTCATTTTGTTTTATCTGAGCGTTTTACCTGCATATATTTACGTGTACCACAGTGCTTGCCTGGTGTCTGAGGTGGTCAGAAGAGAGCATTAAATCCCCTGGCCCTGGAGTTCAGGACAGTAATGCACCACCACATGGGCACTGGGAATTGAACCTAGGCTGTCTGAAAGAGCAGCAAGTGCTTTGGACCTCTAAAGCCATTTCAAAATTTTTCTTATACTGCTCAGGACCACCTGCCCAGGGGAGGCCACACCCAACATATCACACACGCGCACACACACACATCTCTATCTCTATAAAGTACGTATATTTTACATATATACATATTCATATCACATATATAATTTTCATTCCATCAGTTTTGTTTCTCTAGAGCTGTGGTTCTCAACCTTCCTAATGCAGTGATTTTTTTTTTTTAATACAGTTCCTAATTTGTTGTTGTTGTTGATTTGTTTTGTTTTTCAGACAAGATTTCTCTGTCACCCCAGCTGTCCTGGAACTCACTGTGTAGGCCAGGCTGGCCTTGAACTCACAAGATTTGCCTGCTTCTGCCTCACAAGTGCACTACTGTGGCCTGCTCATACAGTTCCTCATGTGCTGACCCCCAACCATAAAATTATTTTTGTTGCTACTTCATAACTGTGATTTTGCTAGTGTTATGAATTGTAATGTAAAATTCAATCTGTGTTCTCTGATGGTCTTAGGTGACCCCTGTGAGAGGGCCATTCAACCCCCAAGGAGGCCGAGCGAGACCCACAGGCTGAGAACCACTGCTCTAAACCCTGACTAATATCTATGGCTGTTTTGCTCCCATGGGTGTAAGTGCATCACTTGCATGTGTCAGATCACCTGAACTGGAGTAGCAGATGGTTGTGAGTTATCACGTGGGTGCTGGGAATTGAACCCAGGTCCTCTGCAAGAACAAGTGCTCTTTTTGAGATGGTCTTCTGTAACCTAGGCTGGCCTTGAATTAGCTGTGTAACCTAGGATGGCCTTGAGCTCCTGAGCATCTTTATCCTCCCAAGAGCTGAGATTACAGATGTTTGCCAACACACCTGGCTCATAGTATAGTCTTTAATATTGTCAGGGAAGATGGAAAGTGACTGTGAAAAGTGGATTGATTGGTCTTGGGAAAGCTAGAACAGACAGCTGATGGGGCCGGTAGTCTTACTGCCATAGGGTCTAGAACCTGAGCTGTATGGGAGGAGACTTTGGAGCAGGTTTTCAGGTTTGGTTCTTTTAATTGCTTGCCTGCCACACACTTCCTTTTGCCTTTATTGTTGACTTTTTAAATGATGGAGTCTCATGTAGCCAGTCCTACTGCTGGCTGTGTAGCTGAGGGCATTACTGAGCTCCTACCTCAGCTTCCCAGGTTTTGGGATTACAATGCTGTCTTAGTTTGCTTTCTAATAGAGTATTTATTTTATCTTATATGCATTGGTGTTTTGCCTGCATGTGTATTTGTGTGAGGGTGTTGGATCCTGTGGAACTGGAGTTACAGACAGTTGTGAGCTGCCATGTGGGTGCTGGGAATTGAATCTGGGTCCTCTTGAAGGGCAGCTAGTGCACTTAACTACTTAGCCATCTCACCAGCCCCTTTGTTTGCTTTCCAGCACCTTTACCAAAAGCAACTTGGGGAGAAAGGGCTTTCTAGGCATACATATTCACATCACTGTCCATCACTGAGGGAAGTTGGGTCAGGAACCTGGAGGCTGAAACTGAAACAGAGGCCACTGAAGAAAACTCATTACTTGCTGGCTTGCTCTCCATGGCTTGCTCAGTTTTCTTATTATACCCAGGCCACCTTCCTAGGACTTAATTAAAATACAACAAATAAATGTATAATAAATAAATACATCAAGAATCAAGAAAGTGACCCACGGACCTGCCTCCAGGCCGTGCGGTGGGTGGGGTTTTGGGGTTGGGGCCTGTGTTGCCATTTTTCCAATTGAAATTCTTTCCAGATGACTCTAACTTGTGTCAAGTTGACAAACAACAATAAAACCCAAAAAGCTAATCAGGACACTAAGCCACCATGCCCGGTGATATTTTCTAGGTTTCGGCACTCTGAGGCCTGACTGACCTTCAGAAGTGCCCCAAATATGTTGAGGATTAAGAAGGGACAGTAGAACCAGGGAACGCCACTGATTTCTCAGTGGGGCTCAGGCGTTTATTGGATCTGAAGGCAAAAGCCAAAGGAATCCCAGAAGAGTTTTTAGACTCATGGGCATATACATTCTAAAAAAAAGAAAATCATATTGGGAGGGGGCTACAGCTGGGATACAAAGTGGATAAATTGTAATAAATTTTAAAAAAATTTAAAAATATTTTTTTGAGGCGCCGAACTGGAGGGATGGTTCAGAGGTTAAGAGTGCTGGCTTCTGTGCTCAAGAGATGGTTCAGTGGTTAAGAGCACTATCTGTTCTTCCAAAGGACCCGGGTTCAATTCTCAGCACCTACATGGCAACTCACAACTGTCTCCATTTTCAAGGGATCTAACATCTTCATGCTGATGTGTGATAAAATAAATTATATATTATAAATAAATTCTATAACTATATATTATATAAATATATTATAAATTATATACTTATATATATAAGTGCTGGCTTCAGCTGGGTGGCACACACCTTTAATCCCCGCACTCCAGAAGCAGAGGCAGGTGGATCTCTGTGATTTGGAGGCCAGCCTGGAGCTTGGTTGGTCCAGAGTTTCTGGACAGCCAGGGCTACGCAGGGGGCCAGGGAGGGGAAGGGGGTGTAATGGAGAATGGTAGTTTCAGGTTTGATTCCCAGCACCTTTTATGGCAGCTCAATGCAGTTTGTAACTTTAGTCTCTCTGGTGCCCTCTGTGGCCTCCACAGTATACAAGTGCAGGCAAAACATGAACACATTAAACAAATCAATGTCACAAAAAAGATAAAAACATTCATTGAAGATAGGGTCTGGAACTGGCTATTCAGACCCTCAGGCTGGCTTAGGCTGGAGTTTTTGCTTGTTTGTTTTTGTTTTTTGAGACAGGGATTTTCTGTGTAGCCTCAGCTGTCCTGGGCTTGCTTTGTACACCAGGCTGGCCTCAAACTCACAGAGATCTACCTGCCTCTGTCCCCCTGAGTGTTGGGATTACAGGCATAAGCCACCATGTTTGGGTTGGATTGTTTTTATTTAAAGACAGAATCTCACTATGTTACCCTGATTGGCTTGGGACTCGCTATGTAGACAAGGCTGGGCTCAAATTCAGAGATACATGTGCCTTTGCCTCCTGAGTGCTGGCATTAAAGGTGTACATTACCATGCTCAGTCAGGCTGGCTCCTGTAATTTTTTTTAGAACTATTTTTTTATGTATTTATGTGAAGGGGCATCTTAACTATATATGTCTGTGCACATTGTGTGTGCAGTGCCTGAGGAGGCCAGAAGAGGGTGTCAGATCCCCCAGAACTGGAGTTACAGATGGCTGTTAGCTGCCAGGAGGGAATCAAACCCAGGTCCTCTGGAAAAACCCAGTTCTCTTAACCCACAAGCTATCTCTCCAGCTTTGTTTTTGTTTTGAGATAGTTTCTCACTGTGTAGTGAGGCTTCCTGGCTTGGAACTCACTACACTATGTAGATCAGGCCAGTCTCAAACTCACAGAGATCCACCTGCCTCTCCCCCCAAGTGCATGATTAAAACTGTGTGCTACCATGCCCTGTCGTTTTGTAAATTTTAACAGCTTGGCCTGGTAGCTCACGCCTATTGTCATGACATGGGGAGGGTGTGGCAGGAGGGGGAAGCCAGTCTGGATTACAGAGTGACCTGTTTCAAAAAAATCAAAACAATGTCAGCACACACACTCCATCAGGAAAGAAGTAACCCCTCTTTGGGTCTCAAATATCACCTTTCAGAGACACTTGATGACCTTATTTATTCCCTATTCCTTCCCTTTCTTCTCATGTTACCAATTAACAATGCAGCTTTCTCTGACCTCATCTTGTTAACATTGTTTCTTGGCAACTCCCCCACCCACTGGCAAACTTCTTGAGAGTAGTGATCCTATGAGCCAGAGTCCAGAGCTGTGCTTGGTACCTTGTAGGTAATAATTATGTATTGAATGTCTTAGCTGTCTCTAGGTTACCTTTCATCTAGTCCTTACTGCAATTTGATCAGTACAGCAATGTCTGATCAGAATCAAACAGGCCACAACTATGGGTGGAAATAGACATTGAATGTAAAGGTCCTCAGAGAAAAGCTACAGTAAAGTCAACTAATTTGTAGAGTGTAATTATAAAGTTCAGTGTGTCTGGGGACACCACATCAATTAATTTGAATCTCACTAGTAGAATTGCTGATAATTTATAAACTTAAACGTGAACAAATCAGTGGGGGCCTTTCTCCAGAATTAATACAGTGTATGAAGAGGAGTACAGGAGGCTTGTAGCGTGGACTCTGAATTTCCAGCAGTGCTCCGTTGAGCCCACTAGATGGCGCTGACTTACCAGATCAGAGTATCTGAAGGCTCCAATGGCAGTTGCTCCCTGGAAAGGTTTCCTTCCCTGTGTGAACCGGCCCTGCCTTGCTCTGGTCGGTTCAAGCCTGGCTCCACCTTCTGTGGTGACTACCCGGAAGTGGGGCTGATTCTTATCAGAGACCCAAATTTTATAATTGAACAAAGACAAATGAGTCCATCCTTCCTGCTAAATACAGCACATGAGTGAAGGGACGCTGGTCTGAGGTCTATATACCCTTGTGTTCTAGAGTTTCCCCAGCTTCTTCTTGCCTCCTGTGTGCATTCCATCCCTGGGGCAGTGGTTCTAAGGAGAGTGGGGAGCTCTCATATGGAGAATCTGGAGGTGATAAGAGAGTTGTACAGGAGACTGGGCTGCCAGGAGGAAAACCATGCGAGCCATGTGATCGCGTTTCCCCCATGGCACTACGCAGCCCAAGCCAAGCAGAGGTCTGTTCTTTCTTTGGTGGGTTTGTATGGGCCCCAAATGAGCCAAACTCAAATCTAGACAGACGCCGTTCTGTGTCCTTCCATTCTGTGTCCCTGTGTCCCCATCCCCTGTGTGTTTGCATACGATTTCCCTGTACCTGCAGTGACCCAGGTGACTTCCTGCAATCTCACCCCATGCTTCCCTCTCCCGTTCCGCTTGATTTGACTTCAGGAGTGGATGGCCACTCTGCTATGTCTGGGAATTTGCATAGGAAGGTTTTCTTTTCTTTCTTTCTTTCTTTCTTTCTTTCTTTCTTTCTTTCTTTCTTTCTTTCTTTCTTTCTTTCTTTCTTTCTTTCTTTCTTTCTTTCTTTCCTTCCTTCCTTCCTTCTTTCTTTCTTTCTTTCTTTCTTTCTTTTTAATATTTCTGATTGCCATTTTAGGGGGGGTTGGAGGGGACATTTTCTCTTAAGTACATTTCCTTCTCCAAGACAATTTGCCAAGAGTGACCTGTCCTTTGGCCTGGGGTGTACCCAGCTTTTCCTGAAGGAACACTTTTTAAAAATAGCATTTTTTCTTTTTAATTTATTTATTAAATATTCTGCCTGTGTGTGTGCCTGTGCATCAGAAGAGGGCATCAGATCTCATTATAGATGGTTGTGAGTCACCATGTGGTTGCTGGGAATTGAAGACCAGCCAGTGCTCCTAACCTCTGAGCTAGCTCTCCAGACCCCGGAAGTCGCTGTTTTAGAGGTAAGTCCTGCTGGGGAACCCAGGGTGGAAGCAGGTATGTGTAAATTAAGTTCCCAGGTTGACCCAGATGGATGACAAGTTAAAAGCCGGTGTCTCGTCCTACCCTCCCACACAGCAGAGGCCACCTCAGGTCTTTTGGGAATGTTTGCCTCCCTTGGTCAGGTTTCTTTTCTTTTTTCTTTTTTTTTCCCTTGTAAAAGTTCTCTGATTTCTATGCCCAAAGAGACACCACCACAAAGAGTCCATCTTCTTTATGACAGCATCCTGCACCCCTCCTGCCGAGCTGAGTTGTAGCAATAGCTATGTAAACACTACCACAACCAGAAGTCCCCTCTTGCTCTTCCATATCCAACCCCATTTCCAACCTCCAGCTTTTGGCAGCAGTTTTCTGCCTTGGTTTTTTATTTGAAAACATTTTATAACACATTTGTTGTATTTTAATTCTTTTTTCTTCTGCTTCTGGTGTTTTTTTTGTTTTGTTTTTGTTTTTTTTGTTGTTGTTTTTTTTTTTTGAGACAGGGTTTCTCTGTGTCACCGTGGCTGCCCTGGAAGTTGGCCTTGAGCTCATAAGGTCTGCCCACCTCTGCTTCTCTGACTGCTGGGATTAAAGGCATGTGCCCCCATGCCCAGCTCTAAATCTAAAAACAAAACAAAACAAAAACCACTTTGTTTATTACAGAGCTGCTATCTTGGTTTATTCTGTAGATTGATTTTTTTTCTTTAATGAAGGATAAGTTTATTTTGGTTCACAGTTTGAGGGCACAATTAATTATGAAGGGGCAGTTGTGGGTGGGGCCAGGGAGGGCAGGTGTGGCACAGGAGTGTGAAGCAGCTGTATCCGCGGGAAGCAGGGAGAGATACAGGCAACTGTTCTTAGACTGAGTGTATTAGATCCTGCCTTCTTTCTTCATGGAAGCCTTTGTATGTACGAAGGTACGTGTGTGTGAATATCTGTGTGACTCTGAATGTCTGTGTGTGGTGTGTGTCAGTGAGTGTGAATGTGTGTGGTATATGTGAGTATGTGAGTGTGTGTGAATGCCTGTGTGGTGTGTGTGTTTGTGTATGTGTTTATGTGTGTGTGTGGTGTGAGTGTGTGCTGCTGGGGGTGGAACCCAGGCCTCCCTCACATGAGGCCCTGACCCTGCCACTGAACTTCCCTCCCAGCCCTGCAGGAGCTCTCTAGTGCTCTTTCCAGGTCTGCTGCCTCTGAGTCTTGTCTCTGAGCTCTTCCTCTCTTGTTTAATGTTTTCATTGACTCTGGGACTCTGGGTCTAGGGCAGTTTTGCTTCCTTCTACGGCTTTCAAGATGTCACTCCATTGTTTTACTGAACTTTTCAGTTCCCTGAACCCCTTGCGGGAAACTGTCAGATGAAGCAGCTGTCCCTAAAGTCAACTGAGGAACACATTTGTCTTTTCCCTGTAACAAATTCCAAAATTGCTGTTGGGACTAAATGCATGTGTAGTTGGGCGGTGGTTCACGCCTTTAATCTCAGCACTTGGGAGGCAGGCCGGACTCTGTGAATTCAAAGCCAGCTTGGTCTACAGATCGAGTTCCAGGAAAGCCAAGCCCACACAGAGAAACTCTTGAAAAAAACAAAAAAGAGAAGAAAAAAAAAGAAAAGCACGTGTAATGCTTCATATGTGTCTATATATACATATATATTGTTGTTGTTCTGTTTTTTGTTTGTTTGTTTTTGAGACAGGGTTTCTCTATGTAACAAAGTCCTGGTTGTCCTGAACTCACTATGTAAACCAAGCTGGCTTTGAACTCACAGAGTTCCACCTTCTGTTGCCTCCTGGTACAGCACTCTTTGTAGAAGAATTTTAATTCAACACCCAGCTGTTCTGGCAAGAGATCACATCCCAAACCTTCTAGGTCTGTGTGATCCAGCTGGAATTACAAACACACCTCTAATCTAGGAGACAGAGGCAAGCAGATCTGAGTTCAAGGCCAGCCTGGTAGTGGAACAAGTTTCAGGTAAAGAAAAGCTTAGCTCCAGATGTGGTGGTGCCTGCCTTTTATCCCAAACAGTGAAGGTTAAATTAGTTTGTAGTAGGAAGCACTCATATTTGAAAGTGATGTCTAATTGAGTGGCAGAAAAAGTAACGAATCAGAGAAAGATTTGACAGAATAAGATACGCCCAACTCATGGAAGGGAAAATACTTAAAGTGTAATGCAGAGGGAGAGAGAGATAGAGAGATGGAGATAGGGAGAGAGAGGGAGAGGCAGAAAGAGGCAGGCAGCTTTACTAGGACAGTAATATGGAGGATGCAGAGAGAGAACAAGACAGACTCGTAAAGACTAAATGAGCCAGAGAATGAGAAGGAGTCAGGAGATTAGATCAGATTGCTGGAGTTAATTTGAGGCCAAACAGCATTTCAGAGGCCAAGAGAAAAGCCAGATTGAATACATTAGCTGGGAGAGGAGTTTGAGCCAGGACTGCTGAGTTGAACCAGCAGCCCAGAGCTCAGTAAGAACATGGAAAGGGTGAGCTTACTAAGCAGTAATTCTCAGAGGCTGAAAACATTTTAGGCCTATGTTAGATTGTATGGAGGCTGGAAGCTTCCAGGACTAGGCCTGTGTTAGCAGACAGAGGCAGTAAGCCTTCCAGACAACAACTGAAACAGACAAATTAAAGTTCCTTTTACAACTCCTGGCCCTCCTATAATTTTTAATGAAGTTGTACACTGGCCAATCATCTTTGACTTTGACCTTAATATCATTTTATGTCTGAAGTTTTGGTTGTTGTTTTACTCTGTGTGTGTGTGTGTGTGTGTGTGTGTGTGTGTGTGTGAATGCCTGTTATGGTGTGCATGTGGCCAGAGGATGACTCTCAGAAGTTGGTTTTCTCTTTTTACTTTATGGGTTCTGGGAATCAAACTCTGGTACTGGGTTTTGGTGGCAAGTGCCTTTAGTGAGTGATCAAGTTGTCCCTATTTTTGTTTTTATTTTATCTATCTGTCTGTCTGTCTGTCTATCTATTTTTTTTTTTTTGAGATAGGGTTTCCCTGTGTAGCCTAGCTGTCCTAGACTCGCTTTTGTACTTTTGTAGACCAGGCTGGCCTGGAACTCACAGAGATCCACCTGCCTCTCCCTCCCCAGTGCTGGGATTAAAGGCGTGTACCACCACCGCCTGGCTTTCTTTTTTATTTTTGAGACATGTCATAAGCATAGTGCACTCTTGAGCTCTGTGTGTAGCTGAGGGTGGCTTTGAACTTTGAGTCCTTCTGCTTCTACTTCCCAAGTGTTGGAATTCCAGGTGTGTGCCACCAAGCTGGGTTACTATCCCATAACCCTATTATCACTGTCTCATGATTCTGTATTTCTCACCTGTCTTCACTAGAACCCAACCAAGAGCCAGTTGGAGAGATGGTTCTCTCTGGTTTCCTTGCTATGGCTCTTTCAGTATCAAGAGAACTTGACATTGGTTCAGGGCAAAAGTAGGCCTGAGCCCTAGCTTCCCATGACTACCAGCTGTGTGCTCTGAGTAAACTACTTTAGTCTTAAGTAATATCCCCCAGAGCAGTTGGAAGGATTAAGTTATATGGTGTATGAAAAGCTTTTTGTTTTGTTTTTTGAGACAGGATTTCTTTGTGTGGTCCTGGATGTCCTTGAACTCCTTGTAGACCAGACTGGCCTGGAACTATATGAAAAGCTTTTAGTACTATATTTGTTATATAATATTGAACACTGATATAGCATGCTTATTGTGTGATATACAGATATGTCTCTCAGCTTAGAGATGAGGAATTTGAAGCCTGGTAACTTATTCAACTACTCATGTTATACAACTAGAGAATGGCAGAGCACAAAGGGTTAAATCCAGTGTGGGTCCAGAGTCCATGTCTTTGACCCCCATGTCCCGCCCCTCTCGTGAATGTTTATTCCTTTTTGGATTAGATGAAATGATATTTGGAAAATAAGTGCTGTTGATGAGATGAATATTGGGAGTAATAGGGCAATTAAAAGTTAAAAGTCAAAGGGCATTTTAAATTGAAAAAAATGAAGCATAGGAGAGGGTAAGTTTTGCTATATAGAGCCTATATGATATGGCACTTTGAATGCTGAGCTAACAAATTGAGTCTGTGTCACATATGTAAAATGACAAGCCACCAGGATAATGACATGGTCAGAATGGTTGTTTTGGAATGCTTCAGTCACTTGACAGAAGGACTGACTGAACCGAGGAGCAATTAGAATTAAAAGATAAAAGGGAATGTTCCAGGATGAGCACAGGAATGAACTAATGAGCTTAGACGATGAGATGGGCGGACAAAGGTATGAATCACAGATACATTGTTGGCAGGATTCAGTGGCCTACTAGAGCAAGAAGTCAGAACTTAGTTCTTTTTTCCTTCTTTTTATAATTTATTTGTTTGTATTTTGGTTGTGAGCCTAGCCTTTAATGACTGAGCCATCTCTCCAGCCCTGTTTGTATTTTATGCACATTGGTGTTTTGCATGCAAATATGACTGTGTAAGGGTATTGGATCCCCTGGAAAGGAGTTACAGACAGTTGTCAGCTGCCATGTAGGTGCTGGGAATTGAACTGGGGTCCTCTGAAAGAGCAGCCAGTGTTCCTAACCACTGAGCCATCTCTCCACAATTGATTTCTTATGCCTGGTGACAAGGAGGGCCATGGATGATATTATTGAGAAGGAATCCTGACAAGGAGTAGCTGCTGGAGGTAGATGGAAGATTTCTGGTTTATATGGGCAACTGCTCATTTTTGGAAAGTGTGAACTGTGTCGCCTGAGGGAGATTTTGTAGGTTATCCTCAGGGGAAGAAAGAATAGAAGGGCTGAGGGGAGGAAAGGTAGAATTCCTAGACCAAAGCTGGAGTTTTCTCTTGAGCTATGATGGTATGGGGAATTGACAAGAACCCCTGAGATCCTGGCATTACCTCGTTCCCCCCAAATCTCCTGCCAACCTATCTCATCTGTCCTTTTGCTGAAGTCCAGGCTTGGCTGGGAAGCATCCCACCTTTACTAGGGTCAGAGCCAGGAGGAGATGAATGGAGTATGTCTGGATCTCCTTAGGAGATCTTAGGCTCTAGGAGGTAGAGTGAGAGGTGCAGGAACAATTGACATAGAATCCACTGCTTGCTGGGGAGGGACTTACAGCAGGTCATATTTAGTTAAGGAAATAAATATGATGTTTCTTATATAGCATATCCATAACTACAACCCATGTTTAGTTTAAAAGATTGCTTTATAAGCCAGGTGCAGTGGCACACAGCTGTAGTCCCAGCACCCAGGGAGGCAGAGACGGATGGATCTCTGTGCATAGAAAGCCAGGCTGGTCTACATAGGGAACCCCTTTTTAAAGAAAGGTTGACTTATCCATCTATTTCTTACTAGATCATAAACTCCCCCAAACCAACCAACCAAAACAAACAAATAAAAATCTCCACCATCTTAGTTACTATGGTGAACCCAAAGCCTAGCACTGAGCGTGGTTAGCTCTCACTGATTTGTTCCCTTGCTATCGTTTATGAGTGCAAGGACAGGTTCTATTCCATATGCCGCATATTCATTTACTCAACAAATATTTACTGAGCACTTGCAGTGTGTGAGGCTCTGGGCCAAGTATAAGAAACACAGATTTGAACAACACTGACAAGGTTTCTGCTGTCAAGGAGCTTATAGCATAAGTGGTAGAGATTCAGGGAAAAAAATTGAACAAGAACATTCATTCAGGCAATGGGGCATGCCATGACAGCAGTAGGACAAGGACACATGATAGGGAGACACTTGGGGCATGACTTTAGGTGCCATAGCTTGGTGAGGGCTCCAGATTGGAGGGAGGGAGGAGGTCACAAGATGAACAGGGGAGGTTGAAGGTCAAGAAGAAATGACAGTGGTCAGGCAAATAAGCCACATTTGAAGTACAAGAGATGAGCTAGCTTTTTTTTTTTTTTAATTTCATGTGCATTGGTGTTTTGCCTGAATATATGTCTGTGTGACAGTGTTGGATTCCAAGGAACTGAAGTTACAGGCAGTTTTGAGCTGCCATGAGGGTGGTGGGAACTGAAGCTTGGTCCTCTGGAAGAGCGGACAGTGCTCTTGACCACTGAGCCAACTCTCCTGCCCTGTGATGAACTATCTCAGAGGAGTGTGTGTTTAACTATCATGTGAAAATGCAGTGGGAACCAGAAGAAGAGATAGTTGGGGTGGTATAGGTGGGACTTGGGAAAGTCTGTACTAGGTGTCAGTGGGGGTGGAAAGAGGACCGATGGGAGGGAGAGCCAGCTGACAGAAAGCGAATGTGAGGAGCAGAGAGGAAGCTGGGAGCTGGAGCATAGCCCTCGGGGCAGTGCTTGCCTAGCGCAGATCCCCAGCTCCACATAACGGGTCAAGGTGGTGCATGCCCATAATCCCGGCTCTCAAGAACTAGAGGCAGGAGGATCAGAAATTCAAGACTGGGGTTAGAAGGTGGCTTAGCAAGTAAAGGTGTTTGCTGTCAAGGCTGACAACCTGAGTTTATCCCTGGGACAGAAGGAGAGATTTGACTCCTGCAAGTCATCCTTTGACCTCCAAGTGTGCTGCACACTCAATAAATGTTAAAAAAAAATGTCCAATGTCATCTTTAGTGATAAAAGGAATTTCACAACCACCTAAGGCTAGAGACCCTTCCTGAAATAAAACCCAGGCAAGCAGAAAGGAATCTGGAATCCTACGCAGGAGAACCAACTATCCCTGTGGCCTGAGATTGAGAAACTTCCTGAGCAGATTTTCAAGGCTAAACCCACCACTATAGAAGGCAAACTGGGACAGTTGGTTACTCTACTTCTAGGGTTTGGGGCCCAGCAACCAGGGGTGGGGTGTGCCTTACATACACAAAGGCTGAGGGCTAACTCATTTGGAAGTGAAAAATTAAATGTTCTATTTTGGCCACATAAAGTTTGAGATGTTGTGGAGTGTCCCAGTGAGAGGGTCTATTTGTGTGCAAAGCCCAAGTCAAAGTTTGGATTCAGATGGAAATATGCAAGCCAGAAGTGTCTTTATAGTATCTACAACAATGTCCACAGAAGACCATGTCAGTTGAGTAGGGAGAAGGGACTGAGATGAACACCCAATTTTAGGACCTTAAGTAGAATCAGCTACCCAAAGGATTAAAAAGAAATAGTTGAGCGAGGCATGACAGTACGTGCCTGTAATCCAGGTGAAGCAGTGGAATCCTGAGTTTAAGTCCAGCTTGCGGGACTCCTAAAGGGTTCAGTTCAGCATTGTGAAGAGCTAGGCAGTGTTGAAGGCTGTAACAATGACAAACAGGAGGACGGCAGGAGAGCAGAGAGGCCGCCCTCCTGGGTTACATTTGGAAGGAGAATGAGCAATCGGGGATGAGTGGAGATGGCCTCTCCAGGCTTCGGAAGCAGCCAAGGAACAGCAGGCAGCAGGGTGGCCAAGGCAGGAGTGGAAGCCCGAGGGCAGAGCTCATCACTGCATCCGAGATGTCCCTCCGGTGAGAACAGAAAAGCAGCATGGAGTAACCGAGATTGTGAATAACTGGGGACAAAGAATAAGACAACTCAAGTGCCCGAATCACTCCTTGGAGAAAATGGAAGTGAAAAGACAGAGGTTGAATCAAATGGCCGTGTGGGGGGGGAAAGGCTTAGGTTTTGCTGCATCATCATCATCATTATTATTTTTAATGGTAGAAATCTTGAGTAGTAGGCTTGAGGAAAGAGGTAAGTGGGGGGCCAGGGTGGGTATGGAGGAGAGGACATTAATGCTGGAGTGATGGAGTAAGAGTTCCTTCTGAGGAGCTTGCCAGGGAATGACTCTTGTCAGATGGGAACACATACAACATTTAGCTGTGGTGGTGGGGGGGGTGAGACAGGTGGGTAGAGGCAGTAAGCCTGGCTGGGGGTGGGGAGTGGGGCTCGGGGCTGGAGCTCCGCACTGCTATTTAGAGGGCGTCTTCCTGATTGTCCTCGTTTTCTCCAAGGAAAAATTCAGCTGGCTGCTGAGGGTGACCGGAGACACAGTAGGAAATGTGTGGGAGACTCCAGAGTGCACATTTAGATGAGCATCAATTTGTCTAATTCCTCCAGTGGCTTGGCATGATCTTTTTCTGGGCACAGTTGCAGAAAAGTACGTAGATGAATTGACAATGCAGTGCTCAAGTGTGGCTACAGCTGAGGACAGTGGCCTTTAAAGGGATGTAATCACCAGCTGGCCATTGTTGCCGAATGACCAGGACATGAAACAGGTTTTAGTGATGGATTCGGTGCAAATTCAGGAGGCTAAGGTTCCATAGGAAGACAAGGTGGGGGAAGGAGTGAGGTGTCAGAAGAGCCATACTGGGATCAAAAAGAGGATGCCCAGGTTCGATTTCCTGGTCAGATTGAGCTGAGGACTATGAGAGTCCTAGGTACTAGGGCCTTAGGTGGAAGTAGCGGGCTGGAGTGGAAATGTGTGTCAAGCGAATGGAGATCAAGTGGTTGATGGATAATTTCTTCAGGTCAGTTCTGAAATCACAGACTGAGGAGACAGGCAGAGAGGAAACGCTGAGATCAGAGCCCAGGCCTGGCTGAGTTCAGTGGAGTGACCAAAGGGTGGGGACAGAGAGAGGAGGGCAAGAAGATGACTAAAAACATAGCCAAGTGCCTTCTGAGCCGATTGAACTAAACGAAGCTGAACCAAAACACTGTGTTAGTCCCAGGAAAATGCCACGATCAACACTAGCTGCTATTTTTCTAGAGAGAGAAAAAAAAAATTCCAGGACAGTCATTGAAACAGGCTTGGAAAGAACCTAAATCAAAGAGCCAAGGAGAGACTCAGAGGACCACAGGGATGACTGTGGGCCCTTTGAGTTCCTCTCTTGCCCCCACCATGTCAGTCCTCCCCTTCTCTCCTTGGGCCACCAGCGACAGTTTTCTGCTCCAGGACAACATTCTGGCAGGAAAAATCAGCCATTCCCCTGGGGCTGGCAGCACTCCCGGGAGGAGCCAGCGCTGAGGCTTGTGAGAAAGGGAGCTGAAGGAAGCACATTCTGGATGCGCTTCTCTCCGGTGAGCAGGGGCTCATTAGCCAAAACCATCATCTTCCCAGGCTCATTCTCAGACTCACTTAACAATAACCTGGGCTCTCCACCCTCACACAGGCGCAGGAGGACAAGTCGCTTCCTGCTCAGGCAGAACCCACCCTAACCTCAGTCCTCCAGAATGCAGGTACCTTGCACACAAGTCTTTTTATTTTTTCTGGTGTGAAAAAAAACAACCCACACCCTATTTATTTACTTACTTACCTATTTATTGTCTGTGTATGAGTGTGTTTACTTGCTACACTGCAGGCATGAATACAGAGATCAGAGGACAAATGATGGAAATCAAGTCCCTCCCCTCCACCATGTGGGTCTCAGGGCTCAGACATTGGTCATAACGCTTGGCAGCAGGTATGACCTGCTGAGCCATCTCATCTGACACCTCCCCCCAACACCTGCCTTTTTTTTTTTTTTTTTTTTGAGATAAGATTTATGTAGTCCTGGAACTGCTATATAGACCAGGCTAGCTTCAAACTCACAGAGATCCTCCTGCCTCTGCTCTGAGTGCTTGGATCTTAGATTAAAGGCATACACCACTATACTTGATTTTTTTTTTTTTTTTGAGATAGAATCTCCCTGGCTAGCCTTGAACTCTTAGACTTTTAGTAATCATCCTGTCTCAGCCTCTCCAGTGCTGGCATTACAGGTATCCACCATACCCAGATTTGTACGCTGATACTTTTTCTTTTCTTCTTCTGTCTCTGCCTATGTCTGCCTGCCTCACCATTGCCCCTGAGTGATGTGAATACTCAAAAGGTACGCTCCCTGTGTGCTGCTTTCCTGCCCTCCTACTTCACTGGTTCTCAGTCTCCCTTCCAGTTTCCTTCTCATTAACTTGATCTCTAAGTGTTCCACAGTGTGGTTCAGCCCTTGTTCTCTACTTTCTCTGTATCCATCACCATCATTTTTGTGATTGAAGACAGCCTTGTGTCGCTGCAAGTTCAGGGTGCGTCTCTGTTTCCAAGAGGCTCGACTCTCATATTCACTGCCTCTCTATTTGAATGCCTCTAAGACATCACTTTACATGCTCAGTACGGAGGTTCTCTTCTCCTACTCTCAGACACTCCTGCTGTCCTCACAACCCACCTCCCTCTCAGCTAGTGGTAACTCCTACTAGCGACTCAGGTCAAGCTTGAAGCTATCTTGACTCTTCCCCACACAGCCTAATTATAGTCAAGCCTGTCCCACTTACCTTCAAAAGATACCCAGAGTCTGACCATTTCTTACTGCCTCTACCCTGAACACCTGAACCAAGCCATCCTCAAATCATGCTTGCACTATTGCAATATATTCCTCACTGGAATCAGTGTGTAGCCTACTCCAAAAAGCAATTAGAATGAGCACCCAAGAACAGCCGGCCGTGGTGTCACAGACCTGGACCTTTAATCCCGGCATTCGGAGGCAGAAGCAGGCTGATTTCTAGGAATTCAAGGCCAGTGTAGTCAACAGAGTGAGTTCCAGGACAGCCAGGGCTACCCAGAGAAACCCTGTCTCAAAAAACAAAATAAAACAAACAAAAACCAAAGGAAACCAAACCAAATTAAAACAAAACAAAAAAGGAGGAAAAAAAATCATCATTACCCTCATACCACTTCTACACTCTTTCCTTCCATTTGGTATAAAAGCAAAGTGGAGAGCCGGGCGCCGCATGCGCAGGCCTCCCAGCACCAGCCCCTCCGTCTTTACCTCCCACCCTCCCCTCTCTTACCTTCTGCCAGCCACACTGGCGCCCTTGATGCAATGCTCAGGTTGCCCTCTAAGCTTCCCAGCTCCTCTGCCTGGAGCGTGCCTCCCCAGGGCTTGCTCTCCTTCCTTTCAGCCTTTGCTTAGGTTCATTCTTAGTATGCCCTTTCCTGAGAATGCTAAATAAAACACAGACAAGAGAGACAGCAGCAGCTCTCCTGCTGTCTTTCTCCCCATTTTCTCCATAGGCCTGTGGTCCTCTGAGACTGTATACTCACTCAATGTGAACTTCATGAGAGCAGAAACATTCTCTTTTATTCCCTAGTCTCCTGATAGATAACAGTACCTGGCCTGCAGAAGGACTCAGTAAATATCTGCCAAACAAACCAGGCTGCAAGGAAGCCTCAGAATCTATGTCTTCTGGATGTGATGCCAGAACATATATATGCCAGAATATATATTAACACATATACATGTTAGTATAAACTCTTTTGTCAATAAACGGATTACTATTTGTATACACAAATGTTATTACATGAGTCCTGGGATCTGAACTTAGGTCCTCATGATTTAGCAGCAAGCACTCTTAAACAACACTGAGCCAGCCCCACAAGCACGATTTTATTTAAGCAACTAGTCTGTCTGGGCCTCTGCATATTTATACAACTGCACCTCTAAGGCCTGGCAGAAGATTCCTTCCTTTCCTTGGCGTCCCACTTACCGTAAGGCTGAACAGGTCACCTTGCCTGAGGTGAGCATGGCTGCTGTAAACACCGGCACTCAGTAAACGCCACTGTTGCAGCCATTCTTTTGAAGAGCTGGGCCAATGTCTTACAAGCTTTCTGCAACTAGAAGAGTCTGGTCACATGTTTTTAGATGGCAGAGCTGAGGTTCCAACTCTCATGGAACTCTCACAGCTCGGGGGTGCTTCCCCTGAGTTCTCCAGTGGCCTCCATGGGGATAACATAGACTTTAGACAGGATGCTCACTTAGACTCTTGATGTAACATTGTAGCTTTCTTGAAAGAGGATTTATCTGCAAGCATTAGGAAGAACTTTCTTTCTCAGCACATACTCAGCAGGTATTTTGTTTGTTTTCTTTTGACCTATGTACTGACTGTAACTTTTTCAGTTGATAGGGACAAAAAATCAACTAAAACTGGCTGAAATACGTAGCCATGGGGAGTGGTAGCCGTCTGGAAATTCCATGGGCAGTGTCTTCTGGTCAGCTGGGATCTGAACAAATTGGGGCCATCAAGACCAGGCTCTCTTCATCTATAGCTCCACTTTTCCTGTGTTGGTTCACTTTCTGGCTGGCTGTCTCCTGACTGTTCCAGAAACACCAATATGGCCCTTGCCAAATCTTCATGGGGATTCTGGGATCCTTACATACAGTGTCTCATTGCTTTTGTCTGACTCAGAAATCCTTTCTGGTTCCAGCATTTAAGCATATTGGCCAGGTCCATGCACAGCCCCTTTCCTCTCCAAGTTGCTGAGATAGGTGGACAGCCTGCGTGACACATAGGGATGAACATGGCAGCAGGGCAGGGGTCAAAAGGAAGCACACAGAGTTCCCCACAAACAAACAAACAGGATTTCTCTGTATAACAGCCCTGGCTGTCCTGGACTCAATTTGTAGACCAGGTTGGCCTCAGACTCACAAAGATCCACCTGCCTTTGACTCTACAGTGCTAAGATCAAAAGTGTGTGCCACCAAACTCAGTCCAGAGTTTTTAAAGTGTGTGTGTTTATAGGTGTATCAATGTATTTCTACTCCAGCCCCCATGTGGAGGTCAGAGGACAACTTGCAGGAGTTGTAGGAGTTGATTTGCTCTTTCTACCATATGCATCTTGGAGACCGAATTCAAGTCACCATGCTAAGCAGCAAGTGCCTTTACTAATGAGCCTTGTTGTGAGGCAAAGTCTTACTATGTATCTCTGGTTGGCCTGGAACTTGCTACATAGACCAGACTGGCCACAAACTCAGAGATCGTTCTGTCTCTGCCTCCCAAGCACTGGGCTTAAAGGCATGCACTGCCACTCAGAGCTACTTTATTGCCTTTGAAAGAGATAAAATGTAGCCTGACATGGTGTTATATTAATCCCAGCACTCTAGGAGGCAGAAGCAGGCAGATCTCTGTGAGTTTGAAGCCAGCCTGGTCTACAAAATGAGTCCAGGACAGCCAAGGCTACCCAGAGAAACCTTGTCTCAGGGTGTGGGAGGGAGATAGATAAAAGATAGATAAAATGTGGTGGGGAAACATACAGTTAAATCTCTGACTCTATTAACAAAGCATATTAGGTTTTCTTCTTAACATATTCGCCTTCCCTCCCTCCTCCAGCTAATTGCTGAACCAAGAGATAATTGACAAATAACTAGAATATACGCTGGGAATGTGGTTTAGAAGCAGAGCACTTACAGAATGTATGAGGACATGGATTCCATTTCCCAGCACTACAAAATAAATAATATTACTGACAACACACTATAGTTAGAAAAAAGACTTCCATGCTGGGTGTGGTGGCACATGCCTGTAATCTCAGCACTTAGGGATGCAGAGGCAGGCAGAGCTCTGTGAGTTCGAGGCCAGCCTGGTCTACAAAGCAAGTCCAGGAGAGCCAAGACTGCACAGAAAAACCCTGTCTCCAAAAACCAGAAAGAAAGAAGGAAAGAAAGACAGGAAGGAAGGAAGAAAGAAAAAGACTTCCAGACCCGATTTTTTATTTCAAACAAGTGAAAAAAATTTTTTGAAATACCAAGCACTGGCTTTTTCTTATCTAACTGAATGTTCCTAGGAACTGAGGCTAGATTTAAACAAGACACTATCTGGGAATGGGGAAATGGCTCAGCAATTAAGCATATTCACTGTGCAAATGTGAGACCGGAGTCCAAACCCCCAGCACCCACAGAAAAGCCTGGTGTGGCTGGGTGCACACCTGTGCTTCAGCGCTGTGCTAGGAGGTGGATTACTGGGGCCCCAGGTTCAATGAGAGAACCTGTTCAGTGAAAGATCCTGTCCCAAGGGAATAGGGCAGAAGTGATGATAAAGCAGGACGCCTAAGTTCCTCTTCTGGCCTCTGCACAGGATCACTTTGTTCTCTCTCTCTGTCTCTCTCACTCACACACATACACAGGGGTGGGGGCAGCACTCTTATGAGGAGGCCAGCCGAGACCCCTCAGAGAAGACAAGGAGGCTCCACATGTTTCAAATAGGTCTCGTTTTGTCCCCATTTCCATTTCCACCCACATGCAGCCCAGGCAGCCGCCCTTACTGGTTGCTCAGGTTGGACTGGGAGTGTGCAGCTTGCTGGTATTTTCCCTTAAAGCATCTTGGCAGCAGTCCTGGCCGTTTAGATCCTTGGATATCGCGGGCTGGGCAGGCGGCTGTGCTTTATCAACAGGATGAGTCTCACAGGTGTTTCACAAGGCCCAGGAGGAAGTCTTGTTCTCTGACCCTCACCTTCCCCCAATTCAAGGACTAAGGAACACCCACATTCTGTCTGCTTCTTAGATGTGGCCCAATTTACCACCAAATGTAGCTGTTTCTGCCAGAAGTGTGCAGGGTCTAAGGAGATAAAAGAGTTGGATGCTGCTGGTTTCTGCTTCTTTATTCACCTGGAAAATGGACTCGACATAGAGCTGGCAGCTAGAGCCAGCCTATGAACGCTGGCAGAGGTCCTTTCCACTGTTGGAGGCAGAATGATGTAATGGAAAGACCTCAGGTCTAGGACACTAATGGGCGGGCCCTTTTTAGCCACCACCTTGATAAGGGACCTCGACCAGCCTTTCCTTCCCTCCGCCTCAGTTTACTAAACTTAGGACAAGAGGATTGGCTCAGGGGAGACATTTTCAAGGCTCACCATCTATCAGCTGGTCCTCCTGGGTTACCTGGCTCAGGGACAGGAAGGGTCCCTGGTTGTTTTGTTTTCCAAAAAGATTTCCATCAGACAAACCTACTGTCCTTTCGTGTTTTTTATTTACTATGGAAATTTCATTCGAAAGTACAGGGTTATGACTGGAATTAAAAGTAGTCCCGAACCAGGACTGCAACAGTGTTTAAGCTACCCAGCAGCTAACTCCGCCAAGCACTGTGGCTATAAAGTAAGATGGAGACACCCCCCCTCCCCCAGGAGGGACCCAGTCATCTCGCTGTACTCTAATGAGCACTATTCCAGCGTATTTATAAGGCACACGCCTAGAATGGCCATATAAACTCGGGGTGGGGTTCCCGATGGTCACTGACGGGATGAGCGGCCGAATGGAATGGGGATCAAATCCTTTAGGCCACCGGTGTCTGTTTGACACCTGCTACCTGTTGTTCCACACACCTCTTCCTTTAACGACAGATATTTCTGCCACTGTCTGAGGAGTTATCCCTTGGGTCTGGAATACGATGGGAACAGTGGGCACTATTCGGAGTCCCTGGAGCAGGTCTTCAGTAGGCTGAAAAGCTGCGTGGAACCTGGCTTTGACCCCGAAGGCAGAGTTACGGGCTCACACAGCATTCTAGTTTATATTTCAGCGCGGAATGCAAGAAACCTGCTTTCGGTTCACACACGCATGTCCCTCTACTCTCACTGTCTGCTTCCCCCTCCCCCGCCCCTTTTCTGGCTCACGGTGGGGGCGGGGAGCGAATGAGTTGGAGGAACCTAAAGGCGATTGGAGTCTAAGAAACCTCTGCAGTCATGGCAGGCTTCTTGGAGAAGGCGCTGGGCAGGAAAGGTGAGGACTAGCTGGACGAGTTAGGCTGGCACCTTGGCTTGAAGGGCCTCCCCTAGCTCCCGGGCGGCACTCGGCGCGCCACCCTTCGCGCGTTCGACCTTTGTTCCTGCACTAACCTCCCACCAACCGAAGTTGTGTTATCACTTCCCCCTTTCCGCGCCGTGCGTGGCTCCAGGCTCGCCCTCGGCGCCTGCTTCCCTGCCCTGGAGGGGCTGCGGGCGCATCCCAGGGCCGGGAAGTGTCCGAGGCGGCGCAGCCAGGCCCCGCCTCCGGCCCCGCAGTTCAAGTGAAGGCTCTGGAGCGCTGAGCCCGGCGCACCTCGGCGCAACCTGCCGGCTCCGAGGGAGCCGCTCCGCGCCGCGCCGGCTGGCGGGAGCGGACGGAGGCCGGCGCTGCCCGTTAGCAGCCGCGGCAGCGGGAGCCTCCTAATTACTCACCACGCTAATTGCCCGGCACTGAACTTCAGGAGCCGGTCCGAAGAGGAGCTCCGGGCGCAGGGGAGGCAGGAGGTGTCTAGGGCCGGGCCCCGCCAGGGTTAAACGCCTGCCCGTCCCCGGCTAGCCGCCAGCTCGCCTTCCGCGGGAGGCCAGAGACACCGCCGGGGGACCGGGAGGTGCGCCCGGACCACACCGGACCCCCTTCTCCACCGCCGCCTCTAGGAGGCGCAGAAAGTGGGGGCGCCAGCCTGGCGCGGGGGGCGGGCGCGGAGAGCCAGAGGGGCTGCGGGGACACCGAGATGGCCGATGAGATCGACTGGCTGGACCTGCCAGGCCGATGGACCTACGGAGTAGACCGCGGCGGTAGAATCTTCTTCATCAAGTATGTAGGGCTCTTTCTCGCCTCCCCCTTTCCACTTTTTCTTTAAAGTTGTCCGACTTGAAAGGTGACAGGGCTGGGGGTCGGGCTGGGGGTGGTGGTGGTGCTGGTGGAGGGAGGGGGTGGCTGACTAATAAGTTTATCAAGATACCTGTTTGAATGTAACTCCCGCCTTTTCCTCAATGGGTCAAAGTCCAGGAAGGCTCGCAGGCTTCCTTCCCCAGCCGGAGAGGCAGGGCAGGCGAGGCGGCCTTGAGCCTTCTCCGTGTCCACCGCACCCCGCAGCAAGGATTTCTTCCAGCTCTTACACTAAAAGGAGGCCAGGCGACTTCTTTCCTCCAGACTTGGGCAAAATGACAACGAATTAGGAGCCCCTGCCTCCACCACCTGCTCACTGCAAGACTTCAGTCCTCAGGACAGCAGCTCCTCCCCCTGCCTGCTGCTTCTCTGGGTCTGTGGTCAGGAGGCAGGAGGAAGCCCGAAGCTTGGAGCATTCTTTAGGGAGAGGCTTTGCTGCTCTCTGTGATAAATTAGCACCGTTCTATTAATTTCATAAACCAAATGGCTGTGGCATAATCTCATTATAGCGAAGTGGCCCGGTTTGGCCCCCTTTTTGGCCGGCTTCTCTTACAGTCATCTTTTGCCAGGAAAAAAAATTCTCCCAATGATATAGCAAGTGTATATAGTGCAGCGGTTTGGACTGCTCCCACACTCGACAAGCCTCCTCTTTGTCAAGATAGCCACTCAGAGAACATTAGAGCCAAAGAGAACCTAGGAGCAGCCCCTGCACTGTTTCCACGGGGCCTGACTTCGGGAGAGCCAGACCCCTTGTCAGCCCGGCTCAGCCACTTTCTCTTTTGTAGGGCCTTGACCTATCCACGTGCTGTTTGGGGTTTCTGTTTCCACACTTGTGTAGCACTTTCTTCTGTCATTATCAGCACTAATTTATCATAATTGATGCGGGATTATATTGTCTTAGAGGTAATGTCACTGAAGTTCTTGGCCTGGGGTTAGGAGCCCAAGTAACAGAACTTCTCCAGAGTTAAAATGAGGGGCCCTTCCCTCAGTGGCTTGAGCCTTCAAAACCTGTAAGAATCGTTAAGGTTAAGTGTGGTGGAGTGTGCCAAGCTACCCAGGAGTCTGAGGCAGGGGCATCACTTGAACTAAGAGTTTGAGAGCAAGGCAGGCAACACAGTGAGCCTCTATGTCAAAAAATATAGAAGTAAAATAAGAAATCATCCAAGGAGCTTACTGAAAAGACTAATCTGGGGCTGAGCTCAGTGAACACCTTTGATCCCAGCGCTTTGGTGGCAGAGGCAAGTGGGTCTCTGACTTCCAGGCCAAGGAAGGTTGTACACTAAGACTTTCTCCAGACAACAACAAAGACTGATTCCTGAAGTCCTGCCCCCTCCCCCTCCATATTCTTATTCTGAGTAGAGAGAGACAGCCTGATGGTCTGAATTCCCAAGAGTGTTGATTCCAGAGTTTGCTTCCTAGCCTCTTCCTAATCTTCCCTTTCACTCCACAGTCTCACCTTGATCATTCACTCTTTCCCGAAGCACAAAAATAAAAACAACAAACTACACGAATCACCTTTAAGGTGGTGGGGAAAGCTCAGAATAACACAGTGTCTCCCGGGAGGCATTCACTTTTAGGATGCTGACTATGGAACCCAGGAGGACTTTGAAGGGGACTGCGGAGGCTATCCAAAGAATATGTGCTGGAGTGCTGTGAGAGGGTAAGGGGAGGGTATGGTGGCCTCAGGTAGCAGGAGTTCTAAGGAAGGTAGGGTGGGTTTGAGGCAAAGATATCTAGAATCTTTGGGTCACAGTGGAGGTGGAGTGGAAGCTTCAAGGGTTGTAGAGACAATAAGACAGAGAAGCAGGAGTGGGCAGCATGAAGAAGCCTGATATGGTAGACAAGGGGCGAGATTCTATCCTGCAAGGGACAGAGAGCCATGGGAGACTTCACCCCAGGGCTTGACATTGTAGGATGCACATCTAGGAGGACCTCTTTGGCAGCTGTGAGGGCAGGGGGTGGGGACTCCAGACTAGAACAGAATAGGAGCTGGAAGTCTGAGGCAGCTGCTGGGAGGGGAAAGATTAGCGTGGAAGGACAGTCAGACATCTCTGGGGAGAGGATTAAGAGTGTCCCTGTGCTGAATGTAGGAAGGGAAGAGCCATCTCCCAATGTCTCACTCGAGTTTGATAAAGACAGGGTGGCGGACAGCTTGGCGTGTGGGTGGGAATAAGTTCAGTGGTGAAATGTTGAACTTGAGGTCCCTGTGTGTCATCTATATGGCTGTTTAGCAGCTGGCTATACCATCTGGCATTTGAGTGAAGCCTGGGCTGAAGAGGGTCCTCAAGGAGTTGTCCTGCAAGGGTGGGACCTCCAAAAGTGTGAGTGAGGGGACAGGATGATAGCCAGGCAGCATCAGTATTTAAGGAGAGAGTAGAGAAAGACAGGCCAGCTTGGAGATGAGACCAAGGGGGTCAGAGGTGAGCAATGCCATCATTGGAGAGGAGGGAAGACAGAGGGAGCTGAGAAGGGGTGGGCAGCAGTGGCCAACGCAGCAGAAAGCCAACAGGCCAAAAGTTAGGAAGTGGCTATGGGACTTAGGAACATGGGAGGGTGTCCTTACTGGAAAGTGGCTTCAGGGGGCTAGGAACAGAAGCCAGAATAACGGGGATTGCTGAGCAGGAGGCCAGAAAGCAGGGGGAGCAGGAGAGACTTCCTTCCAGAAGGGATGCTGGGTTGAGAAGGAGAATGCACACAGGAAGCTGGAGGAGGGGGACGCTAAGAGGGCAACAGGGAGCTGTGTGCCTGGATGAGACTGGACAGGAGCTGAGGGGCAGGTGCCGCGCGCCACGGGGAGAGGCACTTCGTGATTCCGGCTGGGACACTCGGTTGAGAGGCTCTGTAAAAGATGGGCAGTGTAGCCCCAGCAGAGCGTTAGCCTCAGAGGCGAGAAGGCTGCCTCTTCTTCCATATGGATGGTTTTGACTTTTTCTTCAATTAAGGGCTGTAGAGAGTGTGGTGGAAGCCAAGTGGAGTTGGTGTGCAACTTTAATCCCAGCACTCAGGAGGCAGAGGCGGGAGGATCTGTGAGTTTGAGGCTAGCCTGGTCTACAGATCAAGCTCCAGGACAGCCAGAGCTACACAGAGAGACCCTGTCTTGAAAAACAAAACCAAACAACAAGAAAATCTGGGTGTGGTGGCACATGGTTGTAGTCTCTGCTCTGGGAGGCAGAGGCAGGTGGATCTCTGTGAGTTCGAGGCCAGCTTGGTCTACAAAGTGAGTCAAGGACAGCCAACATTACACAGGGAAACCCTGTCTCAGAAAACGAAAACCAAACAACAACAATACAAAAAAAAAAAAATTAAAGAGAGAGACCTTGAGAGCAGAGGAGTAGGGTGTGTAAGAGAGGCAGGCTGGGACTCAGCCGGTGGGAAGGCCCTAGAACTAGAGTGGTTCCCCACTGGTAACCCAATGAAGTAAATAGTTCTGCTGAAGATTGGATTTGTAATGACACCAGCCCTCCCAAGTCTAGCTTCCCCATCAGTAAGGCCAGGCAACCCCCATCCCCTTGTTCTGGGATAAGAGAGGGAGCTGACCCTGTGATGGGAAGTCATCCTGTTGATGCGGCTGTACAGTGTCTAAGTGAGGTGGAGAGAGAGGGAAAGTCTGGAGTGAGCCTTTGTGAGAGGAGGGGAGGCTAAGAGCAGCCTAAGAGGCTAAGGACACCAGCTCCCTCAAGCCTTCTGCATTCCTGGCCTTCCTCTCTGGCTTCTAGCCGGCACCAAAGCCAGATCCCGGACCCCGCTGCTAGAGACCATCTCCTGCAGCTCACAGTGGCTCCAGAGTTCAGAGGCCACCAGAACTGTGACTTTATCTCTTTGCTCTACAGAGGGGTGGGTCCCTCTGCCAAGCACATATCTAGCCTCAGAGAAAAAAACTGATGAAGTCAAAATAAAGAGGAAAAGGCACATGCCCCCTCACTGCCTACAGATGTTCACAGCAGCTTTGTTCCTATTGGCCCAAGCTGAGAACAACTGGTACATCCATCACATGGAGTGGATGGGCACACTGGCATGCTTCTTGTTGCTAAGGGCCATTCGTAAGTTACTAATACCACAGTTCGGAAGGAAGAATGGAAAAGGGTAGGAGGTTAAGAAAGAGACGTCTGGCCTGGATGATTCCTTCTGTGTAAACTAGAAATTCGATAATGTGTGTTCAAAGCAGTTGGGTGTGGCTGGGGAGTTGAAGATAGGAAGAGCTAGGCGGTAGACAGGGCTGGGAGGATGAGAGACAGGAAGCAGAAAGGGTCACAAGGAGTCGGGGATTCATTATCTGGACTTGATGGCAGTTTTCAAGGTGTTCTTCACATATATCAGAACATTGATTTATACACACATGCAGTTTCTTGTACCTCTTACAACAAAAGTCAGGTAGACTCTTCCTTTGTGGAACTTAGGAACTGTCAGTTGCTCCTGAGACACTGAGTGGAGTCTTGTCTCTAACCCTACCCTAGAGCTTGGGTCATTTGAAAGTGCCCGACCCCTGTCCCTGTCCATCTTGAAGTGGGCAAGGCTGGCAGGTAGAAGCTTCATGTTGGGACACATCCAGAAGAATTAGTGTCCCTTGGATGGCGGGGTTGAAGAAAATCTGAGCTCTTTTGCCCTCAGCTAGTCAGTGTTGGGGAGCGCACCTCGCTGGGTAGACAATACTAGAAACACATGGGACTGAGGGTGGGCGGGTCATCACTTTCTGGTGTGACAAGAGCAGGTTACATAGTGCTCCCATCCCCCAACTTTTGTCTTTTTGATTCTGGGGGTGGAACTCAGGGCCTTGTGTATACAAGACGAGCTCTCTACTGTAGATCTGTCCTCACTCCTTTTTAATTTTTTTAATTTTTGAGGTAGCATTTCAAAATGTTATGTACCCCTGACTGGCCTGGAACTTGATAGCATAGATCACGCTGGCCTCCAACTCACAAAGACCATCTTCCCCTGCCTTCCCGAGTACTGGGGTTAAAGGTGTGTGCCACTACACCCAGCTTTCTCTCAGATTCCTTCGTGGAGGGAATGCTGCCAATGGAAATCTATAGCACTGCAGCCGAGCAGTGACTACCTCTCAGCCTCTCCTCAACGAATTCTACTTCCCCACTGTGGCGCTGCACCTGCAGCCTAGAGTCTGCACTCCTGCGGCATCATAGCACAACTGTCTGCTTTCCTGCTGGGCTAGTGTATTGCTCAAGGCCAGGGATTAGGTGATGCAGGCCTCTAAAGCTGCAGACATGGCTTTACACACACACACACACACACACACACAAATGGATGGCAGGTGGGCATGGCTATCTCGGGAGGGGAGGGCTCTGCTCCAAGAAGCCCTTTGTGAACCTAACCAGTCCTTATTGGTCCTTCCACAGTGATGAGGAGAAGTCAACCAGCTGGGTGCACCCTGGTACGGACTCACCCATCCAGAGTGGACATTCCTCTGGCCCAGGTAAGAAGTCACCTGCCCCTGCCTTTGCAGTTGATGAGGAGGCAAGAGCTTGAAGTTGCCACAGAAACCCTTGGCTCCAGACCTTCTTTGACTTCTCCTTTGCCGTGAGTAGACTCACCTTAGCCTCTGGCTGGCCTCTAGGGTATAGTGCAGAACGCCTCTAAAGGGTTCATCTCTACCATTAGTATGAGGGACAGATCTTAGAGGGACAGATCAACCTGAAGGTTGCCTCTGTCTACATGCCCTTGGACTGGGCGGAACCTCTGTGCTGCTTAATACAACTAGCTTGCCTTAGCCGTGTGTTATTGAGCATTGGGACTGTGGTTAGCTGAAGGTGGACTGGAAGTAATCTTAATCAATTTAAATGCAAATAACCTTTGGTGGCTGGTGGAATTCCTCAGCTGGGGAGGAAGAGGCCAAGGCTAACACTGGTTTCTGTCTTGCCTCTTAGACTTCCCAGGCTAGTGGGAAAGGTGGGATGTGTACAGGCCAACAGCACACACGAAACAGTCATAGAAAGACTTCAGTTTGGGTTACAGGGGTAAAGACCCTGGGAATCAGAAGGCCTAGAGCACTGCAAGTGAGTGAAAGACCTTCCTCTAGGAAGAGAGGCCAGGAGGGAGAGGCGCATGAGCAGGATTGTGGGACAGCCTCTGGCCCTTTACAGCCTATGCCGGGCCAGACACCAGCCTTGGTCACTCACAGGGCACAGCTGTCTCGACGGGTTAAGAGAGGGTTTCACTGAACTCAGAGCCTACTTCATTTCGATCTGGGCTGGACTCATGGAAAGAGGCTTCAGGGACCAATGGAGTTCGACTTCTGTATTCTAGGGGAGGAAAATGAAGAGAAGGGAGGAAGGACTTGGCTTAGGGCCAGCTGGCTAAGAAGCGAGGTTTAGAGGTGCAGGGTCCTGGTTCCAATGATGGCTTTCCTTGCTGCCAGTGTGGTCCTGGGCAGGGGCTTGGTACTTCTGGAATGTGGTTTCTGCATCTGTGTAAACGCTACAGGATTATCAGCCTTACAAGGTGGTTGCAAGCACCAAGCTAGCTCCTCAAGAAAGGGGTGGGGGCTTGCTATTGCCACTGTTCTGTCTCCAATTCAAGTGAAACGAGGCCCTCTGCCACCATGTTGCAAACGGAGTCTTCTGCTGGCTGGTTATGCTGGGGCAAGGCCTCAGCTGCTCGAATTGAGAGCAGCGTTGCCCTAGGTAGGACATGGAAGGTTCTGAGCCTGGGGCAATTCTTTCCATTTTGGTTGCTTCTGACTGGTTATCCAAGGCTGGGAAGGAGTTAAGATGCCCCTGAAGCTTGCTGAGAGGGCAGCTGCCTGAGCGGGCACTCCGCCTGGACAGGAACATAAGCGTTCTTGGTGTTGCCCAGGCAGAGAGGGCAGTGTGGAGGGAAATTGCTAGAAAAGGCAGAGGACAGAAACCACACTGGCCTCTTTCCCAGCACATCACAGTGTCAGGATTATTTATGATTCTGACCCAATGGGGATCCCTCTACTTGGGGAGGCTGCCAACCCACACCCTTCTGAATGGGAGCGTCCTCCCTCAGGGACAGAGGGGAACAAGCAGCATCTATGGAGCCTCACAGAGGCAAGAGTGTAGGCTCTGGAGACGGCAGGCCAGCACTCACATCCCAGCCCAGATGCTTCCTGTGTGACCTTTAAGCAACTTGACTAACCTGCCTGGGCCTCAGTTTCCTTCTTGGTCTGACACCCACTTCATACTGTACCTTAGATACACTAGTGGAGGTGTCATGTGTGTCAGAGAAGGGATACTCCACAAGTAGCAGATGCTGAGGTGATATGCCTCTGGGACAGTTCCTGGGGGTCAGCAGGCAAGGAACTATGCTCGGCTGCCTTGTTTTGCTGAAATGATGGCAATGATGGAAGTACAGGCTCTTCAGAAATACAAGTGAATAAGGCGGTGGATCAAAACTGGGCCAGCCACTCTTCCAAATTCGGGCTCTGCTCTCTGCAGCGTGTAGCCCAAAGCAGGTGGGAAGATGAGGGCAGATTTCGACTAACAGAAGGCACCTGTGCCTTGTAACCTTCCGCCCAAGGCAGCTGACCGAAAGAGAAGCAATGAGTGCCAAGAGAATCCCCTCTGATTTTCATGTGCCAACGAGGGGACTTGTGCTCCCTGTAGGAGGAATGGTCTGCACCAGCTCTGATTGATGGAGATTCTCCTAAAGTTCTCTCCTGTGGGATGGGGGAATCTCTATGCTGGGAAGGTGGACTTGGCTCGTGTGTCTATTTTGGTGGAGTGAGCAGTGTGCTAGCTAGTTTTATGTCAACTTGACACAGGCTAGAGTCATCTGAGAGGAGGGAGCCTCAATTAAGAAAATGCCTCCATAAGACTGGGCTGTAGACCAGCCTGTAGGGCATTTTCTGGATTCCTGATTGATGCCAGAGGGTCCATCCCATTATGGGTGGGGCCATCCCTGGGCCTGTGGTCCTGGGTTACATAAGAAAGCAGGCTGAGCAACCGTAATGAGCAAGCCAGTAAGCAGCACATCAGCTGCTGTCTCTGGGTTCCTGCCCTGTTTGAGTTCCTGTCCTGACTTCCTTTGGTGATGAGCAGCCATTTGGAAGTGTAAGTTGAATAAGCCCTCCCCTCCCCAAGTTGCTTTGCTCATGGGGCTTCATCACAGCAGCAGTAACCCAAAGATAGCAAGCCAGGTCCTGACCAGGCTCTCTGGATATGGAGATGCTGTGACCGTAGTGCCTCCTGGCCAAGCTCAACTTCTTTAGTGATTCAACCCTTGTCACTGTGAGACTGTGCTACTGACTTCTTGGAGATTCTCTGTGGCTACTTTCCCTCTCTCCCCCTACCCCCCAAAATATGCTGTTGGCGTTCAAAAGGCAGTCTCTGTTTTCTGGGGTCTGTTTCCCAAGGCCTCAATGCCTCATGGTAAAGCGACAGTCAGGAGGTCCCAGCACTGGTCTGGGATGCAGAGAATTGTGTCCCAGTTAGATCTTGGATACTAAGGGCCTGTGAGTCCTAGGTGAGTCACCTGCCCTTTGTATTAGCTTTGACCTCTGTGGCGAGGAGGTCTGAGGACCCGTACAGAAAAAGTATCCTTTGTCTCATGATCTGGTGCTGGACCAGGCCCAGATGCTCAGAAAACATTTGTGGGGTAAATGAGGAAAGGCAACAGCAGTGATTCATTCTGTTGCCTTGCTCTCTGATTTATTCCTTACAAGAGGAACCTCCATTGACAGTCATCTTTCTCCTCATTTGATGAAGATTTGGATGCTAGGAATAATGGGAAGAGGGTGCAGTGGCTGCTTGGACACTGTGGCTTCCCCTGGAATTTTCCTGCCATTCCAGGCCTCAGGCTACTGGGTAAAGGTAAGGAGAGACTCTACATCCAGGACTTCTCAACTTGTAGTTTTGCTTCCTTGTAGGTTTGCCCAAGGGTTGGGAGATGGATTCCACCCCAGAAGGAGCTGTATACTTCATCAAGTGAGTAGAGAGTTTACTTTTATTTATTTATTTTGAACTCACCTTTGGCCTGGCTTTTGTCCCAGTCACAGATGCCTCCTAGGGAGGGGAGGTGACTAAAGCATCTGTCATATCACATAAGGTGTAGCCGCTGGGTCTGTGGGTGGCCCTGAGGCACTGAGAAGCACCAGGTACACGGCGGCATGTGTCTGTTGGCCTAAGGATGACTAGCGTGAGTCACAGAAAGGTTTCTGGGGTAGGGTCTGTGGAGGGCTGGGCTGGGCTGAACCAGCAGAACGAGTGGCTCGTCTAGCATGTAGGAGAGTCTGTCAGGCAAGGGTTGAGAGGAAAGAGATGGAACATTGAGATGTGAAGTGGGGTGTGGATGTTAGGGGAGAGTTCTTGGGAGCAAACAGGCCCAGCCGCCTTGTTCTTCTGGATGGGGGCCTCTGTGGCCCTTGGGATGTGGAGTGTTTTCTTTCCTCTAAGTGGTTGGCCAGGTCATGTGAGCAATGAGTCTTGACTCAGGCGTGGCTGAGCGTCAGCCTTGGGAAGCTGCCTGGCTAGAAGCAGGCAGGCAGAGGATGCGGCTCTTCCCACTTTGGAGGTCCACAGCCACACATGCGGACTCATTTCCTTCGGCTGGAACTTAGTGTCTTACTGTATGTCTGTGTGTCTCTCCATCTCCCTGAAAGCTCAGTTCTAGCTTCCTGCTAGAAGTGAAACTCTGTGCCCCGAGCCTGTGGGCTTCTTTCCCGAACTACTTCTGTATTCTGCAGCCACCAAAAAATCCTGATGCCCACTGTCCTGGTGCTGGGGTGTTATCTCTGCCAGAGATAGCCATAGTTTCTCTTAGTCCTCCTTTGTTTGAAATCCTCATCCCTATCAGGGCCTGGTGCTGCTGTTTTCAGGAGACAGAGGCAGCAGGATCCTAAATTAAGGGCCCACCTAGGCTACATAGTGAGTTCGAGGCCAGTCTGGCTAGCTTAGGGAGACCTAAGCAAAAATAGGCTGGAGATATGACTCAGTGGTAAGCACTTGTTTAGTATTTGTGAGGTCCAGTACTCCTCTTCCTAATAATAATAGAGTAATGATAATAGCAACAACAATTTTAAAATGTTCATTCCTAAGGATAATTAGGTGCTACCTTTCTGTTTCAGTCCCTGCATCAGAACCAGCCAGCATAGACATCAGCTCAGTTATTAAACATATATTATTTATTTACTTTATGTGTATGGTGTTTTGCTTGCACATATGTCTGTGCACTACATGCCTGCAGTGTCATCAGAGGTCACATTTTCCCCAGGAGAGGATGAATCCCCCTGTACAGGAGTTACAGATGGTTGTGAGCCACCATGTGGGTGCTGGGAATCGAACCTGGGCCAGATGGAAGAACAGTCAGTGCTCTTGCCTGTTAAGCCATCTCTCCACCCTTCCAATACCCCACCTTCCCTTTTTGTGACAGGATCTCATTATTTAGTCCTAACTGTTCTGAACCTTGCTACATAGCTCAGGCTGTCCTTGACCTCATAGAGTTTCATCTGCCTCTGCCTTCCAAATACAGGGATTAAAGGTGTGCGTATGTGTGCATGCATGTGCGCGCACATACATCTTTTTAAAGGCCTTTTTGCACAGGATCTGTTTGGAAACTGCTTTGTTGTCACGTGGCTTCACAGCTGAGCTCTCTGTAAGGGCACATACAATCCTTGCTTTACTTCATCACTTTCTTCATTTCTCGTCTTATGAACATCATCTCAGTATTTTTCAGTAAACATTTGGTTGCTGAGTTTGTTTACTGTTGTTTCATCTCGTCTATCCTTCAAATTCACCACCTAGGGGCTGAAGAGATGGCATGGCAGCTAAGAGCATACGCTGCTCTTCCAGACTAGCACCCAGGCAGCTCACAACTGCCTGTAACTCCAGTTTCAGGGGATGACTGTGTGCACCTGCACTCACATGCTCATACCCACACACAGACACACAATTTACACTATGAACATAAACCTAAAAACTATTACCACCTCATATGGGGTGAGCTGCCCACCTCTTCCACAACTGGCCTATGCTGATTGCCACCTCTTTTTCTTTTTCTCTGAGATGGGGGTTCTCTGTGTAGCTTTGGCTGTCCTGGACTCTAACTCAAGAGATCCGCCTGCCTCTGCCTCCCCACGTGCTGGGATTAAAGGTGTGCACTTGGTTTGGTGCTCATCTTTCTTTGCCTCCTGCATGTCAGAACGAGACCCACTGCAGGACCTCTGCACGTGCTGCCCCTGGAGGGCTTTCTCTTCCTCCTCTGGCCGGGTATCTGGCTTCCACTTGTCAGTTGGTTCTTTTGTGGCACTAGAACCACGACCCTCGCCAGGCACAGCACTGCCAAGCCTTGCATCAGCTTGTTTATTTTTTTGTGGTAATCTGTTGCTGAGTAGGCTTTGAGAACAGCTTCTGCTCATTTTGCTTTCTGTTATCCTAGAGTCTTTCCAATACATTATAGGAACCCAATATTTACTGAACTGGGTGGGTAGGGAAAATGGGATATAAATAACGCAATTAATTACTGATGCAGCTACCAGTCTGTAACTTTCTCCAGAGCCCCTTTATTCAGTGGGTGATGACATGAATTATTTTCTCTGCATCCCTCTTGTGAGCAGACCACCACAGGGGAGAGCCTCACTTCCCTTCCCTGTCCTCCCCATGGGTCCATCATTCCTCCGGTCTAACAGGCTGCCTAGTTCCCAACATCACTGAGTTCATCTCTAACTTGACCTGTCTAGTAGCTTCTCTGTTGATCCTCTTGTGCCTGGGTCAGAATGCCACCCAGTGTTTTCCTCCCAGGATACAAGGTGTTCATGTCATTCTCTGCTAAAACCCTTCCCCATTTCCATTGGGTACAAGGTAAGGCCTAAACTCCAGGGTTTCCTGACCAGGCTCAGCTCCTTCCCCCTCGCCTCTCCAGCCATAGTAAGTCTCTGGGTTTTTTTCACTGGAGGAAGCCTGTTCATGTTACTCCCTCCACCTGTGAGGTCCAGTCTCCAGACATGCCAGTTCCCCTCCATCAGCAATTCTCCATCCCCGTCACACACCCACGTGGCCGCAGGGCTCCCGAAATCCAGATTGCTGGGCCTTCCCCAGAGTTCCTGACTCAGAGGGACTAGATTTCTCAAGGTGAGCAGGCTTCTAGCTGATGGGAATTTGCTGTTCTGAGACCATCTTGAGAACCATGGGTTGAGGACTCCTCAAGGGGCAGGGATGACACAGGGATGCCTATGAAGGCTGGAGAGAGATATAATACTGTCTCATTGTGTATTCTAATGAAAATGTCCACAGCTTATGACAGCAGTAGCCGCTCTCAGAGCTTAGGGCTTTCTTACATTATCTCATTTAATCCCTTGGTAAGGGAGGCTCTGTCATCTCTGTGAGAACGTTCAGAAATCCAACCTGGGAGACAGTTGCTGTGGGTGATCTCGCTGCTGTGTTCTTACCACAGCTGCCTTCAGCATTCTTGATGCCTGGGTCTTCATATCCCTCACCAAATGAGCATGCCAATGAACGAATGATTCCTGAATGCCTTATTTTCCACGAACAGTCAAGTCTCAGTAAGGCTTCTGACATTTGGTTGGGAGGAAAAGTAGGAACTGTGAGGGCTCTCCACACGGATCCTAAGAAGTAATTTTTAAAAAGTCAGATGTTCAGACAACCTGGGGAGATGTTTCTTCTAGCATAGGGAGTCCTATTTCAAGGAGCAAATACTGAGATTCTCTGGGCCGGTATTTAACAAGTATGATAACAAGTATGTGTCTCCTTTAGCCTGTCCCTTCGTGGTGTTCTGGAAGCGGGTCTCATGGTGTCTGCTACTGATGTACTGCTCCAGTGAGCTATGGTTTTAAAAGTGTCACTGCCAAGAACGGAGTGGATGTGAGAAGAGAGAAAAGCAAATAGCTAGAGCTCATTATGGCCTGCGTGCACTTACCAGACCGATCCACAGGGGGGTAGCAGAGTACACATGGTCTGCAGACCAGGCTATCACTTGCCAGGAACTGGGGGCCATCTCGACCCTCCCTTACTGCGGTTCTGTCCCTGTGGGGCTGCTGGACTTCAGAGGCTTATGAACCAGTTATGTAAAAGCAATTCCTTGCCAATAGGAAATACGGCCCTGGTCTCCTCCTTCTACACAAGCTGCCTGTTGTGGGACCGGTCTCTTCTGTCTTCAGGAGTGCCCCTCCTGGCAGAGTTGTCAGGCCGGAGACTCAGGAGAGGGGTGGCCTACAGGACCACACCCTCATCACCCCTGCTGCTCCTCCACCTGAGGACCCCACCCAGCTCTAGCACTCCTTCCTGTTCTGCTCTGAACAGTCCCTGCAGGAAGGTGCCTAGTGGGAAACTGTGCCCTTACTTAGACCTCTGTTCAAGAACAACCATTGCAGGGTTTGCTGGGACACAGAGATGCAGAAGCCCAAGAGCTGCATGATGAAGCACTAGTACTTTCCTAGAGGCCGTGCAGGCCACCAAGAGTCCAGACAGACCCTCAACCTGGGGGCCCCAGAGGAGGTCCTCTAGGCCCTGGGGTGGAGCCACCGAGAACTGTTCTGCTGTCCTCCGGGCAGGATGGGAGAGAGAAAGCCACAGGGGAGAAAGCCACAGAGCAGCAGTTCTGGTATAGCGGTCTTATCAGCTCTGCCCGAGAAAGGCAAATCTCACTCAGGACAGGAAAGAATGAGACAGATAAGGAGTAAAATCGAGGGGTGATCGGCGCTGCAGACAAACCTCTTTTACAGATGGGGAAAACTGAGGCTCAGTAGTCTAGAGCCCGTTCCAAAGGCATCCGTCAGGGGTGGAGCGGAATCTGGAACTCCAGTCTTTTCGCTCCTCACTATCAGGCCTCCTCCCTGATTCCCAGGTGGTGTGTAGGAGGCCAGGGTGGGCAAGGTCTCCAAGCAAAAGGTGGGCACTGAGGGGCAGTTAGTCCATCAGTTTAGTGACCACCAGGGCCATGTGGGGCGTGGAGAGTGGTGATGGCCTCTGACGGTGTGACTGAGAAGGTGAGCTTGGCCCTGGGAGTGGGAAGGCAAGACTGCAGAGATGCGTTCTTTGAGGATCCTTCTTCGTCAGGCCTCCTCCTCAGCCTTTCCCAGGAGTGTTTGCCTCTTGGCGGGGCTAACAGAGGAAAGATTTAGACTTGGCAAGAAGTGCTTCTTTCTCGGCTCTCCCTCCTCCATCCTGCCAGCCCCATAAGCCCTTGTACATCTCCCATTTTGCTCCTCAGCAGGAAGGCACCGTGCCCAGCCCAATCATCTATTTGGCTTCTCATACCACCGCATACCGCCTCTGTGTCCTCTAGAAGCAGCCACCCTCCTGGCTCAGGCTCCTGGGTGAGCCAGAGCCTTGTCTAGAGCTCTCACTCTCTGTCTGCCAAAGAGGAAACCCGCCCAGCAGGACTGTCTGTTGGCTGCCCTCTCCAGCTACCTCAAGATTGTGTGGCACATGCGCTGGGGTCCTTGTCCCTTTCCGTTCCCCTTCTTGCATACTGGAATCTCTCTTTCAACCCTACTTTGCTCCATCAAGTTCTCAAAGCCAGAGATACCCAAGAGCCCCTCATTTCTGGCTACCTAGTAGCCGACTCAGCCCCACCTGTACCGGCATCCTTGCCAAGTCCTGGAGAGCTGGGTAGGTAAACTGGGCCTGGCACTGGGCCCTCGCTCACAACTTCCCTGCCCTTTTAGCTGAGAGGCTTTCCCAGAGTTATTGAGGACCAGCCTGGCAGCTCATCTAGCTGAGAGGAGAAGAGGGGAAACCCTCCCGAGAGAGCAGCTAGGCTGCTCTGTGCTCAGCTGCTCTCGGCAGGGACGAGGATTGTCCTTAGGTACCTCCCCAGGGTCCTGATTTATCCCATCAAGTCTCCCCCATACCTCCACTCCCCTAATCTATCTCTTCCTGGGTGTTGGGAGGGAACTGTTCTCTCGTGCCTTCTAAAGCAGATTCTTTTCTAAGAAAAGTACTCCAGGTAACAAAAATGATGCTCACACACTGTGGGGAGACTCACTCAGCTGGAGAGGTTGCCTTTTTACTTAATTTTAATTTTTTTTTGCTCTGTTCATTTTTCTTTTGAGATAAGGTCTTATGTAGCCCAGGCTGGCCTTGAATTCATTAAGTAGCCAAGAATAGCTTTAAGTTTCTGATCTTCAGCTGAATGTGGTATTGCACACCTTTAATCCCAGCACTCAGGGAGGCAGAGGTAGGCAGACTGATAGGAGCTCAAGGCTAGCCTGGACTACAAAGCAAATCCAGGACAACCAAGGCTACAGGAAACCCTGTCTCAAAAAAAAAAAAAAAAAAAAAAAGCTTCTGATTTTCTTGCTTATACCATACTTTACGGGGTGCTGTTTTTCAAACCCAGGGCTTCATTTCATGTGTCCTGGACAAATGCTCAACCAACTGCACTTTCTTTCCTTCCTTCCTTCTTTCTTTCTTTAAATCAAGACAGTCCATTAACAAATAACAATAGAATTGTCGTGTGGGTGAGGCCTTGCAGGTACTTGTCATTTCCTGCTTCTTGGAATATTTCTGTGTTCAGAAGTGACCTCAGTAGTATGACTTTCAGCTTTGGGTCCAGGGTACAGCCAACACAAACCCCCGGAAGTTGAGTGCAAATCCCTCCCACTCCTTTCTGACCCTGGCTACGAAACCAAAGTTTCCATTGCAGGTACCCATTGCCATAGAGAATCTTCTTTCCCAGAGAGAAGTGAAAGGAAGGAAACTGAGGCACAGTAGAGGAGGGAGAAGGGGGAGGCCACTGATTATGTTGGTAGCAGAAGTAAACCTTAGTGTTTAAAGCTCCCTGGCTCTGGCCATCAATAGGGCAGAGCACAGGCTTGGCTAGCACCCTCATCCAAGGTCACTGGAGACCAATCTAGGTTGAAGGCTAGGAGATCCTGGTTTGTTTGTTTGTTTTTAACGGGTCCCAGATCTCTACCAAGGATTTCCTTAAAATTCATTGTATCAGGAAATATGGAAGTATCGGGATGCCAGCAAAGCCCTCCTGATACCCAGGAATGGTCCCTCTGTATGGAGATAGTCACCGAGCTGAAAGGCCATCACTAGGCAAGATGGGTGTATGAGGCCCCCCCATAGTGCCAAGCCCACGGACAAAAATTTTCTAAGCTTTCTACGGCCTCCTGTGGGAGGGCTCTGACAACACTGCTTACCCATATGCAGGCCCAGATGCCCTCTGGGGGGCAGCCTTGCCCTGACTGTGGGAGGCTGGGGAGGTTGTGCCCACCAACCCCTTCTCTGCGGGGAGGGCCGCAAGGGTGGTTAGCAGCTTGTCGCTGGTGTGGATGGAGTTAAAACCTTTCCGGGGACTATTTACTCCTGATCCTAAGTGACAGCTTGGGGAGGGAGAGTCACGTGGTCCTGAAATCCCCACGGGAGCCGATGGAGCATGCCCAGCTGCTTCTGCCTGGGAAAGGTGCTGGGTCCTGCAGTAACCACAACAGCATCTTCTCCCGGGAGCCAGGGACCTGCCAGCACGAAGATGACTGATTAGATCAGATTAGATCCAGAGCCTCGCTCTTCCAAAGGCGACCCCAGGGGCGGGGGAGGAAGACCCCAGCTGGCCTGAGCTGGGGGAGGGGTGCCTCCGAATTCGCACTTGGCGCTCTCAGCGCGGGATCACACCTCCAAGGCCCAGCCGGTGAGTCGCGTTTAGGTGCATCAGATGTAGGAGGTGGGAGGAAGAAGGTTGGGCTGGGGCAGGGCTGGCAGCTGATGTTGGCCGTGCAGGCTAGGGTTGTATGCACTGCAGTGAACTGCCTTCTTCATCCTCCGTCTTGGCAGCCTTCCTTAGGGATCATGGATGCTGAGATTGCTAATTATAGCCTTTCTGTGACCTCACCCCCTCCAAAATCCCCAGGAAGGGCCGACGTAGTCTGAATTGATTACATTTGAATTGCGTCTCTGGGTGAGGGCAGCTTTGGGGCTGCCAAACCTCCAAGGTGCAGCCCCACCCTATCTCTAATCTTATTGGAAGGAGAGATGGAAGGGGCCAGGGGCCAGGGGCCAGGTTCAGGTCGGTGGAGGCTCTTCTTCCTCAGTGGGAGGGGTCAGAGGCTCTTGGTTTCTTAGCGGGTATCTGCGGTTCAGTGGGTAATTGCTGAAGGGTATGTGGGCAGGGACATGATGAGGAATGAAGGAACATGCAGTGTTGGTGATGGAAAAGCAAGCTGCTGCTGTTTAGAGTCCTGGGACTGGGCTATTGTGTGAGGAGTCTGGGGTTGAAGTGGCCAGAGCGCTGCAAGGGAGGGGGAGGGGCAAGGGAAGGGGCAGGAGGAGGGAGGAGAAGCTGCTACTGCGAGATGCCCTTTGAGACTGCCGGCCGGGCTGGTTGGAGAGTGGGAGGTGGGAGACCCTGGATTCAGGGAGGGCATGGTGGGAGGAGAGCAGGGGAGAGAGAAGGGCATGGCCCTCAGTAAGTGTCCCAAGAGGTGGTGGCCTCTGGGACTAGGCAGCTCATCCCAAGTCCCTCTAGACCTCTCGCTCTCCATCTGTCATCTCCAGTGGCTCACTCAGCCACGGGTCTCCAGCATGCGTGGGCGGAGCCCTAGCTGGCACGCCTCTGCTGGAGCCCCTGCCCAGATGGCTGCAGGGTACTGCAGGTGCTGGCTGGGTCCCCTGAGCCTCCGAGCCCTGTGGAAGTGGGAAGGATTCTGCGGCTGCAACTGTCTAGCTGCAGCATCACCTCTGGGCAGCTGCGATTTAGCCTGGGCAGAAGCCGAGCCTCATCTTGCGGGGGTGGGGTAGGGGGCGGTGTCACAGGGCCTTTGGCCGAGGTTGGAAGAGTATCCAGAGTGGCAGGAGTATCCGGAGCACCTGCGCTGTTGCCGGGCTTTCTTTGCAGAAAGGATCCGGGCTCTGTGTCTCCGCACAACTGCACAACCCCGCAGAGTGCTGGGCTGCAGATATGAATTATTAAAAGCTCTTGGTTTCCCCATTGGTGGCGAGGTGATAAACGTGTTAGCGCCTTGTGTAATTAATCCTGGTAGCTTGCTGCGCGAGCTAGAGACAAAGGGGCCTCCCTCCCCTCAACTCGGCTGCTTTTTCTTTTTCACAGGAAGGCTATGGTGCAGGACGCATTACACAGATAATTACATTTAGTGTGTCTGCCCGGATGATTGAGTTGGATTCTTCCTGCTCAGTGCAAATTAAGTAATTACTTAGGAAATCGAGGAGCTCGGCGCCTGCCCTGGCTGAGCTGCCTTCATAACCTTCCTAATCTAGGCCCAGTGGCGCCCAAGGGTGGGCTCAGCAGAGGCAATCTCAGCTCCTGGGCATTTACTCGGTCCAAGAACCACGTCAGGAGGAAGGTGGCAGGGCTAGAGAGAGCTCGGCCTGTTGAACACGGGCCAAACGGGAGGTTGACATGGCCGGCAGAACTGGCATGAGCCTTTCCGAACCAAACTTCTCTGGGGAGTGAGAAAGTCGTGCAGACGCCCAGCCGGATCTGGCACCTCAGGTAGACTCCTGCTGTGATGCTCCTCAAGTCTCTCCAAGCCCCTCTGAGCCCTAAGACAACCTTCCCTGGGGAAATCCTGGGGCTTCCTGCATGATGGGAACATTCTCCCGTCTGAGTCAGACCCTGCATTCCACCCTTTGAAGGTTTACAGAACATACAGCCTTCCCTTTCACACGGGGATTAAAAGAAAAAAAAACTTGCTTTTGAAAAACGCTGTTTATAGTTTGCATGTGGGTGCTGTGCATTTTACATGCCCACTTTGGAACATTTTAGGCTGTCAGCTTTATTTTCCTTTTACAAATAAACACAATATGTGCATTTTTGCTTGTAAAGGTCCTCCCCTTCTCCCCTGGCATTTAAGATGCCCCCCCCCCCAGTATAAACCTCAAGACACAAAATTGATATGATGATCTATACTTCAAGAATTCTATTCTGTAATAAAATAGTTATTAAACATAAAAACATAAAAAGAGGTTTGGTATCTAATTCAAACATTTTGGTTAATGTATCATTTCAGAATTCATTCACAAACATGAATAGATTTGTGCCAACACACACATATATACCATAAAATGTTTTCTTTTGAGACAGGATCTTATTGTGCGGGCCTGTCTGGCCTATAACGTGCTGTGTAAACCAGGCTGGCCTCCAACTCATAGACATTCATCTGCCTCCTAAGATGGGATTAAAAGCATGTTCTAATATGCCTGAACCATTAAAATTTTGAGCCAGCATTTTCCATGTGGTTATGTTTTTATAATATGTTAACATAGTTTCCTAGTATTTTATTACATGTTTGTTCTAATTTTCACCTTTATGTTTAAAGTAGCTATTTCAATTTTTTACCTTAAAAAAAAAGCAATACAATGAACATATACATATTCTAATCATTACTCATATCAGTGATATTTCCCCTTATGTTGCATTTCTGAAAAGAAAATTAGGGTATATTTTAAAATATTTGGATAACATTTGCCAAGTTCTATATTCAAAAACACTTATTTACATTCCTAGCAGTTTTACATAAGAATGCATTTGTGGGGCTTGAGAGGTGGCTCAGTGGTTAGGAGCACACACTGCTCTCTAGAGGACTGGAGTGCAGTTCCCAGCACGCATTCACAGCAGCCTGCGACTCTAGCTCCAGAAAAGCACCTGTACTCACACGCGCACACCCAGGCCCCCATACACACATTATTTTTTTAAGATTTATTTTATTTATTTATTACATATATACCAGAAGAGGGCGCCAGATCTCATTATAGATGGTTGTGAGGCCCCATGTGGTTGCTGGGAATTGAACTCAAGACCTCTGAAAGAGCAACCAGTGCTTTTAACCTCTGAGCCATCTCTCCAGCACTATACCCATATATACATTTTTTAAAATCAATAAATTTTTTTAAAAAAGAATGCATTTGCAGGGCAACAGAGATGGTTCCCTTGGTAAAGTGTTTGCTGTGCAAAGCATGAGGGCTCATCAGTGTGGCTATATTCAGCGATGGAGAGACAAGAGGATCTTTGGGGCTTCCTGGCCGGCAATTCTAGCCAAATCCATGAGCTCCAGATGCAGTGAGAGACCCTGTCTCAAAAAATAAGGTGGAGAAGATGCCCAGCATTGACCTGTGTCCTCCACACTCATGTATATGTGCATGCACACACACACACACACTTGTGGCATGACCACCAACATATAAATGATAACTTCCTTTATGGTGTTAATTTGTTTTTCTTCATTGTTTCAACTCCTTTGATAAGTAGCAAGATCTTCTAGCTTATTTGTGGGGGTTTTATTTATTTGTTTGTTTTGTGCAATCACTCAGAAGCCAGACAGGTGGCTGTGAGGAGTGCAGTTGAGCAAGTTGATACTGAGGTGACCTGCTTATCTCTATAGACCTGTAGATGTTGGTCTTTATTGTGTGGAGACACCTGTGCTGGTAGGATGATTGGTCACTGCCTGGGCTTTGGCGCTGCTGGTCTTCCCTAGTTTCATTTGTGGGATTGGCCAGGAGCTCTGCTCTTCAGGGAGCTGGCCTAGAGCGTGCTTGGTGAAAGTGAGGCCTCTCAGCTGAAGTCACTGTCTTGTCTACACAGTCTGACTCACCATTACCTGAGAAGATCGTGCGTCTCTAATTGCAAATTTCAATTTGCTTCTAATTAGTCAAATCCTTGCAATTAGTCTGTTAAGTTCAGCCTGGCTCAGGGTGTTGAGGTCATTCTTTTGATTTTGCCTGTCCTGTGTGCTCATGAGCATCAGTGGCTGTCTGGAGACTGCAGTCAGCCTGTCTGCCTCACCTGAACCTGGGCCTATGTCACTGCAGAAATGAAATGGCGTTATCGGGGACACAAAAGCTGTTTTGGTGGGTAATGGGTGAGAGTGTGGTGATGGTGAGCAGTACCCAGAGACTTGCTGGAGCCACAAGTGAGGCAGAGAGCTGAGGTCCCCTCTTATTCCAATCCCTCTGACATTCTTTCTTCATCTCTAAGACGGGAGTAATCCACTATGTACTAGAGGGTCCTAGGTTGCAAACATTTTTCTTTCTTTCCCAAGACAGGGTCCCACAATGTTGTAAAAATTTTTTAAAATTAATAGTTTAAAATCTTACAAGGAAGCCGAAGGTGGGCAAATGATTGTTCTAAGTAAATTAGATGTATTCTATCACAGTGATTCTCAATCTTCCTAATGCTGAGACCCTTTAATACAGTTCCTCATGTTGTGGTAACCCCCAACCATAAAATTATTTTAATTGCTACTTCATAACTGTAATTTTGCTGCTGTCATGAGTTGTGCTGTTAGATATCTGATATGTAGGACCTCCGGTGTACAGCTTCTGTAAGTGGATTCCCATAGGGGTCCCGACCCCCAGGTTGAGAACCACTGTTGTACAACCTGCCCCCCCAAAACAGACTCTTCTGTGAGGTCAGAAGAAAAAGATTTTCCCAAACAGAGATTTAGATCTCATTATCTTGAGAACTTTCTTAAATTCTCTGGATTTTAGAGTCTGGTGTGAAGGTTCATACCTCTAATCCCAACACTCAGGAGGATTTCAAGTTCTAGGCCAACCTGGGCTACATACCAAGATGCTATTTCAACAGACAGAAAACAAACCTGCCTTCAAGTCTCAGTCTCTAAGCTATTCTGGAAGAACACTAAAGACTTCTTCCCAGAGGTGAGGATGAAGCACAGCGTGAATGATGTATCTGCCTCTGAGGAATCGCTTAATGCTCAAAATGTCTTCTTCTAGCAAGCCTGGTGAGGCAGGGTGGGAGAAGGGCAGAGTAAACGATTCAAGGGACTTCAGGATGCCAATCCTCGCCTTCATCTTAGCGTTGTGACCTGGAGCAAGTCTCTTGACTTTGCTAAGTTTTGGTGGGCCATCTGCAGAGCGAGACAGGTAACACGCTCGTATGGATCAATCAGGAAACTACCCAGGGCACCCCGAGTGTGACCAGCATAGCGAAAGCTAGAAAGTGTTTCATGGAGAGACAGTGCGTACACAGAGACTCATATATTGCGTGTGTGTGTTGACTCCTGGATATGCGCAAAAGGGGAGAAGGGCGAGCGATCCCGAGTTAGGCTGAGTGACAGCCGATCTGAGAGACTCTAAAGAGGTGACGGTAGCACTGGAAAAGGCTGCCGGTGCCTGGTGAGGTGGCTTAGCGTGTAAAGGAGTTTTCTCCCATGCTTAAGAATCTCAGTTCCACACTTGGGACCCACGTGGTGGAAGGAGAGAACGGGACTCCCGCAAGTTGGCTTCTAGTGTGTGCGTACACACCAACACACACACGTAACTTAAAAGTTGGCTGGCAGTGGTCTACACAGTGAGTTCTAGGGCAATCAGGACTACAAAGAGAAGCCAAAAAAAAAAGGTTGATTGGCAGGATCAGGCTTGGGTGACAGAACCAGGGAGGCTAGTGCGTGGTTCATGCTCCTTAAGGGAGGAGTCCACTTCATGGGAAACAGAGGTCCCAGACAACAGGAACTTAATTCCCTCAGGCATGCTGGCCTCTCAGCCTGGGACAGTCCTGCCAGCAACATCCCAAGCTGCTTGGTAGCCTGGTTGGTCCCCTGACCTTCCTATGCAAGGCAGCCTGGTGGCCATGCTGGGTTGCCATGGTAACTGGCAGCCTCCCAGCTGAGTTGCCTGGGAAACCAGTTAGCTGGTATTTGGGGGAGGGGGTGCTGAGCTGGGCAGGGAAAAAAAAATCAACCTCAAAAGAGATGGAGAAGGATTGGGTAGGACAAAGAGGAAGATGTGTGTGCTTCCCGCCTTCTCTTTCCTTGGTGCGGGGGTGGGGTGGGGTGGTGTTGGAAAATCCTGAGAAAAGTAAGACAGGATGCTTCGTTGTTTCTGTTCCCACGTGTATGTTTCCACTGTGTATGAGTTTCTTGGCATGGGCCATCCAAACACAGGTCTCAGTCCCAGTCACTCTCTCCCCCTATAAATGTTTCTTCATCTGCAAAACAGAGGGACTGATGCAAATGATCATGTGAGCATGACCAGCCAGGTCACGGAGGGTCCCCTCTTCTTCCATCTTAATTTTCTCTTTGGTGGTTGCTTCCCAGTTGTCACCTGCTCTCATGGTCTGAGCCCTGTTTGGTGGCGGGGGCTAGAGGGCTGGAACTTGGAGATGCAACTCTTAACTCTGAAGGAGTTTAACATTCCGATCTGCTGAGGGCAGAGAGCAGGAAGTCTGAGGGGAGCCCACCTAACTGCAATGTTTCTGGGAAGCAGAGACACCTTTCATCCTGCTCCAGTAACAAGTGCGTTACCTTCACTTACCACAGCTTCCTGCTGTATTCCAGGAAGGCTCCCCCACTTCCTTCTAAAGATAGCCTTGACCCTTTACTTGATTTCACACCCGCAAGTGAGTCACCACCTGGAGTTTGAGAAACACTGAGAGAATGGAAGGAACTCCAGGATTTCTCTTGCATTCTGCACTGAGTGTGGCCTGGATGGTCAACCAAGGCTCAGTGCTCACTCTACTCAGGGTCAGAGAGGCATGTCACAGAATCAGGGCTTCGACAGAGGTATACTGCTCAAGTCTGTTTTTTGTCTTAGCTAGGATTTCCATTGCTACAAAGAGACACCATGGCAGCTCTTATAAAGGAAAACATTTAACAGGGACTGGCTCACAACTTCAGAGGTTTAGTTTCCTTATCATCATGGTGGGAAACATGGCGGCATGTAGACAGACATGGTGCTGGAGGAGGAGCTGAGAGTTCTACATCTGGATCGGCAGGAAGAGAGAGTGACGCTGGGCCTGGCTTGAGCATCGGAACCCTCAGAGCCCGCCCCTTCTGACAACAAGGCCACACCGCATGGTGCCACTCCCTGCCGGCCTGTGGTGGGCGATTTTCATTCAAACTGTCGCGTTAGCCGAGTTTGTTTTTCTGGGCTATTCTTTCTCTCCCTCTTTTGAAACAGCGTCTCAACTATGCAGCCCAGACTGGCTTTGAACTTACAGAGACTTGCTTTTCTCTGCCTCTCAAGTGTTGGGGTTAAAGATGTAGATTACCACGCCTGGTTATAGATTCTTTTTATACAGAGAGGAGCTGGAGCATACCGAGAACTGAGGTGCTTTTTGTCTGTTGTCTTGGGATGTGATAGGATGGGTTAAGGAATGATGTAGAAAGAGGACGCTGACCTGGGGAATCTGGGTCTTCCTGTGCCAGGGGAGTCAGCTGGGGAAGGCAAGTAGGAAGGCGGGTCTTGTACAGTGAACCCTCCTAATGTCCTCTGCTGGATGTAATGGAGGGCAGATTCTCTGTTGAGTTTTTGGAGCCATGCTTATGGGTGTCTAGCTTTTGGGAGATGTTTCTGACAGGGAAGGTTTAAACCTGTTCCCAGAGAAAACCACCAGTCATTTTCTATCTCGTTTATACAACACCATGGCGGTGCTGACCAGCAGGAGGCTGCAGTGTGTGGCAACCACCACAGCCCAAGGCTCTATGGAGATCTCAGAGCTGAAGTTAGCAAGGCTGGAGGGATAGGGGCCCAAGTGGAATCCTTAGGCCAATGCTGGCCCAGCTCACCTGGAGGGCTTACGAGCCTGTGGAGAAGTTCATACTGCTGGCCACAATTTGTGATCTCAGCCAATCTCTCAGTCTCTCTGACCAGCCTTCCTTTTAGGTGGAGGGTGGCACTTGAAGAATGGGTGGAGTTATCCCTTCCTTTCCATGGGGACTTTGCCCTTTGTAAACAGAGTGGACCAGGTGTTTGCAGCCCAGACATCTTAACGTTTGGGTGTATTTCCTTTATAGCCTTAACTGCCAGATTGCAGCCTTGACGAGGCTGGGTGGGGCTCGGCCCTCAGCAGAGTCTGGGTCAGTGCAGGCTTCCTGTTAATGTGCTCAGGGCCCACAGACCACAGAGCTTAATGGTGTGCAGGACTTCATGTCACAAGGATAAGACACATGATGCAAACAGCTTACCAGAGGATGGCTTTATTTTGTCTCAAAAAGTTTCACTCCGTTTTGATAGGAAGGGTGTGACAAAACCAAGCATGGTGGAAAGGAAGGAGTAGCAGGGGGGAGAGAGGGACAGAAACAGAGACAGACAGAGACACAGAGAATGTCTGCCCTTTTAGACTATTTCCTTCTCGTCTATTTTTTTTTTTTTTTTTAATTTGACAAGGTCTCACACAGCTCAGGCAGGTTGGATAACAGATGTGAGCCACCATGCCAGGTCACTTTTTTCTATTTCTGTCTGTGAGATGGCACACTTACATTCATGTGGTTCTTCTCCTCTTAATTAATCTTTCATTCTTGTCTGCATCTCTTAAAAAAGCAAAACAAAACTAGGGCATCATGTATTTCCTCCCCCCACCCCACAACACACATACACATACATATATACATATCCCGTGTATACATAGATGAGGCTCATCCTTGGATTTCTGATCTTCCTTTCTGGACTCCTGAATTTGGAATTACTGACTTGCATTGGCACACCTGCTTTATGTGGAGCTGGGAATCAAACCCAGGGCTCTGGGCATGCTAGACAAGCACGCTACCGACTGAGCTGCATCTCCAGCCCCTCCGTTAGTCCTTTCTAGAAACAGTCTCATGGCACACCCTGAAGTGTGCTTTGCTAATATCATGGGTGCTTTTTAATCCAATAAAACTGACAGTCAGGATTAATTACCATAATAACAACCCTTCAAACCGCAAAAACAAGAGCATTGGAAATATCTATTCGACTCAGGTTGTTAATTTGAGATTTCTGCCTCCTGATCCCTTTGTAAACCAAGTGGTGGGTAGTTCAAGCCTGTGTACAGCTCTGCCTCTAGTTGGGTGAATAGAGACTGGACATGGTTGCCGATAACAAGACCTGGTAGTTACAGGATTGTGGTAGAGTGTGAAGAGCTCGGTTGTTCAGTACTGAACAATGAACCTACTCATTTATGAAGTGGGCAAGTGTCTGTCACATAGGTGTCCCTAATACCTGCATCCAAATGCTCTACCCTGTACCCAGTCAGTATGTTGTATTCTTAGCTTGCCCAGGGACACTTTTATTTATCCTTTTGTACCTATGAAGAAACTATTCCTAAGATGATAGCTGCTTTACTAAGATCATAGTGGGAGGTTCGGAAGGAATTAGAATTTATGGATATTTTCATGATTTCTTCTTGTGCCTTCTCATTGCCCCTTTTAGCCCAAGCTGTGAGTTAGAGTGAGATGACGGTGTCCCTGCTAGTCATGGCTCACTGTGGATGCTCGGGATGCTCCAGCGAGCTGGTGCCCAGGCTGTTTGCTAGAGGAGGCAGGTGGCAAGTGCCATGACAAAGAAACCCTCCTTTCCCTGAAGAGCCGCTTGGCCCTAAGATGGGAAACACACATGAGGCTCACTGTTCACATTCACATGGGGCTGGGCTGGCGGCTTCTCTTAAACCAGTCTAGAGGACCTCAGACTGTACACGAAGGAAGTTCTGAGGGTGCTGAGGCAGACCTCACAGCAATACTGGGACAGCGAGGGAATCAGGGCCCAACACTGTTCTTCTTGGCTCCCTCCTGCTCATACTCCCCTAGCAGCCATAACTTATTTTTTCAGCAAGGCCTTAGGATTTTCATCTATACCCAGCATAGTCATTGGACTGCAGCCAGCATGCCAGGCTTAACTCAGCTTCTGCTTTTCCGTTCTTGGCTCCTGTTCCTTCCTACTCTTCCTTGTTAGCCTGCAGGCCTGGTGAGATGATTCAGTAAGGACACTGCCACCCTGATGGCCTATAACCACTGCCACTCTCCTTGTGTATGTGTAGATGTAGGTGTGGGCAGCGTGTAGGAATGTTGGGTGCCTAACTCCCCGGTGCCTTGGTCAACACTGAAGTCAAGTGACTCTTCATGGAAAGGAGGGTTTCTTTGTAGTGGCTTCTCTGGGTTGGAGACCAGTCCCCTAGGATGGGAAACCGAACACACAGTGGGAGGAGAGGGGACAGGAGTCATGGATACTCTGTTCTAGGTGATTAGAGAGCCCTCCTCCATCAACTCCCTAGGACCTGCCCTTGGAAGGATGAACCCAAGGTACTGCCCACATGGATTCTGAGAGAACAAGATGAAGAGCCTTCATAGACCTCACTCATTTTGAAGGACACTTAAGGAGACACTAAGATGGGAAACACACGTGTCTCTCAGTAATGACAAACCTAAAAGCCTGATAAAGGAGGCCTGGTGGGCAGGGACAGAGCTGGGCTTGGATAGACAAGCTGTGTCTAGTCAAGCTATTCTGGCTTTTATGTTAGGAAAATCCCATTGCCAGCTCCTGGTGAGCTTTGATAGTGAGTCTGAGACTTAGAGGGGGTCTAGCCCACAGAAGGACCTCTTTCTTCTTCTTCTTCTTCTTCTCCTCCTCCTCCTTCTCCTTCTATTTCTTCTTTTTCTCTTTCTCCTTTCTTTTTTTTTTTCTTTTTCAAGACAGGGTTTCTCTGTGTAGCCTTGGCTGTCCTGGAACTCACTCTGTAGATCAGGCTGGCCTTGAACTCACAGAGATCTGCCTGCCTCTGTCTCCCAGAGTGCTGAGAGTGCTGGGACTACAGGCGTGCTCAACCATGCCTGCCAGAAAGACCTTTTCAGTCTAGATGGAAAGCATTTGGATTGAGCCCTACATCTTCTGAATCTCAGGTCAGAACCAAGACCAAAGTCAACAACCCACGGTTATTAAGCTAAGCTACCTCCTTAAGAGTGACCTTTTACTGGCTGAACTCGCTGGTTTGAAAATAGTTGCTCTGAAATATTCCACTGACATAAGTGTTTGTATCTTATCAGTTTGCATCTGCCACAGCAACCTGCATGATGCTTCTATATAGCAGGTTCTTGGTAGGTACCTTTCCCCAGTGTCCCTGGGCTTGGGGATGGGCTTACACACAGTGATAGGGTGAAGGGATCCTAGATAGGACCCTGCCCTCAATACATACCTTTTTCAGGTCTGACATTTTAAATACTTAACTCCCCACCTTCCAGTCTAGAGCCAGGATCTCTCTGCCCCCATCATTGGGTGAAGGTTTTCAGGATGGAGCTGGAGTCCATCTTGTTTACCCTTCTGTACCTTTTTCCTGGGGATGCTTGCAGTTTCCAGGAGGGCTGCTTGGATATAGTACAAAAACCTTTAGGCTTTTTAATCTCTATCTATCTGTCTGTCTGTCTGTCTGTCTGTCTGTCTGTCTGTCTGTCTGTCTATTGTAATTATCTACCATCTATCTATTTTGAGACAAGATCTCACATAATCCAGGCTGGCCTCAAACTTACTATTTAGCTCAGGATGACCTTGAACTTCTGATTCTCCTGCCTCCCAAGCAAGCACCACCCCTGGTTCCTGCACTGTTGGGCATGGAGGATCAGGCCTGGTGTAACCTCGGCAAACACTGTGGCATCTGTGTCCCAGCCCTTTCATACTTTTTGTAGTTGGTTGCATATGTCTTTAATGTTTTCTGAGAAGGTAAAAACTCTTTTTTGAGGCAGCTGTAAGGAGTTTATCACTCTGACAAGAGCCCCCCCCCCCCCCCAGACAGTGGGTCAGGAGAACAAGGAGCTTTCAAGAGTAATCTTCCCTTTGACCCAGTTTGCAGGTATCCTGGACATAGCCACTGCTGTCTCTTTCTTGCCATCACACACCCACTATCATCAATGGGCAAGTCTGGACTTGATGGGAGTCAGGGTCTGTTTCGCTGGGCAGAAAGGTCAAAGCCAGAGTGGGATTTAATCTCAGCCTTGGATGTTGTTAGCCTCTAATTGAGTAGTCACACAGGGCTTTGAGGAGTCAGTATCCCGATGCAGGAGAGCTTCTGCCTGGGTTCTTCCTGAATGATGAATTTGACTTTTCTCCTGTTGAATTTGACACTTTGGTTCTGGTCTTTTCCTCTGGTCCTTTCTTTCCTTTTCTGGGCTTCCTGTCTGTCATCGTTACAAGATGCTAAAAAAGTGTCCACGGAGCCCATGACATAGTGGAAAATATAGGTCTTATACCTGGCTGTGCTGTTCTTATACTAGCTGTGCTGGCTAGTTTTATTTCGGCCTGACACAGCTAGGGTCATTTGGGAGAAACTTCAGTTGAGAAATGCCTGTGGGCAAGCCTGTGGTGCATTTTCTTATTTAGGGATGGATGGGGGAAAGGTCCCGCTTACTGTGATCAGTGCTGCTGGTGGTCCCCGGTGCTATAAGAAAGCAGGCTGGGGGCTGGAGAGATGGCTCAGAGGTTAAGAGCACTGGCTGTTCTTCCAAAGGTCCTGAGTTCTATTCCCAGTCAACCACATGGTGGCTCGTAACCATCTATAATGAGATCTGGTGCCCTCTTCTGCCCTGCAGGCATACATGCAGGCAGAACACTGTATAAATAATAAATAAATAAATCTTTAAAAAAAAGAAAGCAGGCTGAGCAAGCCATCAGGAGCAAGCCAGTAAGCAGCACCCTCCACGGACCGTGTATGCATCAGTTTGTGCTTCCAGACTCCTACCTTCACTTCCTACCTGATTTCCCTTTGATGATAGACTGTGATGCCACTCCAGTTTGCTTTTGGTTATAGCATTTAATTATAGCAATAAGCCAGCACGGTGGTGCACGCCTGTAATCTCAGCACTCAGGGAGGCAGAGGCAGGTGGATCTCTGAGTTTGAGGCCATCCTGGTCTACAAAGTGAGTAGACCAGAGAGGCTACACAGAGAAACCCTGTCTCAAAAAAATTATAGCAATAGAAACCCTAAGACATTAGCTATGAACCTCATTTTAATTCCTAATGTCTCAGTTTACCCATCTGCAAAATGTAGGCGATGGTATAACCTACCACTTTTGTTGAATAAAGTTAACTAATACGTGTAAAAAAGTTAGAACAGTACTTGGAAAATATGGGCAACTTAGTACATGGCATCTTTTAATCCTCTCTTGAAATGAGGGCTGTAGCATTGAATACAGTATTTCAGAAATGCTCTGTTCCACGAGGCTCTGATACCTTCCCACTTAACAATATATTTCTGTATACTACACTAAGTTAGCAGATTTCTAGTGTTTAAATTAAACTTGTACTGCCCCCTCCCGGTTATTTTTCCATGTAGAGCTTTTAAGCTTATGTCTCCCCTATCCGACATAACACAAATTATCTGAATTAGAGGAAAGTTTGGTGTCAGAGGAGCCCAAAGCAACCCTTTATATTGGTTCCAAATGCACAAGAACCCTCGCTGATGCAGTTGAGCCTTTTTATATGGTGCCATCCTGCTATCTGCCATTCTGTTGAGGGAAATCTCTGGACCTGCCATGAGCTGAGCTAAAATTCTACTCCCTCTGGCTTTTCTCTCTCTTAGAGGATCTCATTCTCTTTGCTTTGCTCAGTTAGTGCATCTGCTTCTTGACTGAACAGAGCATGTGCTGGAAACCTTCCTTACCTCTTGGTTGTTCTTTTCTACTTGGAAGTTTCCAGGTTCATGAGAGAAGGGACACAGGTGCTGCAAGCATCTTTGCTGTGCCCCTCCCCCTGACTTCTGTAGCTTAGCGGCATCTAAATCACCCCCGAGTTTGTCTGGAATGCAGGATCTCGGGCCTCACCTCAACAATGTCCCCAGATTATTCTTATGATATGCATCAAAGTCTGAGAGGCAGTACATCAATTAGCCAACCTGTGGAAGTGGGAGGTTCTAGCTTTTAAAGTCATTCTGTGTGTATGTCTGTCTTTGTCTCTCTGTCTCTCTCTGTCCCTCTCCCTGCCCCTTTCTTCTTCTTCTCTCTCAGGGCATAGAAGGCCCAGGGCATAGAAGGCAGGCAAATGCTCTACTTTTCAGCAACATCCCTGGTCCCTGCCCATCTTTAGAGTTTTGCTGATAAGGTTCCTGAAGACAGACATAAAACTGTTTTCAAAATATTTGGTTATAAATTCCCCACTTAGTTCTTGGTTATGAACACCTATAATCAGAGCACTTGGGAGAATGAGGCAGGAGGATCATGACTTTGAGGCCACCCGTGGCTTTATAGTGAGACCCTGCCTCAAAACTAACCCAAACCAACCAAACAAAAGTAAAAGCAACCACAAAGCTGGCTTGTGAGTCTAATGCTCTCTGTCGATGGTGTTCGGTTATCCTGATTTTATTGATAGTATGTCTTTGAGCCCACTGCAGACCTCAGAACTGTAAGCACAGTTGGGGTCTTTTGCACTTTCTGTGCTGGTTTTGCACTGCTGTTGAATTTCATTTCACTGATGTTGTTATTTCAGAACATGGACTTATTTTTCTTTCTTTCTTTTCTTTTTCTTCTTAAAAAAAAATGTCTGTGTTGAATCCCTGGAACTGGAGTTACAGGCAGCTGTGAGCTGTCAGGGGGGTGCTGGGAACTGAACGCCGGTCCTCTGGAAGAGCAGCCAGTGTTCTTAACCTCTGAGCCAGCTCTCAGTCCCCAGAACATGGAATCCTGATCTGCTGTAGTGTGCTGCCGACCCTCTCAGCTTCCATCAAGAGACATTCTGATACCCATGCCTTCTAAGCAGATGCCAGGCATGGCAGCGTGGATGCTTGAAGGAGATTACAGTTTGGTTGGTCCACAGTGGCCAACTAGGTATCAACATTCTATACAAATTCTCTTGGTAGTTCCCACGTGAAGACAGGATGGAGACCCACTGGACCCACTGGATCCTTGGTTTCAGGCATCCTGAGGCATATCTAAAGCCTCTTGTCCCTGCATCTTGGAGACTGATGTGTGGAAGAGTAAGGTCCTGCTGGCTGATGCAGAGTCAGGATTAGGCACAGGGCATGTCAGACAGGACTGGAGGAAACTCCTGTCTTCCTCACATTTCTAGGAGAGGACCTGGTGTGTATGTGTGTGCGTGAGCAGAGGCCTGAGGAAGATGTTGGACGTCTCGCCTCATTGCACTCTACCCACTCCCTTTAGTTGCAGCTTCTCACTGAACTTGGATCTAGGATCTTGGATCTGCTGCCCCACCCCCACCCTTACCTGCAGATGATTTTTTTTTTTTTTTAAACATGGACGCTGGAGATTTAAACTTTGGTCCTCATGCTTATTTAGCAAGGACTTTTCTCCATGAAACCAACCTCCTGTCCCCAAAGTATTGTCAAGGCAGAGTTTTCCTTTTCTGTGCGGCAGTACTGGAGATTGAACCTAGGGCGTCACGCTTGCTGAGCGAGCATTCTTCTCTGAGTTCCAGCCCCAGAAAGGGGGTGTCTCCTTTCAGCTGCTTGCTGGCCTGTCCTCTGCCGGACAAAAGAAGCAGCTTCGACTTCTCTGACATGAATGCCTTCTCTGTGTTTCTGAGCTTGCTGCTTAAGAAAAACTAGTCACAAACCAGCAGAAGTTCTGTTTGTGGACCCGGACTGGCTAGCCACCTGTTTGGCTCCCTTTTTTGCCCCTTGTCTTTCTCCAGAGGTGGTAGGTAGCGCTTCGGAGGCCTTCTCCCCTCCCACAGCCTCCCACAGGCCAGGGGCTGCTCCTCGGGGACACAGATCTATGACTGTGGCTTCTACTTGCTCAGTGTGGCTCATCTGAATTACCTTGAGCATCCTTTCAGATGGTACCCAGGACGCATGTTATGTTCTCCCATCCTTCCTCCTGCAGTTGCGTCTGGGTCCCCAAGTGTCTCTGCAGTGGGCTTGTTAATTGGAGCTTCAGCTGGCTGATTGACTGTAATGGGGGTGAACATTTATTTACCCCAGCAGCCGCCTCTCAGACAGCTGTTAATTGCAGGCATGAGAGAGACAATAATTATGGGATAATGTGTGGCTTTTGTGTGAGTCCTTCTCTTTGCACGTGTCAGCAAACACTGGTGGGTTTGTTTCCTAACATTTGACTCCCCTGCAGAGGAGATGCTGTGGCCCCTCCCCCTCCCGCAGCCCTGTCATCCCGCATTCCGCTCACGCTTGCATCCCTTCCCTTCCCCGTGCCTTGGGGCTGGGATCTTAACCAAGTTCCCTGGGTGATAGAAAGTGTTTTCACCAAGCACCTTAATCTCAGCCTTTGGGAGGCAGGCGCATGTGGATCGCTGAGTTCAAGACCAACTTGGAAACAGGGGCCAGTTCCAGGAAAGCCAGGGCTACACAAGGAAACCCTGACTCAAAAAAACAAAACAAAACAAACAAAAATGAGAGGAGGGTGAAGGGAGAGTTTTCAAATCTCCATTAACTCTGTCTCATTCTGCTTTCTATTATACAGTTATAACCCCATTTTTAGAATTTGTATTGACTGACTCGTTGATTGAGACTGAATGTCACTATGTGGCCACTTCAACTCCTATGCTCAAGGGATCCTTTTGCCTCAGTTTCCCTATGTAGCAGAGAACTGTTGACAAACACTACTTTTTGGGTGGTGGTGCTGAGGACGGGACCAGAGTCTTACACGTGCGGGGCAGAGACTCTGTCACCAAGCTATATCCTCTATACTGGTACTTAAAAAATAATGACAGTTAGGCTGGGCATGGTGGTATATATCTTTAATCCCAGGACTCTGGAGGCAGAGGCAGGTGGATTTCTGTGAGTATGAGGCCAGCCTGGTCAGGACAGCCAGAGTTCCATAATAGAGAGACCCTGACTCAAAAATCTCATGAAACCAAAAGGGGATGGAGTGCACCTTTTTAACTTTGTCTAAAACATGTGTATGCATTCAGTGTTTCCTTCTCACTTTTCTTCATGTCTTTCTTCACACAATTGTAGTTGGTGTGCAGCTATTGTTCTCTTATGGGTTTCTTTTGCTTGATGATTATTTTTACAGAAACACTCCCAGGTATGACAGTAGTCTGTAAGTTTGCATCTCAAGTAACCTTAAGTAATTCTTCTACATTATTGCTTTACATACAACAAAGAATCTGGGTTGGGGCTGGCAAGATGGCTTATTGTGCACATGAAGAGACATGTCATTAGCAGGGATGTGGGTCTGGGGAGGATAGGGCCCAGGCATGCTTCTGGGTCATGCTTAATCTGTGGTTGTAAAGGTGCCTGTTGCAAAGCCTGACACATGAGTTTAATTCCTGGGATCTGCATGGTAGAAGGAGAGAACCAGCCCCTACAAGCTGTCAACTGATCTACACACACACACACACACATACACACAGCCATTAATTAATGTTTAAATTGTTTTGTTTTATAGCTCTGGCTATCCTGGAAGTCACTATGTAGATCAGGCTGGCCTCAAACTCACAGAGACACTCCATGCCCATCTGAGTGTCTTAAATTTTTTTTAAAAGAATTTTTAAAATTCTCCAGTTTGTTGCTGTCATAAATGACCCCGCTCTAAGCAGCTTTCTATACAGCAACTTCCCTCATTATCTCCCTGGGGTGAATTGTGTTGTAAGTCATACTGATCCGGCACCATGGCTGGAAGAGCTGAGGAGAGTGGGGAGCCTGAGCTCCTCCCCCTCCCCCTCCTCTTCACTGTACAGATTCCTGATGTTCTTCTCCCTGCTCCTCCATCATAGAAGCTTCTCCCCTGGGTCCTACCTGTTGCAGTAAGGGCTTAGTTCTGATTATTGCTACACAGCAGAGAAACCAAAATATAGCAGCTCAGGTAAACAACGAATCAATGTGTGGCTCTTGCTTGAGCTTTCTAACACTCTTGTTATCGTCTGAAGGCCTCTCTGGATACACAGTCTCTCCGCGTGGTTAGCAGGGGATGCTGGCTGTCATCTAGGACCTGGGTCTGTCATTCTGGATCCTTGGGACAGAGCAAGTCACTTGATTCTGAGAGGCAGTATCTCAAGGGAGCATTCTGGGTTGTAATGGAGCTCAGTGGTAGAGCATGGCTTAGCCTGTGAGGCCATGGTTCCATTCCCAGCACTGTAAAATGTATATGAAAACACAAATGCGCGCACGCACACACGCACACACACACACAGAGCGCAAAACATGTCTCAAGATATCCAAGCAGAAACGTCAAGGCCTGCTGTATCCGTTTATCCCAGCCATACTGCACCATGACTCTTATAGTCTATCAAGCTGACCCCTCAGATGCAAAAAATACGGCATGAACCCCACCCTGCAATGTGAGGGGCACCAAGGAACTTACAGTCATCTTTGACCCTCCATATCTTGCAGACTGAGGCATGATTGACTAGTAGCTTCTAAATTCTTCCTGAGTTCAGCTGTGAGAGGCCCCACCCCTTTACTTCCCTTTAGCCCCCTCTGACTTCCCCTGCAGAATCCTGCCCTTGTACAAAAGTCATGCGAGAGTCATGGGCTCTCTGGGCCCTCTCCTGACTGCCCACATGCTCTGCTCTGGATCCCTCCTCTCCACCCGTGCTTTCTGACTTCCAGGACTGTGTCTTTGTTCACCTTGTCTCCCATAGCCCTTGCCACATGCCACCAGCATTCGGTTATTTCTGGGCTGGACCTGCTGAATTATAAACTCCCAAAGGCAAGGACTCTGCTGTGCTCCTGTTAATCTCTGTGTCCTACCCTAAAGTCTAGTGAAGTGCCTGGTATATAAAGAAAGACTTCCATAAATTCTGTTTCCTCGCCCCCTTTGCGAGAAAAACGTGGTATTTCTCCATGTGTTGGTGAAGGAGCACATTACCTTGGTGAGGAGGGGTGTTGAGAAGACAGCAGACGGACTGACTGCTTGCTGTGTGCAAACGTTGCTAGCGCTCACTGGGAGCTTTACCTTATCATCCTGACTGTCACCACAATTTGGGACGTAAATGGCAGTATCCATGTTGTACAGATGACGAAGCTGAGAATTCGAGATGTTGCATCAGCTGTGTGAGGTGACAGGGTGAGAAAGCCATGAAGTCAGAATTTAAAAACGTTCCTCTGGTTGGTGCTTCCTGCACACTGCCTACTTGTCATGATGTCTTATACTTATATGTCTGACCATGTCCTGCACATCTGACAGTCTTCATAGCTACTGACAAGGTTGGGGGGCTTCCCCTCAGCGTCCTTGGTGTGAGAGTAGTTCACCAACCCTTGTGTCTACATGTGCCTCCCATGAAGCCCCCGGGAGTGAGGACGGGCCTGGTTCCTTGGGTTCCCCAGAGACACCCTTCTCCTCTGTAACTACAGAGCAGACAGACAACTCTCTGGTCCCCTAGCAGTGTCCCCTGAGCAGCTGGGCTGGGGATTCTACCCTCTTACATTAATTGCTTTTGTTTGTTCTCTTAAAAATTAATTCTAGCAAGAGCTCATTAATTCTCTTCCTTTTTCCTCATCTTTATTCATGCCCACCCTGCCTCTCAGCTCTATTTCTGTCTTTCTGTCTCTCTGTGTGTGCTAAAGCACCCAGGGACCCCGTTCCAAGCCATTGTGCCATGTGAGGTCTCACTGGCTGAAGCAGGATACAGACCATCAAGCTGATAGAAGTTGTTAGAAGGTGTTTCCTTGGGACAGCTGGTGAGACATAAAAATTACATCTTTGTTTCCTGGTGCCCTTCTATCTTCTTCTTCTGGCTCTGGCAACATCATTCTCAGACTGGAGACACAGATGGGTTTAGGTGGCCGAGAATGTAGTCTGGTTTTCTGTTCCTTCTCAAGCTCAGTTCATCCTACGTGTCCAGTGTAGTCACTGATACAATGGCATTGAGAAGACAGAAGGCAGAGAGACTTGGAGATTTTCCTTAATTCTAATCTCTAAAGGTACAAACAGGAAAGTCTGGGAATCCAGAAAGAGGTAGCAGAGCTTTAACATCCCCTCCTCCCTGGCTTCAGGCATTCCTCCTTCACAGTGTCCATCTTCTGACCCAGCTCTCCATCACCCCCGGTCCAGCCATAGCAGAAGACATATCTCAGGTAGTGTTAGCTTTTGTGATTCTGTTCCAGTCACTGGCCTACTTGTCTGGAATTTGACCAGTCCCCATGTATAAAAAGCTTTCCTGCACCCACGGGGATTGGCTTCCAAGCCTGTGGGAGGCTGAGGCAGGAGGACAAGCCAGGCCAGTGCGGGGTGCATGCAGGAGCATCCTGGAACCTGCAGGGCTGTGACACCCAGAGGACCTGGTAGGTGCTGCAATTAAAGCGGCGATGCGGCTGGAGGAACTCTGTTATGGCAACACCCCACCAGCCATTTCAAACATTCAGAGGGTGGGGCTGGCAATCCAAGTTTGAGGGTAAAGCGAGATGATCTCTGAAGGGTGAAAGGGCATAGGCATATTAGACAGGGCATTGGGAATAGGGTCCCTTGGAAGGACTCTCCTGACTTGGAGAAGTTCACAGCGTGGAGGCTTTTGCATGGAACATCAGAGGTGACTCCTGACTCCTGAAGGTAACCCAGGAGGACTGACGCTGGCCAGGACTGGAGGAGGACTGGAGGAGCAGGATCTGAGGGTGTGAAAAGAAGGGCCTGGGTGCCCTGCCCCTCTTCCTATGCTCCACCACCCTCAATGCCTGGCTCTGCTCAGCTAGCTCTCTGGTCCCCTGTGACTCAGGAAAAGCAAGGGGATGGGCCCTGTGTGTATGTGTGTGTGAGTGTGGGCATAGTGTGCCACAGAGCATGTGTGGAGGTCAGAGGACAGCTTTCAGGGAGTCTCCTTCCACTGTGAGACCTAGGGATTGGACTCTGGCCATCAGGTTTGGGTGAGAAGCACTCTTACCCACTGACGTGTCTCTCGAGCTCCTTCCTCTCTGTCTCTCTCTCTTTTTTTTTTTAACCAAAACTGACGCCTTCTCCATGACCTGCCAACCTCAGAGCTAAGCGCTTGTGACATTTCTCAGAATGTTTTTTTGCCTCTACCTAGCTGCTCTGCAAAGAAAGAGCAGAGTCAGGCAGAATGTTCCAGGAGATGGGGTCCCCTGAGGACTGTGTTCTAAGCACAGCTGTCCTCCCATCCTACCTTCCAGAGGGGCTTCTCTGTAGCCTATGTCTGCTAGGGAAGGAAGGGGGAGGTGACCAGGGCCCTGCTTAAGCCCAGCTGCTGCCTGAAGTGCTGGAGTGTGGTCAGGCTAACTCCTTCCATTCCCCCTCTTCCATCCCCCTCTGCCTTGCCCAGGGTCCATCCTTCCTGCTTCCCTGGCCTCAACTGGCACAGACAGCAACAGCTGAGTAGAAAAGTGCTTCTGAGAACTTCCTGTGTAGCTTAACTACCAAGCTATGGGGTGCATGGACGGAGAAAGATGTCGATCAGTTTCAGCCACACATAGGAGGGGGTTCTGGTGATCTCACTTGCATAACACGGTGACTGTAACTATCTTTCACTGTTGCTGGAAGAGTGGACTTAATTGTTTTCCTAACAAAGAAATAAGAATATGAGGTGATGTAGATGCTAATTAGCTTATTCTAAAATATCCTATTGTTCTCCATAAGGATGTACAATTATTATTTGTCAGCTAAAAAAAAAAAAAAAAGACAGGTAAGATGGCTTAGTGGGGGAAGGTGCTTGCTGTCAAGCCTGATGATCTGAGTTTGATCCCCAGGACCCACTTCCGGGAAAGAGAGAGCTGACTCCTGAGAGCTGTCCTCTGATTTCCATCCACACACCACCCCATAACATGAAATAAATTCAGAACAGTAGGCCCAGAACCTGCCTCTGTAATAATGTAGGAAGCCCTAGTGAATTTCACAGGCTGTTGAAGAGTGGCTTTGGGAGTCGGAGACCACTGTAGAGATTTGAGATTTGACTGGGCTGAGCACATAGAGTGGGGGGCTTTACTTCCACCTCAGCATTCTGTCTTTCAGCATGGAGGTATCTGTGCTGTCTGTCTAATTCTCTCATTTAAAGATTTGTTTTTATTATTTTTAATTGTGTGTGTGTGTGTGGGGGGGTTATATATGGTGAGTGCTGCTCCCCATGGAGGCAGGAAGATGATATTTTTAAGTTTCAAACCCAAGATGAGCAGCTGAGGTGCCTATTAGAGCGGACCTGGCCTCCAGTTCTCCCAGAATCCTTCAGTCCCTACCTGCTACAGGATATGGTTGGTACAACCCACCCTCCATGCTGAACTTTCCAGCCCAGAGGCTCTTCCTTACATAATCCAGACATTTTGGTTACCAGCTTTTTCTTTTGTACCCTTGGCCTCTTGGCTGCTGTACTTGGTTCCTCTCACTCCCTTCCCCTCCCCTTCAAACCAACAGGGTTCAAGTTCATGGACCCTCCCAGATGTGTCTGCCTCTGGCTATGCTCTCCCACATGTCTGTAATAAACTTTCTAGTCCACCATACCTAGGAGCGGCCATGTCCTTTCCTTTTATTTCTTTTTTTTTTTCTTTTTTTTTCATTCAGATATCAGATGCCCTGGAGCTAGAGGTTACAGATGGTTAGAAGCCACCTGATATGGACTTTGAGAACCATATTTGGGTCCTCCGGAAGAGCAGCAAGCACTGCTAACCTCTGAGTCATCTCTCTAGTCCCTGTCTAGATTTTTTGCCCAGGAACAAAGTCAACTCAGGAAAAATTCCCTCGGTACCTATCTGAAGTGTGACGAGTCCATACTGCATGCCCTGTTCTATATCAGCCCATCTGTAACACAGGCAGCTTCTAGAAGATTCTGTTCCTTGCTACACTCAAAATTAAATTACTTTTTGTGGTCAAGACAATGGGCTCACAACTATCTTTAGAACTGACAACTTCAGAGGGACCTTTCATTTTGTTGTTTGTTCATTTGTTTGTTTAGAAACTATGTCTCACTATGTAGCCCAGGCTGTCCTGGAACTCAGACTGCCCTGCCTCTACCTCCTGAGCATTAGGATTACAGGTGTGCACCACCACTTGGCTAGAAATGACCAGGAGCAAAATGCTTGGGCAGTTATTCATAAGGGAGTGTATTCCCAGGGAAACCCTGAGTGGAGGCTTGGTACAGAAGTGGGTCATTACTTCTGTAGCCTCCAGAGGGGGCAGCTAGTGAATAGACCCAGGAGGCTCCTTCTAGAAAGCAGGACTACACCCCCCAGATATGCCACAACCATCCCTGCAGGCTGAACGCTGCCTTCAGAGAATGGTGGCAGTCTAGCTGGAGCAGGAGGGGTTTCCATTCTCATCCGGCTTCTCCCCCCTTTAAGGGTGTATAACCAGACAGTCTCCCATCCCCTTTGGGTCCCGCCTGTTTATATGAACTGAAAGATAAGAATAATAATCTAGAGCATCCTCCTGACATAAAACTACAATGTGAAACAGTCATTGTGTCTAAGGTATGCAAATGCTCAAAGGATATTATTATTGTTATTGTATGCAAATGTTTAGAGAGTATTATAATTGCTGTTGTTATTAGATTCATGTGTCCCAGGCTGGTCTTGAACTTGTTAAGGAAAGAGGATGACCTTTAATGACCTTCTCTTCCTCTGCCTCCACCTCCCAAGTGCTGGGATTATAGGCATGAGGTACTACCTCTAGTTTATGCAGGGAATTGAATCCAGGTTCATGAATGCTAGGTCAGAGTTTGACCAACTGAGCTACATCCCCAGCCCCAGAGGTTGTTATTGACATGGTTATTGTTCTAGTGAGAGGCAAAGAGCCGTGGCATAGCTAGAGCTGATTTGGATGGAGCTCTAGGTCCACGGAGACATGCTTTCTTCCAGGGGGAGTGAAGAAAGGGCCGTAAGAGTATGGCCTGCCTGCTTCTCCATGTTGCCTGCTTTAGGTCAAGTCCTGGATGGTCAGATAAACTTTCTGTCAACCCCGACATACAAATCAGACCATCCCTCCTGGGCTCTAATTTTTTTCCTTTTCCTTTTCCCTCAGACTGTTTATCTATCTTCTGACAGAGCTGGGGGATCTCTGGGCAGCTCCTGGAGTGTGGATCTGAGAGCCTGGGTACCCTCTGGTTTGGTCTGCATTTGCCTACTCCTCATTCAGTGGAACGCTGCCAGGCCTGACAGAAACCTGTGCCCTCTTTGCAGTATGGGCAGGGCCCCTTGTTTATGATAATGATACCCTGCGTTTATAGAGCGTCTTTGCTGTTGAGAGCCACAGTGCTTTCTCTCTGTGTGCATGCTCCCGTCCTCTGAGGATGCAGAGGAAAGGGTCACAGCGACCTTGGGTCACTCTGAGGCGTTCAGTGATTTGCTTGAAGTCCTGCAGCCATGAAGTGATAGATGCAGGTTTTTCATCTCGGCATCAGGATTGTGGCTGGAATGAGTGGCAAGGCCCCTGGACTTGCTGGCCACTTCCTCAGTGTCTAAGAGTTAGCTCTGTGCCTGCTTGCCCTGACTTTGAGGGAGGTTTATTCACAGGGGGCCTGGGGCCCCATGGTCCCTGGAGATCAGTGAAATCAAGGAGGTGGGAGGTGGACGTAACCTAGAGGCTATTCTGTTGTGGTCATCTCGTGACTGCCCAGCGTGGGCATGAATATGGAAAAGAGCACCTTGGTTGAATTCTGTGGTCTGTCCCCTACAGCACTGTGTCCCAAGAGGGCGGGCTCTGGGCCAGCTTCTTTGATTGGCTGTTGGGGTCTGGGGTGGGGCATTTCCTGGCATTCTGTGCCTTCGGAGCAGGTGGAGGAGGGCACTTGCACTCACCAGAGCACGCTGCTCTGTGGGGAGCAGACTATTGGCAGCACGAGGTGGTTCTCACATACTCTTCCTGGATGGTAAGGGCTGGGAATGCAGGTCTGGGGCTGTGGGGGACCAGACATGAGGCTGGCTGACCTGGCTATTGACCAGGTTTCCATATTCCAGGGATATCCTCTGCCTCCAGCTCTCTCCACTTGTTCCCTACTGCTGGTTCTGGTCTCCCTTCCTTTCTCCTGGTCTTTCCTCTCTGTTTCAATCAATTATTTACTCAACAGATTTGAACTCCAGAATGTGCCAAACATGGCACACTTTCTTCTCTTTTCTTCCTCCGAAAGGACCCTGGCCACCCTGATGTTCTACTTTCCTTCAGATTTATGTCCCCTTCTCCCTCTGTCCTACATTCAGAATGCTCTCCCCTCCTTCCCTCCATGATCAGTGGCACCAGGAAGTGCTGAAGTAGGAGCAGCCTTCAGTGTGGGTGTTTGTCCAAGGTGGGGTTGTCATGGCCCTGCTGTCTGGGCAGGGCAGGGCTGGAACATAGGCCTGGGTTCTTGGTTCTTGTGTGGCCTTGCCCTCCCACACCTACCCTTCCTCTTCTAGCCACATCCCATATCCCCTGATGGAGACAGAGAGGCAGCAAAGCCAACGCAGCTGCTATAGGTACTGCTTTGCTGGGCTACTGCTCCTCTTAGGCTTCAGGTAGAGAGAGCAGAGCTCTGCCTGGGGCTGCTCTCAGGGAACCTTCTAAAGATGCCATGCCCAGGAGTTGCCACTTTCTCTTAGGTGGTGCTGGCAGGGTCACTGTCAAAGGCGTAGAAACGGAGGGCACAGTGGCAATGGTTCTGCCGGGAAGGGAAGAATGCTCCGGTTTCTTGCCTCATGCATGTGTGCACATGGCTCCAGAGTAGGTGCCCTGGGCCAGAGCCAAGGACCTGGCCAGCTTCAAGGAGTCACTCTCATGACTCACAGTGATCTGATTTGTCATTTATTTTGCTTATTTGGCTTTTTGAGCTAGGTTCTCACATAGCCCAGACTGAAGCAAAGGATGACCTTGAACCTTGATTTTTCCAATCTTCGTTAGTGTTGGTATTGCAGGCATGCATCACAAGCCTGACACTTTTCTGGGTTTTTGTTTGCTTGTTTTATTCAGGACAAAACTCACCAAGTTGTCCAGGCTGGTTTTGAGCTCATGTTTTAAATAGAAAAAAAAATATTGTTACATTTTATTTATTCATTGTGTGTGTGTTCACGGTACACGCAAGGCACATATGGAGTCAGAGGACAATTTGTAGGGTCAGTTCTCTCCTTCCCCCGTGTGGATTCTGAGGGTTGAACTCAGGTTGCTGCAGCTGCCTCTGTCTGCTGAGTCATCTTGCCACGCACCCTTGAACTCCGTGGCCCAGGCAGGCCATGAATTTTTGATCCCCCTGTCTCAGGCTCCTGGGCTACCAAGTCTAGCTTCCGATTTATATATTTAGGCAGATTTATTTATTTGCAGCAGAGTCTGCCATGGAACCTGAAGTTCAATGAGCTTCATGCTCCGTCTGTTCCTGTCCCACCCCCAACGCCTGCCATTGACAGCTTTACGAAGAGGTGCCAGGCACCCAAACTCAGGTCCTCACACACACAAAGCGGTCACTTCATTGACTAAGCCATCTCTTCAGCCTGGTAATTTATATTAATTAAAAATTTTTAATTAAAACTTTTAGGCACACGTAGGAGCAGAATGACTAATGTAGTAACCCTTGTCACCCAAACTGCCGTCATCTGCACGTGGGCTCATGGCCACCCTTGTAGGCATACTCCCCGTTCTTTCTGCCCTCTGATTATTTTGAAAAGAAAACCTAAGCAGCTGATCATTTCACCTGTAAAGGTACTTACTGACTCTTAGAAAACCACCAAAATATCATTATCAAGCCTAAACAAAGCTAAAAAAGTCTCGCCAGTATTTGCATTTCTCTATCATATTAAAAATATTTCCTTTTGATTTGGATCCAATTAAGGTTTGTACACTGTGATGGGCTGTTGTGGCTCGCCAGTCTCTCCTGTCTGCAGCTGTCTTTCTTTCTCTTCTGTGAGGTGTTGCTCAAGAAGCCGGGTTACCTATTACACAGCACTTTTCCCACCCTGGGTTTGGAGAACTAACCGTCAGCACACTGTGTGACACATTCTGCTGTCCCTGTATTACCAGCAAAGGCAGCTGGAGGTAGGGCTTGATCAGACCAAAGTGTCCTTCGGTGGCTTTTCCTGGGGGAGTCGGTGCGGGGCAAGACCCTGTCCTGTGTGCACACTTTCAGGACATGCTGGATCTGCTTGTTTCTTTGGGATGGCAGAAGCCTTGATGATCACGCCTATACCCATTAATTCATTACAGACTAATTGCCCATTAATTATTCCCTCTAATTAGACGTTGCTTCTTTGATTTCACAGTAAGTGATCACTTGCTTTGGAAAGAGGCTGCTTTCTCTGGGAGGTGTTGTTGCGGAGGCCAAGGCGAGGAGGCAACATCATGGCTCATTCCCACCCAGCCTGTCCTCTGTGGGATGGGAAGATGGGATGGTGGTAGAGAGCTGTTGGAGGCACAAGTGGGAAGTCTAGAGTGGGTCTCCTGCATTGTTCTTCAGACAAATTTCTTTTGAAATAATTTGTTTAATTTTATTTTATGTGCATTGGTGTGAGGGTGTCAGACCACCTGGAACTGGAGTAACAGACAGTTGGGAGTTGAACCCGGGTTCTTTGGAAGAGCAGATAGTGCTCTTAAGCACTGAGCCATCTCTCCAGCCCCTCTTCAGACAATTTCAAGTCCTGGTACTAGTGGAGAAAATCAGAGCCTGAGATATTCTCGATGACTTTTTTTTTTAGTTAGTTCTGAAATATACTTCAACTATATTTAATTAAGATAATGATTAGTCATGAGATTCCCCTTGCTATCCCTATCCTGTCCCTATCAATTTCTGCTGCCTGTGACCTGATCTATAGTTTATAAACCACACAGGCATATGGGCATAAGTGCACTCGTATACACACACACACACACACACACACACACACAGAGGGAGGTGGGGGAAGAGGAGGAAGAAGAGAAGAGAAAGAAATAGCAACAGCCCAGTCTATAGACTAAGGGCTAAGCTTCAATGTCAGCTTGCTAGGCTGTGGCTTATGGTTCTACCACACTAATTACTTAGCCTTGTACACAAAAACCTAAATTCTGCCTGCCTTAGTTTCTCTACAGGCTTTGTAAGGTTACTATGGATATATATGTATATTTTTTTTTGATGAGGTCTCATTATGTACCCTGGCTGGCCTGATACTCTCTTGTGTAGGGGAAGCTGGCCTTGAACTCACAGAATTCCACCTGCTTCTGCTTCCTGGAATTAAAGGCATGCACCACCATGCCCCACTATTTTATAACTATTAAATAAAGATCTCAGCACAGTACAAGTGACACAGCAGGTAGGATATGTGTCTCCTATTGTGGTGTGACTCTTCTCTTGGCAATCAGTGTCTAACTTCGGCTAGAACAGGGGTAGACACCCAGCTGTTGGTTGTATGTTATGGAGACAAGAGTCTACCTTCTTTGTTTTGGTGTCCATCACCCAGGAGGTCCACGCAGCACTTAGGAACAATTTCGCCTTGGCCATGTTCATCAGAAAGTTAGCTCCAATTTGAGGACAATGAAGTTTTGTCTAGAGAAGTCAGGGCCCTTATTCTCTAGATCACAGTGAGTGAATATGTCTGTTCTGGGGCAGGGAACCAGGCTGTCCTGTAGCAGTCCTTCTCTAAGGAAGGGAGCAAACAGGGGAGGAGTGGGGAGGACCCAGGGTTTGGCTTAGACCTGCTCCTGGTACTTTTCCCTCTTGGAGGCCTGGGCTGTGTCTTACCCTCGAAGAGGTCCCCTGAGGTTTGGGCCTGTAGATTTGTGTGGATGAGGCTCCACCCTGGGAGAGACTGAGGTCCTGGAGGCCTGGCTCAGCTGCTCACCCATCTGCCCCCACACATCAAAGATGGAAATCTATGTTAAGAAAATAAAACAACAACCTGCTATGAAGAAAAGGAAGCTGATCAACGGTAGGCTCTGAGCACTTTCCTGTATTTAAGTGGGCCAGGGGTTCCAGCCAGGAAGGTATCAGAGCTCATGGACTCTTAAACCAATGCCATCTCATTGGCTAGCCCTGTGCCTTTCCACATGCTGGCCACTGGAGTTACAAGGTGGGCCTCATGAGGGAGACAGAGAAACAGGGAGAAGGACAACACCAGGTGGGAAAGAAAGGTGCTTGCACAGTTAGAGAACGTGGGAAGAGAGGGAGAGCCTCGACAATGAGGGAGCCTGGACACTGCCGCCTTGGGCATCCCAGGAGAAAGGTTATACCCTGTGCGCAAATGCAGCATTGTATTTCTGTCTCCCTGGGCTCCTGCCCAGAGCATCCTAGAGCTGCTTCTGCTGGGAGTTTGGCCATGTGACTCACATGAGTAGAGGGTGGTGAGCTTTCTGTCCCAGGCATGGGAGGCCAGAGGGAAACTGGGGAGAAGCAGAAACAGAAGGAGGTGTTTCACCTCATCTTCATGCTGCAGGCTGCCCTACCTGAGCACAGAGCTTCCGAGTGTGAGCCATGAGCAGGTCTTGACTCACCTGCACTGTAAGGGAAGAAGGGAGCCAAATGGGAGTGACTGAGTGATTGAGGGCTCAATGAGGTCAGGCTGGATTAGTGCCCAAGTCCCAATGCCTAGCTTAGCACAGAGAGAGCACTCTTGGAGTGAGAGTGTTAGTGAAGGCGTGAATGGATGGATTAAGGAGCTGGGACCGATCCTTAGACATCCAGCAGCAAAGGTGATTGGCTAGAAGTGTGCTCTGGTTTAAACAGAGGCTGATCCAGAGCATGTGAATGCTGCTGTGTGCGTTGGTGTTACATGTAGGCTGTCCCTGTCACCGCATTGCTGAGGTGCTCACTGGGTGCTGTTGGAGGGACAGTGGTACAACTGTGCTAGAATCAGGAGAGTAGGCACAGAGGATTTCTGTGCTCCCCTGCCTCTTCCCTCGGGTTTCAGCCCGAGTCTCCACTGCTCGCTTCTTAGTGCTTTACATGTTGTAGGTACTGACGGAACATTTGTCCCATGAAGACATGACTCAGGAGGCAGGGACAAAAGGAAGCTTTATCCATTTGGACTTTTTAGGCCATGTTCCTCCTGCCTGGCCCTGGAACAGGGTAAACCTGCTCTAGGGACAGAGGAGCTGGTTATCCGTTGATGCCCTTCGGTCATTCAGCTGGCAGAGAAGGCATGGAACCAGAGCTGCAGAGAAAGTTGGCGGCTGAGGGACTGGACACGAGTGTTCAGCTTGCCTCAAAAACAGCACAGAAGAAAGTTAAGTGGACCCAAGCCAGGGGTCAGCCTGGCTGCTTGTACTAGACTCTAAGGGGCTGAGCATGGTGAGGAGCCGTGTTCACTGTAGACAAAGGGTCTACATGCTCATGGCAGCCTATCTGTCCTTAGCATTGACCGTCTGGCATGGTTATTGCTGTTTCTTCTTGTGCCTGCCTTCCAGTATCTGTTCACTGAGATCCTTGAAAGACCAAGTGGCTACCCGGATGTCCAGCTCAAAGTCTACTATAGAGTTTGCACACAGCCTGCTCCAACAATCATAACTTTCTAGAGCAGTGGTTCTCAATCTTCCTAATGCTGTGACCCTTTAATATAGTTCCTTATGTTGTGGTGACCCCCAACCAGAAAATTATTTTTTTTAAAGAGTTATTTATTATTTATACAACATTCTGCCTGCATACCAGAAGAGGGCACTAGATCTCACTAGAGATGGTTGTGAGCCTCCATGTGGTTGCTGGGGATTGAACTCAGGATCTTTGGAAGAACAGCCAGTGTTCTTAACCTCTGAACCATCTCTCCAGCTCCCAGAAAATTATTTTTATTGTACTTCAGAACTGTAATTTTGCTACAGTGATGAATCATAATGTAAATATCTGATATGCAGGATATCTGATATGTAACCCCTGTGAAAAGGTCATTTGACCCACGGGTTGAGAACCACTATTCTGGAGGCTTAGGCTCCTAAAAGAACCTGAAGTGGTTTCTAAAGTTCCCTGTCCTCCAGGTAAGAGAAAACCTCCTTTCCAGTCATGTGGGACCTCAGTACAATGTTGTATGTGCCCAGGACTCCCAGGACAGGCAGCTGGACACAAGGCCTCCCAACTATGGGGACAGAGTTCTAGCTGCTCCTGAGCAAGATGGGTTCATGTGGTGCCACCTGGTTCTTTATCAAACCAGAGACATTATCACCTGTGAGTCATTTAATGGGGAGACCAAGTCATCCTGGTTTGTTCCTGACTTGTCCCTGATAAGTCCTGTTTGTTGGGAACTCCCTTTAATCCCAGAAAAACAGAGACAGTTAGTCACTTGTCTAGGGATTCTCCCTCAGCCATCCTTAGCCCAACTTCCATCTCTATTTTGCTCACTGAAGGAAAACATGTCTTTTCACCACATATTTTCTGTCTTCCATGGGCTAACCCCAGAAATCTGGACTCACAGACAGGGATGCTACCTACCCATGATGCTCCATGCAGGTCTTTCCTGTCTCCTGGGAGCGCCAAGACATCACACAGCTGTGTCGACAGCATTCGGGTTAGCTGAGGCCTAGATTGGAGCAGGCCGAGCACAGCAATCCAGTGTATGTTGGAGTCTCTTCTTTCCTGAGTGACGCCAAGTGTTATCTACTCTTTGGCTCTCCAGTCTCCTTTCCCAGCATGCTCCATAACTGTTGTCCACAGTTCAGCACCTCAGATAAAGCCCTTTGCTTTGTGTGTTTTCTTCACTTCACTCCAGATCTTTCTTTCTTTCTTTCTTTTTTTCTTTCTTTCTTTCTTTCTTTCTTTCTTTCTTTCTTTCTTTCTTTCTTTCTTTCTTTCTTTCTTTCTTTCTTTCTGATTCTTAGCTCTCTCAGAGATTCTTTTGTTGTTGTTTTTGTAGTGCTGGATATGGTACCCGGGACCTTAACCACTGAGCTGCAATCCAGTTTGTTTGGCTCTTTTCTCCATCTGACTAATGAGTCCGTTTTCTTGCCTTGGTGTCTATTCCCTCTCTGGTTGGGCCAAAGAGTGGCCAGAACTTGAGTTTCCTATTGCCCAGCCCTGCCCAGCCCTTATCATCCCACAAAGAGGTTATTCACACAGGCTCCTCGATTTATCCTGTTTATAAATCTCTGCAGCATGTCTGTCTCTAGTGACAAACACTAACCTGCCCTCCTTAATCTGGTCCACTACTTTAGCCTTTGCAGTACTGAAAATACCCTTCAAGTCCACATCCCTGACTCTTCCTAGGCCTGCTTGGCCAGCACACCAGTGAGAATTTCCCTGTGAGGGACAGGCCCTCAGGTAGACAGTAGTGCAGGCCTCTGGGAGGTTGGTGAGTCATGGGCTCCAAGTGCATCTGGATATTACAGGTCAGGAGTAGGGAATGGGGGATTCCACAGAGCCTTGGGGTCAGGGCTAGAGTTATATGCCAGGCCTCATTCAGTTCTGTTACTACACCTGTGTTTGGAACCTGGACATGTCTTGGGTAGCATGCCTTACATTTGGCTGCTGGGCCAGAGCCCAGCTCTGAAGCCCCCTCTACCCAGTTGCCATCCTCACCCTACTCTGGATGGAAGAAGTATTTTAACTTCATTTCATCTGTTTCCTCCCTCCTTATAGAAGACAGGTGGCCACATAGCCATCTTATTAGGCCATCAAGACAGAATGTGTTGCCCTTACGATGACGCCCCACACAAAAATGTACTCTTGCTGTTAGTGTCTACCCTCTGCCATTTGTCCTTCCGTGAGTCCTTCCTGTGTGTGGCAAACCCATACTACACCTCTGTGCTGGGAATGGCAAAGGTTTTAGGCCTTTTACAACACCCTCTTTACCTCGGCTTTCTTTCTGTCTGTTTGTCCGGCTGGAGCGGCAGTGAGAAGTGGGTGTCACTTGGTCCCATCCACCTCTCTAAGGTTCTCATCTTCATGGTATGGACGTAGGAGATTGGCTGTGGGAGCCATGTGGCCTGCACTGTATGAATGGCCTGGCCAGCACGCAGAAGGCACGGGGGCAGGCCACTTCTTCTCTCTGGGCCTGGTTGTTCCTGCCTTTCCAGTGGCCTGACATCTGCCTGACCTGCACTGTAGGAGTGCTGTGCAGTCGAAATGAGAGGGTGATGCGAGCATGCGAAAACAAAGGTTCTGTGTGAATCAAGTGCTCCATGGAGCAGAGAGGAGGCAGTCTTCTGGAAAGCGCAGTCTAGGCGCAGAGCTGAGCTTTTCCCAGGAAAAAGTCTGAAGAGCATTGCTTTGAGCAGTGGTTTCCCAAGGGCCAAGTGTCTGGTGCCTAGCAGTCACACAGCAGATACCCGGCACGTGGCATAGGCCTCTAGTTAACGTTTGTCAAATGGATGTGTCATTTGATGGCTCCAGACACTGTAAATGCAGAGAGGAGATTAAGTTCCACAGAAACACAGCACAGCGAGGTCGGATTTGGACATAGCCAGTGAGGGAAGGCTTCCTGAAAGAGATGGCTTAAATTTGGCATGGGAAGAATATGCATCCTTCAAGACACTCCACAGGATGGATGGGCACACGCAAAATCCCAAGAATGGAGGCTCTTTTCTGTGCATTGGGGCGGGAGTGGCCAAAAGAAAGGTGTAAAGATGAGTGTTATGTAGGCAGCAGCCACAGTTAGGGTCTGAGGGAGGTGAAACCATTTGTCGAGCCCCTGGCCTGGCCACACACCAGCGCTTGCAGTTGAGGTAAATTATGCTTCAGGAGACTAAGGGTAGTGGATAACCAGACAGACCTGAGGTCCTATGCAAGCTCTGCTTCCTGCTGTGTGACTTCAAGCAACTTTCCTAACTTCTCTGGCATCACTTTTTTTTTTTTATCTATAAAATCAAAGTGACAAAAGATTTTGCCAAAAATCCAACAAAAGTAATGAAAACAATGCCCAGGTACACATGGTAAGGCTAGAGCTGGGGTGGCTTCTGTGTTTTGTTTATTGTCTTTAGCCTTCTAGTAAAGGGGAGAGGCCAGGAGGCTCTGCAGAGAGAGCCTCAGGGTAACTCCAGCTTCCTGATGGGTGGGGTTGCCATGTCCACACTGTCCTCAACACAAGAGACATGGACTACAAACCTCCCTGTTCTCCTTGTATCATGGCAAGGGTTCAGGCTAGATCTGAGGGACCTGTGTAGTTCAGACAGAAGTAGTAGCAGGCACTATGGACAGAGGTGTGTGCAGCTTGGGAGGCTTGGATCTGCAGGCGCTGAGGAAGGGGTGGAATGCTGGCAGCTGGTAAGAGCCTTGACTGCTCCTCCCCGCCCCGCACCTCCCTGCCCTCAATGCCGAGGGACTGGATTTCATCCTTTAAAGACTGTCAAGGAGGCACGAGGCACAATCAGCTTGTGCCCTCTCCTCTCCCTACTCCATCCTGTGGTGACTAGTGCAGTCAGTTGAAGATCAGAGAGGCTCTGTAACCTGCCTAAGCATACTCAGGGTATTTGCATTGGGGTCAGAATGAAAGCTCAGGACCTTTGGCATCTGCTTTGTGGTGCTTCATGCCAAGACCTGTCCTGCTGGCATCACTGATTTGACTGCTTCTGCTTCTGTCCTTGTGGGCAGCCGTGGCCTCTAGCTAGCCCCATCCTGCCCTCTGGTCATCAAGAACAGCTTTGTTCATTTAAAGAGCCAGGAATGATGGACTCTGGCTCTCCTTCACAGAAGTCACAAGATCCCTTGGAATAGGTTCCATCTTCTTTCCCAGGTGCTTGGTGCCTGGCATATGCCATGTCTGGTTGAGAATTTGTTTTTCAAAAGACCAGGTAGGACGCAGAGGGTAGGGGCAGCATTCTGAAGCTTTGGAAAACACTGAGAGCCCCCTCTGCTTCTCATCCTCCCACACCTTGCATCCAGGGCTGGCCCCACGTGCCTCACTGATGTGCGTGGAGCAGGGAATGAGCTTGCACTGAGAGTCATGTGGGGAGAAGCGGGCTTTCAGAAGGAGGGTGGTACAGAGGCTCACAGGGTTAGTATCACAGCTGTCAGGAAGTCTCCCCGGTGCCTCACCCAAGCGGGAAGCCAGGTGCTTAAGTAAGGATATCTAATTGCTTCTTGTAAGTAGAGCAGTCTTAGAGTTTTTTCTTTAAGATCTATTTTTATTTGTGTGTATGGGCTATGTGCACATGCTAGCAGGTGCCTGTAGAGGTCAGAAGAGGGTGTTGGAGCTCCTAGGATTGGAGAAACGGCTCAGCAACTAAGAGCACTTAACTCTTGCAGAGGACCTGGGTTCTAACAGCACCCAGCTCACAACTCACACGTGCCTGTAATTTGAGTTTCAATGGAGCAGATGCCCTCATCTGGCCTCTACCTATGGGCATGTGTGCATACATGAATACATGTAAAAAAATCTTTAAAATGCTTTTTTTGAGTATTTTAATACAATTTTTAATTTATTACAGTATATTCACTGTATCCCAGCGGTAGCCTCCACCCCATCCCCTCCCTATCCCACCCTCTTTTTCTCCCCCCCTCATCTCCTCCCATGCCCTTTCCCCAGTCCACTGATCAGGGAGGTCATCCTCCCCATCTGACCCCTAGCCTATCAGGGCAATCTTTCATAGTCTTCCTCTGTGGCCTGGTAAGGCTGCCACACACACACACACACACACACACACACACACACACACACACACACACACACCCGCCTCAGGGGATGGTGATCAAAGAGCCAGCCACTGAGTTCATGTCAGAGACAGCCTGCCAAGGCCTTTTCTACAGGAGCCTCCTTTGGCCTGGAACTCCTCGGCAGCCTAGGTGATGCTTCTGCTGGGCTGTATGGTGGAGCGGGGCTCCTCACAGAGAAGCATCCCCAAAGTTCATCCTCACCTTTCGGGGCTAGAGGAGACTCTCAGGCCGCTCTTTTCTTGAGCCATTGCCATCATGCAAGCCCAAAGCAGCCATGTCTACTGGTTTATTAGAACAGCGGAGATCATGCCCCACCCTTGTGCTATCTGACCCACAAACACAGGCTGGGCACTAAGCATTCTGGGCCTGAGAAGCATAGCTCCTATTCGAGAAACCCCAGTGGGTTCTGGGACCGCTGCATGCCAGACACCAGGGTTGCCGGGGTAAGGGAGACTCGGCCAGCCGGAGGCACTTGGGAGTGCTGCCAGGGGTGACATATAGGCAGTTGCCAAACAGGAGGACAAGTGCCACTCAGAGATCGCTTGAGCGAGAGTGCCAGAAAAATCGAAGGGAAAGGAGTTGTATCTTTCTTCTGTGGGGTAGGGAGTGGGAGGTTTGTAAGGGGACAGAACAAGACCCCGCCCCCACTTACATCTCCTAGATGGCAACAGTGAGAAACTCGACTTCAGTTTCTCTATTTGTTAAGAATAAAAAACAAAATTTGAGGCCAGCCACAGAGTGAGATGCAAATGATTGCTGGGTTTGCCGACAGAGCAGGTGTTAGCTGCTGTCCTCTGGGAGATGAGTGGATGGTCCATAAAGCAAGCAGGATGGAGTGCCTGCCTCTCCTGCTCCCAGCACTGCCCTCTGGGCTGGGGGACAACACGTCACCGCTGCTTCAGCTGTCTCTCTCCTCTGATATGCTGCTTGTTCTGTTGCGGGTGGGGATGAACTGAGGGCTTCATGCTGGGGTGACATGGCGTAGATGTCGTCAAGATAGGGAGAAAGTGAGGGTAGCCCGAGAGAACAGATCACCAGGATATGGGAGGTGACTCAGTTTCCATCTACTGGGAGCATCCCTCTTCTTTGAGAGATGCTCAGTCTCCCAGAGCGGCTCTGCAAGTTCTGGGCCTCATGGGCTGCACATGTCCCTGTGTGTGTGGAGAAGATGAGCAGGATTAGAAAGGACCTGCATCTTTAGTGTTTATCCTCAAGGTAAGTTCATTCTGCTGCAATTAACAGAACACTCTGTGGCTACAGCTCTGAACTGTTCATTTTCTCCAACTACGGTGGGACCATGGGGAAAGTCCAGACAAGCTGTTTCCTGAATTCTGGCCATTAGGACTTGCGTTGCTCGGTTTTGCAGTGAGGACATATGAAGCCCTCCTTTCACAGATAAGGCAACCTCATCTTATGTCCTGCTTTTCTCTCCCCCAAGAGAAATTGGCATCAAAGTTGCAACCGCATGTAAGAGGCAGAGTTCAAATCCTGGCCCTGCTGTGCAGTAACTTAACCTCTCTGTGCTTCTGTTTCATCACTTGTAAAACCAGGAGAAGAGGTATCTTATGTGTGGATTACTAGTGAATTTGGAATGCACTTAGTGCTATGCTCACACAGTTGGTAGTCGTCATCTTACTCACTTGCTCTAAAGCCAGTGGACAAATCCTTGTGAAGCTTGAGATCTGATTGTACATGCATCATTTTTTTTTCCATTTTCTGTCTATTTTGGGGAGTAATACCTACCTGGTAAGCAGGGATGTCCAGGCATACCCGTCTGTGTATACATCAAGACTGTCCTGAGTGAAGAAGCATCTGAGGCTTCCACACAGCGCTTGGTCAAGCCTCTTTTGAAATACTCTGTTGTTTTTACCATGGACACTGCATGTGTTTAAGACAGCACAGATAGCATTCCCTCTTAACCAAGCACAGGACACACTTAGATTTTTACCATTTCTTCTGATAGATTGAAAATTCAGGGGCTGGAGAGATGGCTCAACAGTTAAGAGCACTGGCTATCTCCCAGAGGACCTGGGTTTGAGTTGTGGCAGCTAACAACTACCTGTGCCTGCAGTTGCAGGAGATTCAGCGTCCTCTCTGGCCTCTGCAGGCACAGGGCACACACATGCTGCACAGACGGACATGCAGGCAAAACACACATACATACAAAAAATTAAAAATTGCAAAAGGGGCCAGGCGTAGTGGTGAATGTCCTGGTCCTCACAAGGCAGAGGCAGATTGGTCTCTGTGAGTTTGAGACTATCCTACTCTACAAAGTTCCTATCAGGACAGCCAGGGATACACAGAGAAACCCTGTCTCAAAAACAAAACAAAACAAGAAATTATTATGTAGTGCCCTTAAGAAGGTACTTTCTACAGATGTCCTCAGACGGGGAGACAGGGGTTAGGAGAACCAAGGATGGTGGGCTTTAGGAAGATCTAGTTGTATTTTTGGGCTGCGACAGCTGTGGGGGTGCTCAGTGACCATGGGTTGAGAGGTGTCTGAAGAGCCCAGTGTTAGCTGACAGAGGAGGCCCAGGCATCAGCTTGGCCAAGTTTTCACTCCTGGGTAGGCAGTTTCTGCACAGACCACAGGAGAGGCCTGGCTATTGCTGGGTACAAGCTTATCCCTTGCTCTGAGGAGAGCTGAGGTCTGGGTTGGCCACTGCTGGGAAGCTTCTGGAGCTAGTCTCTGAACCCAGCTGTGTCTTGTCTTTGGCACCACAGGCTTTGTGTTTAGGGTTGATTTTCTCTTTTGAAAGTAAAGAGATAGTTAAGGGCGAGAGGTGTAGAGATATTTGTGGCTTTGGACAAGGCTGGAAAGAGCCTCCAACTCAGGTCTGTGGTTCATGCTTTGGCTTCTGTCAGCAGCAGGTCACCATTGATGATGGGTGGTACTGTTTGAGAGTGAGATGGGGTCACAGGGTCATGCTCTTTCTCTCTTGGGTCACCATTTGGCACCTCTGTGCTGCTTCAGCCCCAGATCGATAGAGCAATTCCCACTCTGGGGGGTAGCCACGTGTGGTGCAAGAGGGAGTGCCTTCCCTCTGTCTCTCTGCCACGTAAGTGACGTTTTAGCCTACGCAGATTTTCCCAGGGAGGAGTGTTTGTCTGTCTGTTGTGTGGTGATAAAGGTTGAACCGAGCAACCTGTCTATACAAGGCGAGCGTACCACCACTGAGCCACATCCCCAGACTTTGGTTTCCTGGGGCAGCGTCTAATGTAATAGCTCAGGCTAGCCTAGAACTCTCCACCCTCCCACACCAGCCTCCACGTGCTGGGATCATAGCTGTGTTCCATCACCCTTAGACGGGGAAGGTTGATGTCTGTCCTAACTTCCCCACCGTCTGGGAATGGGTTTAAATTCTAGCCGTCCACACAAAGGTCAAAGCAGTGATTGGCAGGGTAGGAGAAGATAGAAAGCAGAGGAGACTGGCTTTTCAGAAGATTCCTCCATCTTTCTGGTTTACCCTAGCTGAGTTGCCATCCCTAGAATGGGGAGGAGGGGAAAGCTCAGTTCAGGGGCTCAGCCAGCTCTGGACATCCTGTGCTGGCACTGGGAAGGGGTGAAGCATCTCCTGTGTTCTGAGTGCCCTCAGCTATCTCCCTAGGCTAGTGTGGGTTTCTTGTGAGTTCAGGAATGTCCTCTTGTGCTGTTGCTCATGGACGATTTCCCTTCCTTGTTTTGTGGAAAAGTGTTGGATAGAATTTGAAAGACTTCAGTCTCTATGAAAAAGAAAACTTTTCACAGGTACCCCCCTCCTCCCAAGATCCCAGAGCTAATGGAACATTCCGTTTAAAAAGTGAATCGGGACAAAGTGATCCAGGTACTACTCACCCAAGAGGTATAGTTGCTGCCCAGTCCAGCCATTTCATCATGTTCTCCAGGACACCCCACTTCCTGTGTTCTCATCCTAAAATGCCAGAGTGACCAGACAGGCCTCTGGGGCATCTAGAGAGGCCAGGCAAGGAAACAGCCTCTCAGAAGGCTGCTTCACATGCCCACCCATTAGGGCTGCCAGACCCACATTTTAGGAGCCAGATTAATACTGTGATCTGTAGGAATTGCACCCTTTGGGAGTGTGAAGTCTGTGTCCACAGATAATAGGAGGGCAGCTCAGGACACTTCTCTACACTCAGGCAAACAACAGGGACCTTTCCAGGAAGCTGGGGAGGATGGGAGGAGGGAGAGAAAGAGAGCGAGAGTTGTCTGTAAGAGGCTCCTGGGTGGCTGTCTGCAGGCAGCTCAGACTGGTTTTTGCATTTGCTGTTGATTGCTTAATTAGACACCCACATAGCTCTCCCTGCTAATGACCACAGCTCCCACAAGATCACAGATAGTGTGGGTAGTACCGGTGAGTTCTTGGGACAGCCACCTGAGAGTGAGTGTCATGCCCGCAGAGCATTGGTGATTTCGCTTGTCCTACAGCCCTCATGAGGTTAATGAGGGAAGAAAGAGAGAAGCATGAGGCTCAGGGCTAATCTCTGTCTCCAGTAGTAACTTCCTGTGTGTACTCCAAACTCCAGGCTAAGTAAGGTCTCCTCTCTTGGAAACCAGTGGGGCAACCCAGTTCCGCAGGCAGGTGAGCTGGAAAGTGCTGGGTCTGACAAGGTGGTGTACCATGTTGGGTGCAACCAATGTCTCCCAGCACTGGAGAGGCAGTGTGGGGGGAGATATGGTGGGAACTGTAGCCACCCTTCATCATTGAGACGTGGGGGAGCAGGGAAACAGGTAGGGAACCCACTAATGGTTGCTTCTAACATGTTGGTTATAGTGCTCAGAAGGCTCGGAGAAGTGTCTCATGGTACAGGCCTTGAATTTAGCACTTGGGAGGCAGAGCCAGGTAGATCTCTGTGAGTTTGTGACCAGCTTGGTCTACGTATCAAGTTCTAGGCCAGCCAATACTACATAGACCTTGCCTCAGAGAAAGAGAGAATATTCCATAAAAAATTCCCTCCTGCCCCAGTCCCCTTCTGAGGGGTGATCCCCATAACCAGTGCCTACTGTGCCCTTCCTAAGACACTCTGAGTATGATTGTGAGCCAAACGCAGCCTAACTATCTAATTTTGTATCACCTGCAAGCTAAGGATGGGGTTTATATTTTAAGTACCTGGAAAAGCACATAAATAAGAATATTGCTTTGTCAGCAGCTTGTGGGTGCTGGGACATGAACCCTGGTCCTCTACAAGAGCAGCCAATGCTCTTAACTGCTGAGCCACGTCTCCAGCTTTTTAAATATGGTTTTGTACACATTACAACTAAGTGAAATTCAAATCTTAGTGAGCACAGGGAGAGTTTTGTAGCTATCACCACAGTGGCCCGTTCCTGTGCATCTGGCTGCTTTTGCACATTGGGAGAGCTGATTTGGTGTAAAAGAGATTCTGTGCCTCAGAGCTAGACATCCACATTCTAACCCTTTTCCTAACACATTTGTTGACTGTAGCTCTAGGCAAGTGCAATCATACTGGTAGTCATAAATCATTTTAAACCCAATACTGGGGGTGAGCTCATTGACTTATTTAATATGCATAAGTCCCCGGAACTCCCAGGCAATCCCCGCATTGTTTAAATTTAAGTAGAAGAATACTAAATGTATTCTACCTTCCACTCACTATTTCTTGGAGAGTATGTGGTATCAACCCTATAATATTGTCAGGGGGTGGTCAGGCTTCCTTGGACTTTCTACACGCTGAATTTAAGGTGAAGCCTGGCTGCCCTCCTGGAAATGCTCAATAGAAAGTTGGACTTGTGGAGACCAAGCTCGGAGCCTGAAGATGGAGAAATGAGAGACAGCTGGAGGGAGGTCTGCAATGTGAGTCTGTGACCTTGGCCTGCAGATCAAAGATTCCCCCTAGCGGAAATGAAGCAATGCATTGTGACTACTGTGCCAGGGAAACTCTGAAGGTCACCAGGCCGACTGTCAGAAAGCGGACGGAGAAACATGAAACCAGCCCTTGAAGGAGCAGTACATAGTAAGGCAATTGACTGGTCTCTCCTTGAGTCAGAAGAAAAGCCGAGTGTGGCATTGTGGTGGGGAGGACAGTGGCTATCTATTGAGAGTCTACTATGCACCTCCTGCCTGAAACAAGCTTTCTTATTGAACTGTTACTCTGAGTTGGCATCATTTCCTTCAAAATTCAGACTCAGAGAAGTCAAGGGGTCATTCCCCCAAAGTCAGCAAGTAGAGTATCTGGCTTTAACACTTTCTCTTTCCATTCTTCCAGCCAGGGATGCCAAGATGGGCTGGCAGGCCCTCCCCAGCATCACCAGGCCTCTTCATTTCTGGTGTCTATATTTTTCACCATGACTGCAACAGTCTTTTGCTGTTCTCATGTGGCCCGATTGTGCTCTGTGTGCAAATATAAAAGAAAGGGTTGGTCCTGTGAAAATACTGTGCACAACATTGGAAAAGGAAGGGAAAAAAAAGAGGTACATTTAGAAATCCCTGTATATCAGACCCACATCTAGAACCTTAAAAGAACATTCTTCCTTGTCTAAAAAAAATGTCTTAGAATCATTGCTCCTACGCTATGAGTTTGGCCAGCACCCTTATGGCTGTGACCACTTTGGTACCTAGACCTGAGCTGCTGGCTGGGATTGGGGCTGGGGGAGTGGCAGGTAGGCACCTGGCAGGGCTCTCTCTCACTGCCTGCTCAGTTTGCTGGGCTTGCTTTCAGGAGCTATTGCAGCTAGGGGGCTGTCTGCTACTCAGGAGCGCCGGAAAGCAAGGCAGGCAGTAGGCGGCAGGCTGAGGAGCAGGGGCGTGCTCCGTTACGTGGGACCCAGTCAACCTGAAGCTTCAGATTCCACACACCACTTTTTCAGAGCCTTTCTCTTGTGTTTTCAGCCAGTGTTTCTTCAGTTTGCACTGAAGCAGAGGGGGAGAGAGCGAGAGAGCGAGTCTTGCTTGAAGGCTGGGGAAACCCTTCATTCCAGGGCTCTTTCTTTCTCATGGGAGCCGAAGCCAAGGCAGCTGTCACAGCTGCCACCATGGGCACTTTTCTTGGAACAGGATTGTTGCTTCTTCCCTGCTCAGCCAGCACTCTGCGTCTCCCAGCTTGGTTCTCACTCTCAGCACAAAAGGTAAAATTAGGGATTTTGGAGGTCTTAACTAGGAAGGATTGGGGCTACCTAAACCTATCGGGGACAGCAGAAAGAGGACTGTGTCACAGTAAAAGGATGTCCGTCCATAGCAAGGATGCAAGTCTCTTTTAACCCTTCTCCCTTTCAGGCGTCCCTTCTTCTTTGCTAACAAATACAGTCCTACATCCCGTGTTCTTGGGTTTTCCATGGAGATGTCTCATTTCTGAAATGGAAAGTGAATATTTATGAGCTAGGGGTAGGGATCACAGAGGTGGATCTGTACTGGAGAGTGCAGTGAACTCAGGTCTCTGGGTGAGCTTTGGTGTGCGGCAGTCACTTGCTTCCCCTCTGGTATAGCTAACTAGCCAGTGTGGCTTCCGGCATGATCTCCATGTACAGTTAGTTGGAAGCAGCTGGAGGAGTGAGAGCTGTGAGAGACAAATGCCAGGAGCACTTTCTTCTCAATGCAGGGCAGGAGGGAGGCCAGTGCCTTAGGTGGGTGGGGTTGGCAGTATGCCTGGATACAGATATTTGGATGGGAGGATGATTGGTGGCAGAGGGCGAGGCTGGCTGAGTGCTGCTCCGGGTTTGCATGTTATCAGCTGCAAGGGGCAGAACTCAGCAAACCACCCAATGCGGGTGCTGATGGGCAGGCAGCTTTGATTGGATGCCAAGGCCCATTTGAGCAGCGGCTGGCCTTGTGGGCAGCACACGCTGAGAGGCAGGATTTAGCAGGGATCCGGCTGGGACAGTGGGTGGGCCAGGATGAATGGGGCTCAGCAAGAGCAGGGACGTGGATTTTGAAAAGTAGTTTTAGGGGTGATGAGATACGCATTAGATGAGCTAGAGACAGACCTGGAATGGTTGGAAAAGAATAGCAGAGGGTGCTGGGGACCCCCAAACTCTGATGTTCTAAAGTTGCAACCATTCAGGAGATCTCGGCTCCCTATGGAGATGTAATCTGGAATTGAAAACCAGGGTTGCCTGCTGTCTTTGAGGAAACAGATGTGTGACAGGCAGTGTGGGTCTGGGAAAAAGATTGTGAATACAAGAACTCAGTGCCAGGAACTGGGGTTGGGGTGGGATGGGGCCAACACAGTGGTCCTCACTAACAGTGTGATTAGCAGTTTGTATGGTGTGGTTAATTTTTGAAACTATGGGAATTCGAAGGAAATGTTTCTTATTTATGTCACCAGCTCCTTCTAAATAGAATTTCCAGCGTTGGCTGCTTGGCCCACGGGCAGCGGTGACAATTGTTGGTTGTATCGGTCTTCCAGTTCAGACCCACAGTGCTGCTGTGTCCACTCTCCTGTCCTAGCCAGAACGAGCTATCCATTCTCAGGGCTTCCTCTCTTGGCACTGCATCAGGTCCCGGGTGGGGAGAGGTGGAAAGGAGACAGCTCTGACCCTGCAAGGGCTCCCTCTAATAAGGCTGGGAGCGCCTGTTCCCCCAGCCAGGATGAGGAAGAAGCCGAAGCATGCTGCTGCCCTGGAAGTGGGTGGGAAGAAGTGGTAAACTCAAGATCCAGTTCCTAACCAGTGTGCTGGTGTGCATCCCCCTGGCCACCTCAGCATGGCCCTGTATGTGCCTCCCTCTGCTTGCTCACTTTCCACCTCCTCCCTGAGTCAAATGGAGAAGCTGCTCAGTAAGGAGAAGCCCTGCTTCTTGGCTTCTGCCTGTGTCTTGCTGTTTCTATACTCCCCGCCACGCCCACAGCCTTCTGTGTATCTATCTCAGGTATTTATCACCTGGGCCAGACTGTCTTTCTGTGTTCAGCTTGAACTATTTAAACAGTAAAGAGAATGAGAAAAATTAGGGTTTCACAGGACGTGGGGGTCTAGGATGGAGAAGGAGGCTCGGCGAACATTAATTCATGAAATAACCAAAGCCTTTCTGGTGCTCTGTAGTTGTCCTGGTATCTTCCCAGGGCCCCCACCCATGTCCAGCACAGAGAGAGGCTTAACCCTTCAAAGTTTAGGGTCTTTTCCCTAATTTTTAGGCTCAAGCTCAAAACAGGCATGGGTAGGTCATCTGTCCTTTTAAGTCCCAAGTTTTCAAGTTTTGGTCTGTGACAGTTAAGATGAAGTGAGAACACTGAGGAGACTGTACCTTTGATTTTTTTATTTTGTTTTGTGTGGGGTTTTTTTGGTTGTTGTTTGCTTTTGTTTTTAAGGAAGCAAAATGTGTTTTGTGTGAAGGAAGGAAGGACTTCTTTAGTGATGGGAGATGTGTTAAAATATTCTGAAGTTACAGATTTTTGTCTTCATGGGTGGATGGTGAGGAGAGATGGTAGTTGGGCTTTGCAGTTTCCTTATTTGGCAAAAACAAAAAGTTGGCAACCTTACGTTGGTTCCTCAAATTTCAATTTTTGAAGTTTTACTGGCCCATGAAATCTAAAAAAAAAAAAAAAAAAATTGCCTCCAGGATTTTCTCTAAGCAGACCTTCTGCTAAGGCCCCGGTCAGGCAACCTCCTGCGAGTTCAGCCTCTGACCCCATTCCAGCCCCCTTTCTCTGGTGCCCTCACTCATGGTGAGCACAAACTGAATTTTGGCTTCTCAGTTCTCAAGCTGAACGAGGTTTTCTCTCCTAAACAAGGCCACCAGCCAAGGGTCAGCTCTTACTTCCTCTTCCATGTCCTGAATGACACCAACAGAGGCTTTCCTTTCCAAGCTACGGGGCTGGGCCTTGCAACTCCTATCCACATGGTCATCTTTTGGAAATGATGACATCATCTATCCTTGGAAACTACCGAGGGGACTTGTGGATTGTAATTTTGGGAGCGGCACAAAGTCTATTGGTAAGCGGGGGCTTGATGCCCAGTGTCAATCATTTAGAAACATGTCTTTAGATGGTCAGGGGAAAGGAAATTTACAGCGCTTAGTTCCGAGAGCTGAAACCTCAGCTCTTCTGGGGCTCTTGACTACGGACTGAAACTCTTCCAAACTGGAGGCTCTTGGGGGTGTTAGAGCATCAGAATCAACCCCTTCTGAGGATTTAGGTCTAGGATTCCAACAGGTCTGTGGGATTTCCCCACGTAGATCCCCCGCTACCAGAACTTCGGGCCTGTGGTTGCCCTGTGCATGTGTGTGGACTTGTAGATGCAGAAGCATTTCCGGGAGATTAAGTTGGAACCACCCTGGAAACTGAACCAGGTGCTTTTTTCTGAGAGGCACCCTTTAGCCCTTCTTCAGAAGCACAAGGTCAGGCTCTTCTAGGCCCAGAAATTCCTAAATTAGGCAGGTTGTTAAGTTGAGGGAGTATGTAGTGGACCACAAGCTCTTCTGGGGCACAGAGAAGTATGATGAGCTTGTCTGAGGTACACAGGGCTCTGGTCGCAGAGGCCAAGCCTGGCTTCCAGGTTTCTGGAATGGTGATATGATAAAGCCTAAACCTGGAGCCTCTGGCAGATACTATGGACCTGTTCAGACTAGCTGGAGTCAGGGCATAAAATGAGAAGGGATCCAAGAGCTTCACATTAAAGATCTCAGCCTCTTGAGAATACACAGCAGAATGTGGTCCATATTTTGTGGCTCACTGGAGTTTGGGGGAGACCAGTGATGGTGATAGGCACTTCTCTTAACTTATCTCTAGTCATTTCTACTGGTAGCTTTCTTCAGAACATCTGTGATATGAGCTGGGTATGGTGGTGTCTGCCTTTAATCTCAGCACATGGAAGACAGAAGCCTTGAACTTGTCATCTTCTTGCCTTCCTCCATAATGGCTGGGGTTACAGGCATACAACTCAAATTTGGCTGATAAACATTTTCCCGTAACTTTGAATAAGCCTAGAAGAATGCAGAGTCAGAGAGTTCAGTTAAATTCTCAGAGATAATAAATTCTTTAAAGATATTCAAGGCAGGAGGGAAGAAGATGTGTAAGCTATTCAGGATGGCTTCTTCTGAATGCAAAGGTCAACAAGGGTCAGCCTCAGCTTTCCAGGCTTTGCCATGGGCTCTGTGGCTCTAGAGTTTAGCGTGTTCTCTACTTATACATAGCGTCAAGGAGCTGATCCCCTTTCTCCTGGCTTTGGCTGCTGTTTCTGAATTTGATTGCTATCACCACATTGTTAACCATACAGTTGATAGACAGTGAGTCCTCCCCAGGAACTTCAGGAAGACCTTACTGTTCTATGAGAAGGGGCATATGCTACCAAAGTTAGAATTCAGGTCATCTGTCCAATGGTTGATGTCTCTTGGGAAGGTGTCTTGGTAGGTAGCAGGATGGAGCTAGGTGTTGGGCCAGGACCAGATCCAGGAAGTTCATGACTGGGTCTCTAGGAAAGTTGATCATATTCTAGTCATCAGTCCCTAAAATGTATGACTAGAGCCAAGAGACTAGAGCAGAGGAATTGCTCAACACTACTTGCTGTTATTGACTAGGGCTGCCTTCCCATATAAAAATCTCCTGGGGCCATGAGGTGGCATCAAGTGAAACATGCCAAACCTGTTTCTCTGGACGTTGGCGTGTTTGCTCCCCACTCACCTGTGGAACACCCCATCTTCAGCACCTCCTAATGCTCAGAATCCTTTCCTTCTATTGGTCCAAGTTCCCACAAGCTCCAATCCTCCTCCTTTTAGTGTTTGCCATATTTGGACCATTTCTCCCCGTGGGGATGCCCATAGGATATAAACAATGTAGATGATGCCATGGGAAGGTGGAGAAAGCGCTGAATACCCAATGAGGTGGGGAGCTGGGAGGCATGTTTGGAATCTTCAGGCATGTCTCTACCTGAGGTCCAACCAAATAGCAGCATCACATTGCCTCTGCCAGATCTGCTCGGCGTAGACAAGCAGCAGACTTTTATGAAGGGCTTTGACTCTCTCCCCAATCTTTTGACTCCCTCCCCAACTTGAATTCCAGGGAGCCAGCTCCAGGTCCCAGGAACCCAGAGACCCTCTCCAGGTTGGTGATAAGGCAGATGGCTATCCGTATCTTTAGCTTAAGTAACTCAGATTGCCCTGAAATCTCTGTCTTGGGGGGAAGAGATCAGAGAAGGGGTTTACCTAGCTCCCGACTTCATTATGTGACCTTTGCAGGGCCTGTGGATTTTAGAGTGACAGGCACAGTACATAGTCTATATTACATAAGGTCCCAGGCAGAGTCTGGAGTAGATTCCCAGCTGTTTTGTTTGATTTTCTTTAAATATTTTTAAATGATCTGTTTATTTTTTATTTCATGTACATTGGTGTTTTGCTTTCATATGCATCTGTGTGAGGCTATCAGATCCCCTGGAATTGGAGTTAGAGACAGTTGTGAGCTACCATGAAGGTGCTGGGATCTGAACCTGGGTCCTCAGAAAGAATCAGTGCTCTTAAGCACTGAGCCATCTCCTCAGCCCTTGTTTGTTTTTTGAGATAAGGTTTCTCTGTGTAGCCCTGGCTGCCCTGGCATTCACTCTGTAGATCAGGTTGGCCTTGAACTTAGAGTTTTGCCCACCTCTGCCTCCCGAGTGCTGGAATTAAAGGTGTATACATGTCTGTCCTCCGCAGTCATGTTAATATATTTGTGGCAAGACTGATCTCAAGAGTCCCAGAAGAGGGATAAAGGCTGTAAGGAGACTCAGGCCAGGCCAGGTCAGGTCACGTTTTGTTGCAAAATACGTTCAATCCTGGCTGTTGATTACTGCCAGCTGAATTAGGAGAAAGCCTTGTCTGAGGGATCTGGATTTTGGAGTGCTGAGAAGGTACTGTGACTGCATACTGCCTTGTCTCATCTTTTAGGCCAAAACTAATCTTTCCATTTCACAGATGAGGAAGCTAGGGCCCAGAGGAGGTTAGGACCTTCTGTAAGTCCGTTTGGTTGGTAAGCATCTGAGCTGTGATTCCAGTCCAGGTCAGTTTTTGTGGCATGAGTGGTACCACTCTGGGTAAGTATTTGTGGCTTGGTATCTTTCCCCACCGGGCAGGCGCTTTCTGACAGGCATCATTTGTCAGCTTGTACACTGACTTCTGGGATTCCAGTAGGTGAAAAGTTCAGAAGAGAAGCTAAAGTTGAGCTCGATTTGTGGTTTACAAGACAAACCAGTTGGCTTTGTGGAGGCTGTGAGAGCCAGGAACAAGTGTGATCATACGCAACGAGAGAAGAGCCATTCGCAGTGGGCTCAGCTCTGCATAAAACTGCTAGTGTGCCCTGTCTGGAGAAGTGTTACATGGAGCAGGGCCCTCTGTAGAGGAGCTTGGGAGCATACTCTTTCCAGATAAGCATGAGAGGGATGTGCAGCTTGATACAGGGGAAATTCAATTAGAGGGTCTCACTGGTCTTCATTAGTGATGTGAAAAAAAAACAGTCAAAGGAAGTGCTAATTCAATCTGGCGATGACACAGCCTGCTTTTAAGACTTCATTGGAAAGGTGGACATTGCTCTGTTGTTGGGCAGTGGTATGGGGGTGGGGGAGGGGTACTGGCCTTTTTTCCCCTCCTCACCTACCTTCTTGGTGCTTTCAGACAGCCACTCCTAATCTCTAGATGACTCTAGATCAGGCAATATTTGAACTCTGAATGAATATTCAGGTCCCTGTGTTTATGGTATTTCTCTGTGCAAAAGAGCCTGCTGTCAGTGAACTTTTAAGTAATGTAAGGCCCAGCCTATCTGAAGATACTCAATAGCAATGGTGATGGGTTAGTTGCTATAGGAACAAGGACCATCTGTTCCAGCTAGTTGCAGAACAGAAAAGGGGGGTAGGGGTCATTGGCTCATGAAGCTGGTAGCAGAAAAGTAGACATCCCTAAGGAAGACCAGATGGGCAGATTGGACCTGTAGCCTGGGAGAATTGTGAGACTCTAAGTCAGCAGAGGACCCAGGATGCTAGTTGTGCCCACTTACTGGCAACCAGCTCTGAGTCCTTTGGGTATCACTTTCCCTTAGGGGCTTTACCTTTGCAGGCACACCCATTTCTCCTGTTGCCAGCTCTCAAGCATCCCTGATGCTTTTTCTGTACTTTAAAAGTCAACCCACCTATTTCCACTGTCTGTTGCCATGTTTGTCCTTCACCCTTTCCTTCTCAATTGTGTCTATTCTGTCTTCCGGTCAGCCTTGTATGCAAAGTCTAGAGGAGATGCTGGGTACTTTTCACTCTCCACCCCATAACGAGTTGAGTAGTAAACCTACTCAGAAACAGTTTATATCTTGAAGATTTAAATGTAGAAGCCTGGCATGTTTCTCAATTATCTTTCTCTCTCAGAGAAATGACTGGATGAAGTAGAAGCCAGGAACAAGCTGACTGTCTTGGGGTTAGTTGTTGTTGCTCTCTGTGTGCTGGTTCACTCCTGCTCCTCAGTGCAGGGAATTTTAGCCTGGTGGGCAGCCTACAGGGGGAGAAGATGGGGGAGGGTCCCTCTTGCAGATGTGTTACCAGTTGAATCACTTGGAAGTGGAGTGATTCTCTTTCTTCTCTCAACTGTAGTTTCATTCCCAGGGAGGAACTTGGGTCAGATGAGATCAAGTATCTGCCCTATGTCACCTAGTGGTACCAGGTTTCAAGAGCATGGCTATTTCCATAGTGACCGTGGATGTTGTGATGAGACAATTACTACAAGGTGGCTTGGGCTCCACTCCTACAAGGATTTGGCTTGGAGAGTTTTCATGCCACTAAACAATCTTGTATGAGAACTTTTTTCCTTTACATACGTGTTCATAATGTATTCAAATCATACTACCTTTGCACCTTCTCTTGTCTACCTCCCAGTCTTGATGATCTCCTTTCTCTTCACAACTTCTACTTTTATCTCTTTGTGTGTGAGAGAGAGACTTTAAGTTTCATTGGGGTTGCTTCCATGAGCATGGGTACTTTACCAGTGATCATCCACTGAAGAAAATGTTCTCCCTCTCCATCAAGGTTACAGGAGCCCTATGCCTTTCCATTACAGGGTGATGACAGTCTTGTACAGGTAATAATCGCTGCTCTGAGTTCAAGGGTGCATCAGTAACTGTCATGCCCAGAAGTCAAAATTCTACATTGTTTCTCACTCCTTCCTCCAGCTCTTGTGTTTTTTCTGCCCCTTCTGTAATAATCCCTGAGCCCTGAAGAGGGTAATATCCATGTCTCATGTATAGCTGGGCATTCAATAGCCATTATTCTCAATACTTTGACCTTATGAGTCTCTGCAGTCATGGTTGACCACTGTAGAAAGAAGTTTCTCTGATCAAAGTTGACAGTTTGCTTTGTCTCTTCTCCTGCCTGACCACAAGGCTCAGTAAGCATGTAGCTGAAGCTTGGCAATATGAGGGAGCCCAAGCATGGCTATTCCCTGTGACCAGAAGGAACATGGAACCCAGACTTTGAAGACCCGTTCTATCCCTTCGCCTGCCCATTGGTTAAGCTGCACCTTTTCAGTAAAGGCTAGATTGAGTTCCATCAGACACCAGGGAGTAAATATAGCAAAGCCCCAGAGTTGGGAAGCTCAGCACTGCTAAATTCCGTCTTTTGTAGTATAACTGAATCCACCCATTATCCCTCACACCTCAGGGCCTAAGGAGAATGAGCTCCTCCTGTTTGGCTTAAGTTAGAATCTATCTAGCAGTGACTATGGAATTTTTCTTTATGTGAGGGAATTCAGAACCATTTCTCACTGGCTGTAGCCCTTCATCTAAAGAAGCAGCAGAAAACACAAGGGACCTTCGTTTGACTACACAAGAAGTGACAGAGATTACTCTGCTATTATCTCATTCCCAACTACAGGTGTCAAAACCACAGCCAACTTTGGGCCATGAGAAAGGTATATAGGGTCAGGCACGTCACGAGAGAGATAAGAGATGGAAGAGGCCATCAGAAGGTTCCAGGCCAACATACTATCTTCTTTCTCTCAGAGCTCTGTACTAATAAGCCTTGGGAGGCTGATGATCCAAACCTGTAGAGTATCACAAATGATTTCTATCTCCAACAATATCCAAATTCTTCTTTCTCTCAGAGCTCTGTACTAATAAGCCTTGGGAGGCTGATGATCCAAACCTGTAGAGTATCACAAATAATTTCTATCTCCAACAATATCCAAATTGCAGTGAGCCATATAGAGAGGCTGAATTTGTTTCTTCATTTCAGATGGACCTAGACCCTGGGAGCCTGAGATGGTGATGACGGTCATCTTTGTGACTGGTGTTGTTGAAAGCATGAAGAAATTAAGTCAACAACTTATTGCCTTTATCCTGTAGAATAAATAGAGGCAAGAAAGAGACAAACTTGTTCTTAGCCCCACCATTGGGCATCTGGTTCCCTGCATCCCTCTTGCTCACACCGATGAGGGAAGCAAGTTTTTCTCTTTCAGCTTGTGGAGAAAAAAAGCTCTATCTTAGTGAGCCCTTCCAGGGCTGACCTCTGAGCTTAGCCAGAATGGAAGTTTATGGTAGACAGAAGAAAACTGAAGGGGTTCAGTTTCTGTTCTGAGAATTTATGGTGTGCAGTGTGGGGTGGAGGTGAGGGTAATATTTAGACAAGTCATGCTTTTCCAGGAGGATGTGCTCATGGGTCATGTGCTGCATCTCAGACAAGTCCATTTGCAGCAGGGGGCTTAGGAGGGCATTTTAAATAGTACATGACACTGTCCACATGAATTTCCTGCATCTCTACCCTGTCTCTGAGTTCTTTTTCTTTCTCTCTTGGCTGGGAGGGAGGAATCTGGAGAGTCCTCTGTGGGTGGCAATGGCCTTGTGCTTACCCACCCCACTCTCCTGGGAGAGCACTGGAGAAGCTCCCAGGGTCCAGAGCTTCCTCTGCCCTCAGCCCCTAACCTCCTTGCTCCCACGTGTGCAGACTCAGCAGGCAGGAGGAGGTAGGCCCACTAGGATCTGTGCCTCAAGGGCTGTGGAGGAGGGTGCTACAGAAAGGAACTCTTCCCTCTCGTGCCTGACTTTTCTAGAGCCAGGAAGTGTGTGTGTGTGTGTGTGTGTGTGTGTACCAGAGGATCATCTGGAGGGGCCCTTGAGCTGGACTGTTTAAAACAGAACATATCTGCAGCCAGCCACAGAGGAGGTCAAACTCTGGGCGCAGGGCTGGAATGCAAGGGGCCAGGCAATGGGTGGAGCTGTGGTTTCACCCTTCCTGGCAGCCTGGAAGGCTTTGCAGAGCCCTTTGGGGAAGGTGGGGCTGCTCAGAGCCCAGAGTGTGGAGCCGGGAGGGACTCTGCCCTGCAAGTTGCTGATGCCCATGCTGCTGCACACTGCAGAGGGAGGGGAGCGTGTGAAACCCAAGCTCTCAGCTGAGCAGAAGTGCAGCGTTTAATCTGAGGTGTGGGGATTCTCAGTGCTCTTTGCCATTAGAAATAAATCAGGTTAAGCAAAGCTTGATGTGAGAGGAAAGTGAAACATGCTGAGCCAGGGACACGGAAGCTCAGAGAAACACAAGCAGGCAAGTGTGTGCCGATGGTCAGGAAAAACAAAACAAACCATGGGGAATGGATAGAGCTCAGCATTGGGCCCTCACTCCCAAAGCCTCAGCTGATATATAATCTGTATTTGTAGTCTCCCAAATTCTGGGAGCTTCAGGTCTCGTGAAACCCAGTCTGCCCCTGAAGCCAATGTGTCTGGAATCACACAACACACGTGTCCACCCCCTTCCCTCCTTGCCCTCCCACACTCCTTGGCTCACCCAGGAGCAGCTGTATTTCATCTTCATGTTCACATGTGCATGCGTGTGGTTTGGGGCTTCTTGAGTGGCTGTTTATGGCTAGAAAATTGCCTGTTCTGGCTCTGCCACAGAAGGACCATCTGGACGAAATCGACTGCCTCCTGACCTCTGTCCACCCTGCCCTTGTCTCGCCCTCTTCAGCCCTGAAGATGCAGCTCCATGTGCTCCCTCCCCTCCTCTTTTTGTGGGTCCCCCTCAGCTGAAGCTGCATCCCTGAGATGGGGAGAGGGCTCCAGGTGAGAAGTTTGCTCTGGTAGAGGATGCCCTGAAGCACTCCTCTGTCCTCTCATTCACTTTAGGGACAATGCAATCCTTCTCTTATGTCCGCTGTGTTCCAGGGGGACAGGCACTTCCCCACTCTGCACCGGGTAGCTACAGCCAACTGGAACGTAGAACTTTGTAGTCAACTCTTTCTGCCCAGGGATGCCGATGCTAGGGCTGACTTGCTTTTCAACACCCAAGTAAGATAGGGTACACAGGGCATGTTCACCTCCAGTACACAGGCTGGTAGGGACAGACGTCCTACCTGAGACTCTCAGGCATTGCTTATTCTGGCTCCTGGGGACATGGAGAAGATTCTGCCTTTGGTGATCCTTTGGTCTGAGGTAGGGGGTGAATTACAAAGTGGATTTAGTGATCTCTGGGTGCCCTTTCCTTCTCTCCCCCTCCCCTTTCTTTCTTGAGACAGGGTCTTAACATAGCTCAGGTTGGTCTGGAAATTTCCATATAGTACAGGTTGGCTTTGAAGACATGGCAATCTTCCTGTCTTAACTTACTGAGTGGGATTGCAGGCATGTGTTCTCTCTGAGTATTCTCTTGATGGATGGCTTCTTTTGAACCAATTCTCTGTCTCTATCACTGCCTCTGTCTCTGTCTCTGTTTCTGTCTGTCTCTGTCTCAGTCATTTTTTGGTTGGTTGGTTCTTGTTTTGAGACATGATCTCACTAAGTAATCTTGTCTAGGTTGGCGTAGGACTCATGTAGCTCAGCCTGCCTCTGTTTCCCCAAGTACTGATATTAAAGACATGTTCTACCATGCCCAGGTTTGGACCAGTTCTTAAGCATCCATCTTTCTGTGACAAAGTGCTGAACCAAGAGCTTTTGTAGTAACAACTGGCCATCGTCTCTGAGGGATGAACAGTTAAGGCAGATGCAGGCAGACAGCAATAGGCATTAGCATCCACTGAAAGTTTGTAGAATGCTGGCAATTCTCTTTGGCTGTCCATGGGTGTAATCTCATTTAATCCTGTGGCAAACCCATGAGGGAAATCCCGGTATTATCCCCTTTGTACTTGCCCAAAATTTTGTAGGCAGTAACTGGAGGAGCTAGGATCAGGACTGAGGCCTATCCCAGGGCTCTGAGCCTCAAGACGAATGCAAATTCAGTGCAGTGAAAATAAAAAGCAGGCAGGATTAGTTTATAGATGGAGCACAGGACAGCAACTTCATGCTGCACAGTTGACAGCAGGCTGGACAAGGGCAGCCTGAGCTCCACCCACCCTGGGCTATCTTCCAGGTCTTTTACTTCCTTAGCAGAGCCCAGGCGGGCCACCTGATCTGACTCTTTTTCGGGGAGTGGCTCAGCAGTGCCTGGCTCTGGGGGGTGAAGGCAGAGAGATGAATTGCTGATGCTTGTGGCCCAGGACCATGTCTTTATTTCCTTTTTCTCCTATACCAACTGTCAGGTTTTCCCGGAGAAAAGGAAAACGATTGGGAGTTCCAGGTTAATTCTTGTTTTAGGAAGAAAATGTCCAGCCATAATCCTTTGTCCTGTCATTGCTGTTTCCTACTGTTGGGGAGAGAGGAGGGTTTGGCTAATACAGCTGTCAGACAGCTGTGACTATGTTTTTTGTTTTGTTTTGTTTTGCTTTTTTAACTTTTAAAAACAAGGATAACCACAGGGCAGTTAGCAAATGCTGGAAACATAACGTTGATACAATTCTATTGTCCAACACACAGTCCGTATCTCACCTCACACTTAGCCTAGACGCGTCACTCAAGGCTATTCCAGGACGAGCACTCTCCACTCCCCTCTCCTCTGGCCTCAGCATTTCTTTGCTGTGCACACAGTGGCTTTGCTGGGTCTCTCTGGCCTTGTCCAGTCGTTCCACTTCCTTCCCTTCGACCTCATCCCTGAGCTGGGTGGCCTAAGATAAGGGTGTCTTCTTAGTCATAAAATTGAAACGCAGGTGGGGGTGAAGCATGCCAAAAAATTTACCAAGCAAGACAAATACTATTTAACTTCAAAAGATTTATTTATTTATTGTATGCGTATCAATGTTTTGCTAGTACCCATGCCAGGCACCCATGAAAGTCAGAAAAGAGTGTCAGATATCCTGGAACTGGAGTCACCAATGGTTGTAAGCTACCACGTGAGTGCTGAGAATCGAATCCAGGTCCTCTGTAGGATCAACAAGTGCTCTAAGTCACTGAGCCATCTCTTTGGTCCCATAGATGGATGGATGTTTTAGCACAATATATATATTTTGTATATATTTTTGTATATATTTTGTCTATACACACACACAAACATTTTGTAAACAAACCATTGCCATTTAAAATCAAGTCAGGATCAACAGCAGTACCACTCCAGGCCTCACTGGAGCCTGAAGCAGAGGGGAAATGCACAAGATACACAGCTGTCTTGACATGACATGTCAATGTTCCTTGAGCCTTTTTATTGCATTAGTTTTTATTTTAAAAAAGCCATAGCAGTGGTGGTGTGGCCCACTTGCTTACTTCCAAGGCCCTGGGTTCCAGTATCAGTGAGGCAAAACAACTACTATAGATTTGCCCCAGAGTGGGATACATCTTGATTGCTGAGATTGGGGTACCCCTTATGCTTTTTACCCCTGTGCCCTGCTGGTTTGGTTTCTCTCCCTTTTAGGCTTCCCATCCTCAGAACAAGGGAGAGAAGGTAGGGCTCCCAGCCAGAGGCTGTTCTCCTGCCGGGCCAGAGCAGGGAGGGTGGGGATAGAGAGGGGGAGAGGAAGGGTACAGAGGCCTTTGGCTGGGAGCCTCTAGTCTAACAGCTTCCAGCTGCTCCCACACCCACTAGACTTCCGGCTAGGGAGTGGTGTTTGGTTGGCCTTTCCCCCTCTTCACATCAAATGTGAGATCTAATTAGATCCTTGGATCCCCGTCCTCCCTGTCTTGATATACAGCTTCCCTTGGTTGATGCTGCTCCCACCCTGCTAGGTCTTTTGCTGTTGGTAGCCAGCTCCAGAGCTCGTGGGGTGCTGAGCACCACCCAGGGCTGAGTGAGCATAAGGTGTGGGTCTGTATTCCCCAGACCTCTGTGAGCCAAGTCAGGGTGAAGGGACACAACCTTGCTGAGGACAGGTCCTGGGGCCAGGAAGAAAACAGCGTTCGAAAAGACCCCAAGGTAGGTTATTTCACCCAAGACCTTTAACTTCTCAGGGCTTTGGAGTCACGCGTGTTCATGTGTTTATTATTAGTTTGTGTATGTGGATGTGTGTATTATGTGGAGTGCAGATGCAAGTGTGCCATAGATTGTATTTGGAGGTCAGAGGACACCTTTATGGAATCGGCTCTCTACTCCACCTTTACCTGGCTTCTAGGGATCGAACTTAGGCAGTCAAGCCTGCACAGCAAGTGCCTTTACCCACTGAGCCACCTCCCTGGCCCCTTATTTCTATGTTTACTTAGATTAGAATTGGTAATACTTTCTTACCAACCTCATGGATCATAAAAGAATCAAATGAAATAGTGGTGGCTGTTTGCTGAATGATAAGATTGTATTTGGCATTCCTCTCTGGTCGTAAACAAGTGATCCTTCATTTTACGTGGGCCACATTTGAGTCTGCCTGAATGACTGGCTGTGAAGCCATGAGAAAACACAGGCTGGTAAGAATCCCTGTCCGCTCCTGCAGTTCAGCTTCTGTCAGAGGGAGGAAATGCTGGATCCTACTCAGTCCTAGACTATCTTTGAGCTCCATCCGTACCTAAAATATAAAGCGTACATCAAGAGGAAGAAGTATTGCTTAAAGCCTTTTCAAGTGAAGACTTTTCTTTTTCCATGCTTTTACTGAAATAGTTGACATAAAAATGGCATAGATTTAGAGGCTAAAACAATATCTTTGTGAGACATTCTTCTTTATCTTATTTTATTGTTGGGATAAGGTTCCATTATGTAGCCCAAGCTGGCCCCGAATTTGTCATCTTTCTGCCACAATTAAGATAATAAGAGACTGGGGAGATAGCTCAGTTGTAAGGCCTTAGGTTCAGTCTCTAGCTTAGCCACACACTCACACACACACACACACACACACACACACACACACAAGTCCTATCACTCCCCCAAATTGCTTCCTGTCTCTTTTGTAATCCTTGTTCCGCCCTGTCCTCAGGCCACACTTGTCTACTTTCTGTCCCTATAGATCAGCTTGCAATTTTTAAAGTATTTTATAATAGAATTTTACAGTGTGTACTCTCTTTTGGAAAGCCTGATCCCTTTCACTCAACATAATTATTTTGAGATCCATCTAGTTGGTTTCATTGCCTACGTTAGTAATTTATTCTCTTGCCGAGTGGCATCCTGTCGTGTGGGTTCATGTTGTGTTCACAGGTTTGTTTTCAGCTTGGAACTATCGGGAAAGGGTGCTGTGAGCATTGGCGTAAATGTCCTTGTGTAGATACAGGCTGCAATTTCTCTCCCCAAATATGCAGGAGCAGAATGGATGGGCTCTGTGGTGACCACATCTTTAATTTTCCAGGAAATGGCCTGCTTCCCCACAGTTAGATGTGCCTTTCCTATCTGTGTCAGAGCTTCTACCTGCTGGACCACGCCTGGCGCTGGTCAGTCTTCCGAATGTGGTTGCTCCAAAGCTAATGACACTCCCACACAGTGAGAGCATGGCATCTCACAGTTGTTTAGATATGCTCTTCCTATGTCTCCTTGGGTGCTTACCGCCTCCATGTAAGTTGTGTGCTCTTTATGTGTTCCTGTGGTCTTTTGTTTTTGGAACAATGTCTTTTAAGAACAACATCTTTTATTTGGTGAAGTTTGTGTCATTGAGTTTTCTTAGACAATCCCAAAGTCTCTGAGATTTTTCTCTCATGCTTTCTTTTAGAAATGTACTTTTAGCTTCTATTCTTGCACCTATGGTCTGTTCCCCGCCTCAGTTTACCCTGTGGTGTTGAAGCTGGCCTTCAGCACTTTTTAATGATTGAGTTGGAGGGATTTTTTTCTATAAGATTTATTTATTTGTAATTGAGTGTGTGTATGTGTTTGTATGTGCCATATGTGTACCTGGTTACCTTGGAGGTTAGAAGAGAGCATCAGATCTCAAGTAACTAGAGTTATACATGGTTGGGAGCAGCCATGTGGGTGCTAGGAATTAAACCCTGGTCTCTGCAAGACCAGGCAGTGCCCGTAACCTCTGAGCTATCTCTCTGGTCCCATGAGAGTTGTTTTTCGTTGCTGTTTTTTGTTGTTGTTGTTGTTTTGTTTTAGGCATCTGGATCTACCACTTGTCCAGCACCATGTATTGAAATCACCTTTGAATCTTAGTAAAAACCAATTGATCACAAATATAGAGGTTAATTTATAGGGCAGGGTTGGGGGCAGGAGGTGCAAGGAAGGAAGGAAGGATCTGAAGACTGCCTGTCTAGTGGTAGCTGCTCTATCTCCGTCCCTCCAGGTTCTCCTTTCCCTTTGGACCAAAGGCCTACAGGAGGCTTCTTCCTTTCCCTTCCCCATCAGCATTAGCTGGAGGCTGGAGTGAGGACCAGTGAGTCTCCTCTACTCTAGACAACTCCGTTCTTTTTTGCTCCATCTTGCATCTCCGCATCTCCTTCAATTATTAGAATCTTTTTCAAGTATGTTCTTCTGTCTCTGTACCAAAAGGGGGCTCTTGGTGGCAATAATTTCTGTTTGTTTATTTATTTATTCTATATATGTATCTTTATAGCACTACTACATTGTCTTGATTACTGAGGCTTATTCTTAGTCTAAGTATTCCCATTAATAACTCCCTCCTTCTCTTTCTCTTCTTGTTCTGTGAGAGAACTTGAACACAGGGCCTTTCTCATGCTAGGCTGGTGTTCTGCCCTGGATCTGCATACTCAGCCCCTCACCTTCTTCCTCCATCCTCTTTCGCTCCTTCTCAGACCTATATGCAGCCAAAGATGACTTGAATTTCTGATTTTCCTGCCTCTCCTTTCCTTGACACCGGTGCTGCTGCTATAGGCTTGCACCACCTGGTGCTGGGAACACCAGGGCCTCGTGCATGCCAGGCAAGTGTCTGCCAGCTGAGCTGCACTTGAAGCCTCAGATTTTGGTTTTATGAGACAAGGTCTCATTTGGCTCAGGCGGCCCCAAACTAGTGATTGTCCCACACTTGCCTCCTGAGTGTTATTGTTCTTTTTAAATGCTTTAAAAAAAATTAGACCGTTCTAATTCCTTTGAATTTCCATGTGAGTTTTAGATTTTGTCTTGTCTCGGTTTGTATAAGGAATTTGCTGGGTTTTGATGGGACTGTGTTGAATTTATAGAAAAATATTGGGAGACTAGATATTTTAATAATATTGTCCTCTGACCCAAGAAAAAAATCTCTGCTTTCTATCTTATCTAATTCCTCTTGGTAGTAGTTAATGTTTTTCAGTACATGGGTTTTGCATCTCCTGTCAAGCTCAGTCTTAAGCATTTAGTATTTTATCTAGCATTATCAGTGGCATTTTCATTGCTTGCTGCCAGTTCATGGGAGCCTGGGTCTCTCCCCACTTCAACCTCAGTTCAACCTAAGGTGCTGGGTGTCTGCCTGATACCATAAGCTTTTAAACTGTCCTTTGAAAGCACCAGCATCCTGCTCTGTTTTAAATCTTTTCAGGAGTGACACTGAGGCAGCCATGAAGGTAACCTAACCCTGCACAGTACACTCGGATCTCTAGCATGTTCTTGGAGGCAGATGGAGATGTGAATGTAGTATAGCCCCTTTAAGAAACCAGGGCGAGCTAGTCTCCAGGCAGCTAGGAAGGTTTTGCCTAAGATAAGATAAGGCCCCCTGGCTGTTGTGAATGAGGGTCCTGAGCCACAGTGGCTGGCCTACTGATAGACAAACAGGAACCAAAGTGATAAGGAAATGTGCCAGTGACTGAAGCTGGCAGGCTGAGGTTCAGAACTAGTCATGCATCTGGGGCTGTAAGGAAGCAGGGTGCCAACTGTGTGGGTGCAGCAAAGGACACTTATATTCTACTAGCCTACGCTATTTTATTTATGCTCACGGCAAAAACACCTCAAGTAGGGCTTACGCTGTGTGCCTCTGGCAGTAAATGTTCAATAAGTATATATTCATTGCAATTGTGTGCTCTCGTGGGATGTTCTGATGTCTGCCTCAGCCACAAGGCTGAGTTAGACTCTACCTGATTTCTGCCTTAAACTAGGAAAACCTGGCAAAGGACTCACTGTGACAAGCTGACTGATCAACAAGCGTGGAACTGCTCATTTGCACAAATCTGCATAGATTTGCATGTGTCCCACATGTAGACACTTTTATGCTGGATTTAGAATTCCTTAAATCAGTTACCTATTTTTAAAGAGAAAAAGCGGGATTTTTGTCTCTACCAAAGCTGCCTACCTGTCACCTGCATGTTCCAAAGATGTGCAAATATTACTTTAGAAATATAAAGAATATCTGTGTTCAAACAGTTCTTTGCCTCTTGGTGTTTTTCCCTTCTTAGTGTTTCCCAACCCCCTTCTCCAAACTCCTGAGTATGATAGGGAAGTGAGGAAGAAGAGGGAGAGAAGGAGAAGGAAGAGAAAGGGGAGGGGGAGGAGAAGAAGAAGTGGGGGAGGAATCCTTTATCTTAGCAGCAAGTACTCAATTGCTTAGGAGTCCTCCATTCTGCAGTTAGAACAGCTGGACATGTCCCGGGGTCTGAGTTGGCCTTCTCTCTGCTTTTGTCCCAAGGCTATCAATGCCATGACTACATACCCTCCTCCGGGAATAAATAAAAATATCATCCCTCCCCCGGATTCTGGCTTCTCTATTGGCCTGCCTGGCAAATATTTCATAATGTGGGCTCATCCAATTGGGCATCATGCCAGAGTTAAGCGCCTCAGGTTGTAGGCATGCTCCAATTAGGTGAGGAGACCTGGGTGGAAGTCCAGGTTCTTGCTCTACACATGGGAGGCAGCAGTGTTATGAAGGTAGATGGCAGCCAGCTAAGAGCTGCTATTCTCTCAGGGCTAGGCAAAGGGGATAGGATAGTCCACCAATTGGATTGTGGCAGCCCAGCCCTGAAGGGGTTAAGGCCAGTCAGCATGTGTGGCTGTTAATGATTGCTGTCCACAGGGACCTGCTGAGTATTAAAGGGAAACCTTTCCCTATTCCTGAGTGTGAGAGGAGGCAGCAGAGACTAGGGAGCACAGCCGAGCTGGTGAGTAAGTGGTGATTGGTTTGGTATATGTTTGTGTGTGTGGCTCTGGAGCAGGTTAGGAAGCCCTGGCCAGAGGAGGCTTTTGTCACACCAGAAACAAATTTTCAGCTGAGCCAGACTCTAGGCTCATCTCTTTTTTTATGAGGAGGAAGTCTTCAGAATGGTTCTCAGCTAAGGGGGGGGACCCTTAGCCCCACAGCTGGAAATGCAGCCGCAGCCCGTGGCCTGTGCAGGAGACAATGGTCTTGTGTAGCCAGCCACCCTGTGCACGAAGCCTAGAGGCTCTTCCTTCATCCCTCTCTGAGCCATTGTCACCAGAGAGGGGCTAGGAGCTCTGAGCAAAGCAGGCTCCTGGGGACACAGCGGTAGCAGATGGGGACAGTGTGTCTGTAAAGGGCACATTACAGTGAGCCTGTAAAGAGCAGGCTGTGGCGGGGAGCAGGTGGGACAGACTGGAGGCAGAACTGGGGATGAACCAGTTGCTCACTGAAAAGACAAAGTTGTCATTTGGGAACAAAACTGAAAACTCAGAGAGAGGGAGGGAGGGAGGGAGGAAGAGGACAAATCCTTTGCTCTAGGTTTGTTGTCCCTACCCTTCAACTTCCTCTCGGAAAGGTGTCCCCTCACCCTCCACAGCACTTGTGCTCTTTGACATCTTCAGGTGACGTGACCAGAAATATGGACAAAAGTTCTTGGCTTCGTGGGAGGCAATGGGTGCAGTGCCTGCTCAGAATGGGCATGTGTGTGTGTATGTTGTTACTCTTATCGGCTTATATGGCTTTAAAAGGAATTGTTACCCCCTGCACACACACACACACAAACACACACACACATACTTTTCTAAGAGCTCTTTTGTTCCCCCCCCTCCCAGTCTCTCTTGGGAGGAAAACGATTGGATGACATAATGGTTAGCCCCACCTGCACACAGACGGTCTCTGAACAGGGCACTTGCTGTGCTGGTCTTGAAGGCAGATTTGAGGTAAGGGTAAACTCAACCCTTAGTCACTAGACTTTGCTGCAATGTTTCCTTCTGGTGGGGTTTCCAGGAGGCAAACAGAAACCAGGACAATAAGAGGGAGGTGCTGGCTATTAAACCCAGGAGGCCAAGAGCAAAAGGAGCCAAGTTTCTGGGCAGTTGAGGCCAAGAAAGAGGGGGAAGTAGAATCTAGGAGAGGGATGGACAGCCTGGCCCTGTGTGCCTTGTATTCAGATTGCCAGCCACAAATGCAATCAGACAGCCTTTATTTAATGCTCTCTGGGGAATTACAGAGGAACTGCTATACCCAGTGGATGTCACCTGTGGGCTCGCTGCACATGCTCAGAAGGACCTTTTGCTTGGATTTTGTACTTGAGCTGTGAACTAGAGCCCCGCGCTTTCATTTTGCACTGGGCCTGTCAGCAGGAGCAGCAGAAGTGTTCCAGTGGGTAGGTGTGGGCAGACTCACCTGCTACTCAGATGTCACTGATCAAGGCTAGCATCTGTCTTCACTGGGAAGCACTGGCAAGTGACCTGTGCACTCGGCCTTGGAGCCCTCATTTCTCTAAGACCATTCCCTCCCCTCTTGTGTTTATTCCTGACACCTGCTTCCTAGGATGTTTATTATGTTTTTAATAGGTTGCAGGTTGCATCACTGGTGACACTAGAGGGCTCTAGTCAGGGTGGGGGCAGGGGTATGGGTGGGGAAGTGCAAGGAAGGAAGGAAGGATCTGAAGACTGCCTGTCTAGTGGTAGCTGCTCTATCTCCGTCCCTCCAGGTTCTCCTTTCCCTTTGGACCAAAGGCCTACAGGAGGCTTCTTCCTTTCCCTTCCCCATCAGCATTAGCTGGAGGCTGGAGTGAGGACCAGTGAGTCTCCTCTACTCTAGACAACTCCGTTCTTTTTTTGCTCCATCTTGCATCTCCTTCAATTATTAGAAACTTTTCTAAGTATGTTTTTCTGTCCCTGTGCCAAAAAGGGGCTCTTGGTGATGATAATTCCAGACTGTGGAGTCTTCATGCATTGATTTAAAAGGCAATGAATCATTAAAATTTATTGTAATTGGATTTTTGTTTTTTTTCAAAACAGGTCTCATTATGTATCTTTGGCTGGCCTACTACTCAGTATGTAGATCAGTCTGGCCTTGAACTCACAGAAACATCCTGCCCCTCTGCTGAGATTGCAGCTAGGCCAGCTTTGATTGGATTTTGGAATGTGTCATTTGCTTTTTTTTTTTTTAAGATAAGATTTCCGTTAGAGTCTAGCCATGAACTACCCTCACCTCTCAAGTTCTGGCTCACAGGGCTGTATGTACCACCATGTATGTACACCACTACGGCCAGCCTTGATTTTTAATTTTTAACTTTCTGTGGTAGCTGGGGGCAAATTTTCCATTCTTGTTGGTATAGTTTAGGACTGTAGCAGGCCTTGTATTTCTGAGGATATTGAGCACTAAGCCGTTGCTGGGAGGATGAAGTGTTTTGGAGTTGTCTCATATAACCAAAAAATGGGAGTGGTTGAGAGAACTAGCTCAGCGCAGTCTAGTAGAATGTTCTGTCGTGATGAAATGGCTTGTGACCACTCTGTCTCGTATGGTAGCCTCCATGGCTACTAAGCCTCAGTGCAATGTGGCTAGTCTGAGGCACTGACATTTTAATGTTTTTTAAAATAAAAATTTGAGTATGACTAGTGACCAACAGACTGGATGGTACAGATGTGGGATGTAATGAACATCTTGCCTGATGGTACAAGTGTGGGGTGCTGCTTTCTTTATTCCTGATTGTCATACCAGCCACTAACTGAACAGCTGTTATGTGCAAGCTGTCTCCAAGGTGCTTTAACTGTATGATTTTTTATTTTATTTATTTATTTATTTATTTATTTTCTGAGACAGAGTTGCTCTGCATGTAGCTCCGGCTATCCGGAACTCCCTTTTTAGGCTATCTGGCTTCAAACTCACAGAGATCCCCCTCCCTGCCTCTGCCTCCCAAGTGCTAGAATTAAAGGTGTGCACCACCACTGCCCGGCTCTATATGATTTTACATAATGCCCCCAGAAGCCCTGGCTTTGCTCTGTGTTACAGAATTAACAAATGAAACCCAGAGATGCAAAGTGAGTTAGTCACAAAGGTTCCTGCCTGATATCAATGGTCCTACTCCTTTCCTGAAGGAGAATCTACACAAGGTGTACAGCTTCTTCCACAAGCTCTCTAAGTCCTTTCCATGTTTCACTGGACAGGAGGGTGCTTCTGAAGTGTAGTTCAGCCTTCAGAGGCCCTCCTGGACACAGGCATTCTGGCTGGTTCCGGGAGTGACCCTTGTTTCAGCTCTTACTGAAGCCTCCTCACATCAGTGAGACAGAGAGATACCTCAGCCTTTGGCAAGCTCCCAAGGAAGACAGGAAGTTCCAACCTCCTCTCTTCTTGTAGAAAGAGGCAGTCAGAACTTTCCACCACCCATCTGTATGCCACCTTGCCCTGTGGTTCTCAGTCTCAGACTGAAGCCCCTCAGAGAAGTCTCACAGACTGGGCTCCCTGTCAGGTGAGGGGCCATGCTGGCTTCACTTTCATTCCTGCTTTTACATCTGGTCTTCAGGGGCCACCAGGTAGGAGGCTCCTTTCTCCAGAAGCAGCTGTGTAGGCTCCTGCCTGGCAGCTCCAGGAGATTTCTGGCTGTGTGATCTTCCCCTAGACAAAGTCTCAGCTTTGTGGCCCGAGGGAGGAGCAAGAATCTGGTGGCATGCTGAGCAATCCTGTCACCATCCAGCATCCCAGACAGCGCACAGCCTGTCCCTGTCCCGCTACCCCACCAAACGCTTGTTCAGCTCTGGCACAGCCCTAAAGACTTAGGCTGTAGGCAGTTATAGGTTACTAATCTAATCTACCCTGCACCCAGGTACTCACTCCCCCACCGGGAACCCCTATCCCCACATTAGGCACTGTCTTTAGACTTGTAGCTGGCAGATGTTAGCAATGGAAGGATTTGTTGTTGCTGCATTCTTGGAGCCTTGTGAAACCAGTCTTCCACCAAACGGTGAGGCTCCTCATCGTGGGGAATGAGGAATACAGAGAGGTTGACGGTCGGGCCCAGGGAAAAAGGCTTGCTGCTTTGTCTGTCACTGTGGCCAGGACAATAAGCCTTATCCTCCTCACTCTGCCCTAGACCTCACTTGCCTCAGTCCAGGGTAAGGACCAGACAGCAGGGAGTTTCATTTTCTTTATTCTGCACTCCATTCACAGCAGTGCAGCCTGTTTTCCTCTGCCTTCTGGTCTGGTGGGAAGCTTGAGCTGCCCACAGAACAAGGCATCACTTACTACCGTTGCTTTCTTGTGAAAATGAGGAAACATGCACTGAACAGCTTGACAGTCTCAAGTTGCTGGATGGGGGACAAGAAGGCATGGGATGCTTCTGAGGATGTGGAAAGAAGACTGTCAGTCTGGCTGGTTACTGTCCAAACACTCACTATAAAATTCCTTCCCCTGGGGGCAGGGAGGGTGGGGTTGCTGATCCCTGTGGGACACCAGACCCAGATCCGCTGAGTTAGGAATGAAGAGACGGTTTGGGTGACCTTCAGCCAGCTGGAAGTGGATGCACACTGCCCTCAGCCTCTGAAAAGTAGGAGTTTGGCTTTCAACCTAGAGCTAAGGGAAGAAACTGAATTAATTATTGTTCAGCCCTGTTACTCCTGGGAAGCTTTCTGACTGTTGGGAGAAGGTACCCTGGAGGCCAAGAACAGGGAGACAGGGAGAGAGGAAAGGAAGAGGAGGAGGCTGGGGTCAAGGTGGGATGGGGACTAAACCTGCCTTCCCCTCCCCTTATATGGTTTGACTTCTCATGAAGGCCAGGGGAAGGAAAGCAGGGACTTAGGGTTACAGGAAGCTCTCCTTCCTCTTCACTTTTCCTCCTTGTCTCAACAAGAATCACAACACTGTGTGGGGATTATGGAAGCAGGCTCACCCCATTTCTCAAGCCTGGGCTGGATGAAGGAGACACTCCCTCTTCTGTGCATGGTAACTCCTGGGTCTCAGGACTGACTGTGTAATTCTCACCAACTTGCCTAGCCATCAGTGTGAGCACTTATAGGCAGGTGGGTTGCCTCAGCCCTGGAAGAGTGCAGTCATTTACTAGCCAGAGAGGATGCTGGCTGGCCGCTGTTCTGGCAGGATCCTTGGCCAGGTTTAACAGCTTGGGCTCAATGTTATGGCCAGAGAGACTAGCTTGACCCCAGAGAGGCTTATCAGACAGCTCTTTACCTGCTAATGAGGAGGAGTTACATTGGTCATCTGCTCAGGTGACTGCCATCTTTCAAATCTAGAATCTCATAGAGTAAGGCAACTAATTTAAAGACAGAATAACTTGAGGTGTCTAGGGCAGGAAAGTTGCCTGTGTTTGCCTGCATAATTTCTTTCTGCCCTAACTGAAGAGTCTGCTCTGTTTTGTGCCATGGGCTATCTCCTCTCTTATGGTAGGAATAAGGTGACCATGCCGTATGACAGGAGGGCAGCTGCCTGGACTGGGACGGGGCACATCTAGGGCCCTGACTTGGGCTTACCTCACGTGGACCTCCCTGGTGACCGAGTCAATTCCATTTCCTAAGGTAGAGGCTGAGCCTGGTGAATTTCTCTGGTTTCCCCTCCCTACTCTCGCCGCCACAGGTGGAGAGGGTGTCTCTGATCACTCAGGTTGGAGTGGAGCTGTAAGACTGGGCAGAAATGGGTAGGAAGAGGTATCTAGGCCCTGTCTTCTGGACACTCAGCTCAGGATCCTGGCATGTTAGGGTGTTGCAAACTTGACTGGGAGGTCATACTATTCATATCATATTGGAAATAACAGTAGCATCACAAGCAGGGGTGAGCAAGGGCAGAGAAGAAAGGAGATGCTTGTACCAGCCAGTGAGGGGAGACTGATGAGAGCCGTTCCTAACACCTTGGAGCTACTATTCTATTCTTCAGGTGGAGAGGGGAGAGACAGTGTTGTAGAAAGGGGACTCTTTCCACCTGAAACCCCCCCGGAGGGTGATACAGCAGCTGGGGGTAGAACGGGGAGTGCTGTGGGGAGTGGTTGTCTGGAAGAGTATTTCCGCCCAGAGCAGCCAGGGAGCTTCAGGAACTCAGCAGTCTAGAGAGCTGGAAATGTAAACTGAGCTGGTTTTTAATTGGGACAGAATGCCGGGGCAGATAAGGCTCTTTGACAATAATGATGAGACCCATACAGGGAAACAGGGCAAGAGCCAAGCTTCCCTTGTTAGCTGCAGAACCCTCCCTGCCAGTCAGTCCCCTGCTGGAATTTGCTGGCTGGGAGAAAGAAGGAGTTGGGAGGGCTAGTTCCCTGCCCCTCCCCAGCTCTCCTCACCACCTATGAACTGCAGTGCTGGGTAATGGGCATTCAGAGCAGAGTGCAGCACAGCATGAGTGAAGCTGATTCTGGCTGCAGATTCTCAGGGTCTGTGGAAATAAAGCTGCTTGGTACAGCGGGGTAGAAGGAGGGGAGTGTATTCCTTAGGTTTTGCAGTATCACAGTGGCTGCTCTGGACATCTGCTCTGGGAATGGTGTCTGTGCACTCTCAGGGTGATAAGGACTCAGGTTTTTACTGTGTGGTCCCGGGTACACACCACAGAGAAGCTGAGGCTACCTTGAGCCACAGAAATGCCCTAGTGAGATGAAGGGAATGGTTGGCTCTTGGTGCTTGGTATAATCACCCCAGCCCTGCCTCATCTCCAATGCTGTTCTCTCTCATCTTTCTTCGGTTTCCTCACTCTTGCACCCAGCACATCTCTTGATCGCTTTTCAAGCAGAATGTTTAGAACCATCCTGTGTTGTGCATGAACAATTTCACATTGAAAGTTTGCTGGGGTTAATTCATAGAATTAGAAAGAGACCTTATTTGCACATGAGCCAAATAAGGTAAGGCAGTTCTGCAGATTCGTGGGTCCCGCAATGAAGACTAACCTGCCCAGTTCCTTTCCCACTGATGGCTAACTCGTAGGTCCAGTAGAGAAGTGACCAACTTCTGGGCAACTCTGGAAGTCAAGGATGTTCTTTTTTTTCTGCTGCTGAGTCTTTATTTCCTGAGTTTCTCATTTTGGGGGGAGTAGAATTTGAATGGTCTCATTGGGTCTGTTCTTAGCCAACTGCCTTGAGAAGGGGAAGCTTTTGACATCCCTAAAGGAAGTAAAGAGAAGGAAGAAAACTGTTTTCTTTTAAAACATTCTATACCTGGCCAATTTTTCCTGCTGTCTAATAAGATGGAAACCTGTCATTGTGTGCAGGCTACTGGGGATAAACAGCAGCCATGCTTTCTGTGTTCTGGCTTAACCCTAATGATTTGGGGGCTCTTGGTGCACAGCAGTCTGTGCCCTCCATCCCCTCTCCCCTGTGCTGTCTTCACACAGCACCAGAGAAGTAATTTAACCTGAGCAAAGGCTGTGGGAGGCCCCTGAGCTCAGCTTGATGACAAGGGGGATATTTTTGCCTCCTAAAGGAAAAAAACTCATTTTCCCAATGCAGCCTACCCCCTCCTCCTCCTGCTAGGATGAGTTTAATTTTCTTATCCTCTTAATGAAGATGGATGAAAGCCAAACTATATATTCAGGGGCAGCCAGTCAGGGAAGCTGAGTGAGGGGGCGAAGGGACAGAAACAGAGCCTCCCTCCTGGAGAGGAAGTAATTAATTGTAAGAGAGAGAGCTGAGGTAGGGAAATCCTTGGTAATAGACTATCAGCCGTCAAATGCAGGCTAAAAATGACACCAGAGCATGGAGAGTGTCTTTTATCTGTTCAGTTGGGTATTCAACAAAACTTTATTGAGTACCTATATTGGGCAGACAGGGATCTCAAGAAGGCATCTGAAGAGGATTTTGGCTCAAGTAACTGGAGACAGGCTCAACCCCAAACCTAAGGCCTCCTGCCACAAAGATAAATCATTTACCAAAATCCCACTGAATGGCTGAATACATTGGATTTAGGATTAGTTGTTTAAATATCAACGGCTGTGACCCCAGTTACACCTGGCCAGCATGTCTCTTTAGGGGTTAAATAATAATGTTGTCCATTTGCTTTTGTGTTTACTGATCCCATTGTTCCTCTGACCTCAGTCCAATTAATCAAATCAGTCTCCCCACCTTTTTTGAGTGTCTACTGTGATATTACAGAGTTGCCATAACAACAGACTATGATGCCAACAGAATGCCCAGTGCTGCAAAAAAGAAGCACCTTGGTTAGAAAGGAACCTGTCTTGTGATTGGAAGCATATAGAAGGCAGAGGAGCTGAAACATCATCAGAGTATGTTGGCTGTTTAAGATGACATTGAGCCCTGGTCTTCCTTTGCTGGAATCCTTTACAAACCTCCAAAGCACTTATGAGCACTGATAAGAGAATAAGCTTGTCTGGAGGCGGGGGAATAAAGAGATGACCTTCAGAAGGCCTTGCAGACCAAGAATCCTAAAGCACAGAGGACACTGAGAAAGGGATTTGGCTAGCTTTGACCTATGGAAAATTCAGGGGAATTAGCATCCATGCAAACCTCCTATCAGCCAAGCAGATCTGACAGTTCGCAGCTGGAATTTATCATCTTACATCTGGGAAGATCTGCAGCAATAGATACACAGTGATCCCCCACCCCCTCTAGCCCCGTTCCCTGCCCTCTTCCTCACCAGCCTTGGGAGGAAGGTTTTTTCCTACTTTGTCTGAATAAAAAAGCTGGTCTTTGCCAGCAGCTAGGGCTCCACAAAATCCCGCCCATCCCACTCTGGCTTCGTGCGTCCAGCTTCTTACCCAGCTGGACCAGCATACTCAGAGGGCAAGCAAGCTAGAGAGGGGAGTGGGTCAGGCCGATGGCAGAGCCGCTTCACGTGTTATGCCCCTGTCTGTATAGATGAGAGCCAGGCAGGCTGAGAGAACAGGTCGGAGAATTCTTCCATCCTATTCAGCGTCTCGGCAACAGCAACCAGAGCAACCAATGAACCTGGAGCTCCCTTTAACCCTCAGAAGGGCTTGGAAGGTCTCTGAGAAGCAAGTTGGTTTGCAGCGCCAGAGCCTGTGTCTGGGCTGGGAGCTGGAGAGGCCGGAGCACCGTCTCCCTGCAGGTTTGGCTGGCATGAGTTTCCGTGCAGATGGGAATGCAGCCCGTGCTCCTCCGCCCGCTCAGCTGCTCAGTGTCCTTAGCTTGGTGAGGTCGGACAACCTGGAAGCTGTGCACCTGCTCCGTGCATGCCTCTCCGTTTCTGCATTTCCTTCTTGGGAACCTGAACTGGGAGGAGGTCTTCCCTCCTTCATTTATTCTGCCTCCAGCCCTCTAACTGTAGCATCGAAGGCGAATGCTAGGAAGTGAAAGCTACAGGCCCCCTAGGGCACCTGAGCTACCCCTCCCATTGCCCAGAGGGAGCCCTGCCCCTGTTCTCCAGTGCTAGAGCCAGGAAGAAAGGGCAACCCACGGAGTCTGCCCCAGCTCGCCCTGCATCTCTGCCACAGCATTAAGAGTTGGATCCAAGGACTTACTTCTCAGAGGGATGGTAGCAGCAGGGTGGCTGGTGGCTCCTCTGAGGCTGCCGAACTGGGGACTGAGCTTCCAAAAAGATGTTGAAGTTTCGGGCTGATCGACGGGTCAGGTAGGGATTTCCTCTGTGGACCACGGGCCTTGAGAAATCAGAGCAGGCAGAGGAGGTCGCTCATCCTGTTTGAATTTAGGGCTTGGCGGTAAGGGGTCTGCTGGAGATGACCATGACCTGAGTGGAGAGTAGTTAGGTCAGTGGCTACTGCATTGCAGTGCCCATGAAGGGGAAGCTATTTTGAAATTGTGAACAGCGGATGGAAAGATCGCATTGTTTGTAGGGTTGCTGGATAGGAGGCTCAGGCCAGGGAGAGGTGTGCCATGCCCTGGAAAACTGAGCTGAGCAACAGCAGACTCTCTCTTTCTCTCTCTCTCTCTCTCTCTCTCTCTCTCTCTCTCTCTCTCTCTCTCTCTCTCTCTCTGTGTGTGTGTGTGTGTGTGTGTGTATGTGTGTGTGTGTGTGTCTGAAGCACCTCCTGCAGGGAGCTCCCAGGAACATACAACGGAAGGTGCCTGGAGGGGCAGGGTGGGTAGGAAGGAGGTAAGCATTCTACACATTGGGCAAAGCAGAAAATTTGGCATTTTAAGGACCTTCATTGTCTCAGATTGCTGCCCTCAGCCCTGTAGGGAGCCAAATTGAGAGGAAGGGTAACGAGGCAGGTACTCTTCCTTGTAAAGATTCTCTGTGATCAAATTGATAGAGCATATCAATTATAAGGGCCAGGAAGGAAGAGGGACTTTAGTTTCAGAACTAGAGGATGGATTACCAATGTACTGAGTTTAAACCCAGGCATGGTGGATGATGGTCAGGTTTTTGGTCCAGCTCAAGTTATAAACTCCAGGTCTCCAAAGAGGCTGAAGTCATTGCCTACTGTACCTCTTTCTCCTGCATGTCTGTGGTTTTGATCTGAACAACAATGGTCAGGGACAGGAAGAAAAAAAAAAACCTTTGATATTATCTTTAGCTTCAGCTGGCGTCCTGAGGGCTGGGATGTGTCCTGGAGTGGTGGGAGTGTAGAAGGGACCAAACAAAGCATACTTTGCTCAGGCTCTGGTGGGCCTGAGGATGGTAGCGCGGGGTACTTGCTCTTGGCTGTGTGTGTGCTTAAGTGCTCTGCTTTAGCGGTGTCTGTCCCCATGCCTGCTCCTGTAGTCAACTGGAGCCTGTACTGGCTCTCCAAGTATATCTGAAGAGGTATCTGGGAGGAGAGCTTTTAAACTCTTCTAGCCCTGAGGGCCAGACACTACCATATTCATGCCAAGTGGTCCCCACTTACTAAAGTCATTGCCTCCCTGGAAGATCTCTTTGCTGACTTCCTTCTACATGTCCCCTGAGAGCCCATCAAGGAGCTGGCTTGACATCTGTCAGCCAGAGGCACTTTCTCCTGATGTCCCCTGTCTGCCTCCTTCCCAGCCCCTGGGACTTGTCCCCAACCCCACTCCAGCTTCCTGGCAGGTTCTCTGCACAACTCCCAACCCCACCTTTGGCCATAGCAGCCCCTAATTAGATACAACTGTTAGGCCAGCACTAACCTTTGATGCTTGGCAGATCCTGAGGGCTCTGCAACGTTCAGTAGCCTCTGGTCTCAGAGTGTGGCTGAGTCCCAAGCCCAAACTCCATCATGGAGTTTTCTGAATTTCCTGATACATTTAAAGAAAGAGATGAAGCATAGAACAGAAGAGGAATCCAAGGTCACAAGAGAGTTCTTTCAGCAAATTATGAGCAAGCATTTTCTGTGTGGAGCACTGGCAAGCGCTGTCCCTGGGAGGGACGCTGATGCATGAAATCTCAACTGTGTCAAACTCGGGGCTGGAAAGCCCCGTGTCACCCTCCCTCCCATCCCCATGGTGGCCACTGAATGCATGGAGAATAGCTTGGGATCTCTCGCAGGTGGTTAACGCTGAGCCAGGGAAAGGTGGCTAGGTTTTACCCTTTCTCTCCAACCCCACCCACCTGCCCCGTCATTCCCCCTGTCCCTTGCTTGGGGAACAGACCCACAGCCCCTTCCATGGCCTGCCATCCTTTGGCTTGTGACTCTGCCCTCCACAAGCTGATGGCCACTCTCTGCCCTCTCTCTGCAGCCACAATGAAAGACGCAACACATTTCGACACCCAGTGACTGGCCAGGTCCCAGAGGAGAACAAAAAGTTTGACTTGAAAACGTAAGTTCCCCTCTACACGCTTTCTGTCCTTTGCTACTACTGTCCTGCTGCTACCGTATGTCTTGGGGCAGGGAAGGAAGGAGGAGATATTTGGGGCCCTCGCCACCTCTGGCCTCTTTTGAGCCCTCACCCACTGTCCCTGAGTTCTGGAAGAGATGTTGATATTCACATAGGTTGAGCTGAGGGAATAAAAGCCTGCTCTCAGGTCAGGATAGCACCTGGGCACCACTGAAGGCAGCCCTGGGGAGTATGATGTAATCCAGAGATCTAAGTGCCCATGCTTCATTGTGAATCCTGTCTCACTGAAAGGAATGATGTAATTCATAGACCACTGAGCTATTATGCCTTTCATCAGTGACCCTCATCCCCATCCCCTGGAAAAATACATAGCTTTAAGTACACCATTGAACCTTCAAAATAGAAGGCCAAAGGCCTGGTGGTACATGCCTATAATCCCAGCTTCTTGGGAGCCTGAGGCTAGAGGATTTTGATTTCAAGGCCAGCCTGGGCTATATGGTAAGACCCTGTCTCAAAATAAGATGAACAGGTAGTCCTTTATCTCAGAGTCTAGGTTTTTGAACATACATGAACAGGAGAAAGCTCCATGGGGTGGCACAGCCTATGATTCCAGAATTTGGTAAGCAGAGGCAGGGAGAGTCAGGGTTGTTTATCCTCAGCTACATAGTGAGTTGGAGGCCAGTCTGGGCTATGTGAGACCCCCCGTCTTTAAGCAAACAAACAAGAAAACAAAAACAAAATAAGCCAGGGGCTGGAGAGATGGCTCAGTGGTTAAGAGCACTGCCTGTTCTCCCAAAGAACCTGGGTTCAATTCCCAGCACCCACATGGCAGCTCACAGCTGCCTGTAACTCCAGTTCCAAGGGATCTGATACCTTCACACCAATGCACATTAAATAATTTAAAAAATAAGCCAAAGCCATAAATGAGCAGAGAAGGAGCCCTGAGATGACTTGGGAACTGCACCTCAGGCTGGGACTTCTGTGCTGATGCAGGGGCAGTGGGGACAGTGGGGGCAGAGCGGTGCGTTTCCTTGCTTCTTGGTTCTGACTAGTTCCCTTCTTTTGTTGACTGAATTCAGATCGGCCTTGGACATGTCCAACAAAACAGGTGGGAAACGTTCTGCTACCATCAACAGCGACATATCCAACCACAACATGGTGTCAGAAGTTCCTCCAGAGCGCCCCAACATCCGCGTAAGTCCAGCCCTCTGGCAAGCTGTTGGGCAGGAAATGCTTTCTGTTAAGAGACTCTCTGGATGTTCAGGAAAATCCTTGCCTGCCCGGCTTATGAACATACTGGGCAGGGAAGGTGGTACAGGGGCAGAGGGGAGGAGAAGAAAGCTCAGGCAAGTGCTTGAGCTTACAGAAGATGATGCTCCCATGGGGACAAAATCTCCCACTCTCCTCTAAGGACCACTGACCTAAGGGGAGAGCAAAAGATTCTCCCATGAAAGATGTGGTATTTGGAGGTGGTCAGCATGAAAGGAGGAGATAAGGGGGCTGGAGGAGAAGAAGTCATCCGAGAGAAGGGAGTGGGATGTGTCCTTTGGGCTCAGTGACAGTGTGAAACCGAGAGACTTTGATGCTTCCTGAGCACGGAAGATTGAGAGGGGACGGGAAAGGTGTAGAAACACCTAACGGGAAACCACTAAGAGAGCAGCCAGAGGCTGCAAAGTGTCCATGCTCAGGATAACTCTCCAAAAACCAGTGTGTATTTCTGCATGTGTGCTAACAAGGGTGCATTGAAAACCCAACTGTGCAAGCTGCAGAACCTGACAAACATGTTGCTTATGTAAAAGAACGCACAAAGGTGAAGAGCAGGGCTGTGTATTTATAGACACGTCTGCAGCACAAGGCTATAACCACAGACAGGAGAGTGATTTTGGGTCAGTGGCTGCCTTTAGGGAAGAGAAAGGTAACATGACTGAAGAGAGCCTCAAAGGGAAGATGATCTCCACCTGCCTTTTCTTATTAGGGAAAAAAACAACAGAAACGAACAATTGTCATGGTATTCTGAAATACTTGAAATAGTTCAGTAAGATGTTTTCAATTTTTTGTGTGTGAGAGAGAATTATGTATGGGGGTACATACAACAGTGAGAGGGTGCATGTGTCTGTGGACCCTACAGATGTCAGGTGTCATCTTCATGTGCTTTTCAAACCTTATTTCCTTGTCTGTCTTTTTTTCTTTTTCTTTTCTTTCTTTTTTCTTTTTTATTTATTTTTTATTTTTTTGAGACAGGGTTTCTCTGTGTAACCTTGGCTGTTCTGGAACTCACTCTGTAGACCAGGCTGGCCTTAAGCTCATCTGCCTTTGTCTTTCTGAGTGCTAGGACTAATGGTGTACATCACCATTCCTAACTCAAAACCTTATTTTTTAAGACAGGGTCTCTCACTGAGCTTGGAACTCACTGAAGCCTCAGGGAAATTTCCTTTCCCTTCCTCTCTAGTGCTGAGATTACAGGCTCGCCCTGCAGCACCCACCTTTTAAAAATATATTTAATTTTGTTAATTATATGTCTATGCCTATGTGAGTAAGGACCCAGGAAGGTTTCATAGTATAGGAGGAGGCTGTGCTGGGATTCAAAGGATAACTCTGGAGCTGGTTGAAGAGAGGCTGTCTTTACCCACGAGGAAGCATAATAAACAGAGGCTCAGGAAGATATGGAAGAGGCAGAGACAGGGCCTGTGTGATAAAGCATCAGAAAGCAGCTCATAGACCAGCCAGATATGGCAGACCTGGTTTTCTGAGTTGTGTGGAGAAATTTAGTTCTCCTACATGATGAGGACTGCTGAGAAAATTAAATGTTTTTTTTTTTTTTTTACAGAGTTTGAATGTACATGCATTGGGGGAGGGGGTGTATGTGTGTATGTGTAATGTGGCAAGACCAAAAGAAAAGCCTCAGGAAAAATGTTAGTTTTGTCCATTGTTTTAGTCTGATCAAGGTCTGAGTAGCCTCAATTAAATAGCTGGCACTGTAAGAGCCGTTCCAGAAAGGAACTATGTGTATACAAAAGGTCTCTTAGTTACTTTCTAATTGCCATAGTAACACCTGACAGAAATAATGTAAGCAAGGAAAGATTTATTTTGGCTCACAGTTTCAGAGGGTCTCAGTCCACCATGCTGGGAAAGGCATGACAGAGTGACAGGAATGCAGGGCAGGGGCTGTTCTCATCATGCAGTCCAAGAAGCAGAGAATACCCTTCAAAGCCCATTCTCTGCACATGACCTACTCCCACCATCAGACTCCACCTCATCAGAGTTTCACAGCCTTCCAGAAGAGTACCACCAACTGTGGACCAAGCGTTCAAAATATGAGCTTTTAGGGGATACACTTCACATCCAAACCATAACATGGAGGAATGTGAGGTGGAAAAAAGGATGCGGCTCCTCCCAGTAGCTTAATCCAGAAGAGAAGGAGGGTCCTACAGTAGATAGGCAATGAGGACTGAAGGGAGGTTTAAGGTGTGAGAGAGATCCTTTCAGATGGAGCTCCCTGGCTGAAGAGAAACAGCTAGAAGAGGGTGTCTTTTTTGTTTTGTTTTGTTTTGTTTTTTGAGACAGGTTTCTCTGTGTGGCCTTGGCTGTCCTGGATTCACTTTGTAGACCAGGCTGGCCTTGAACTCACAGAGATCTGCCTGCCCCTACCTCCCAAGTGCTGGGATTAAAGGCATGTGCCACCATGCCTGGCTTTCGAGGAGGGTATCTTAAAGGTAGATGTACATGTGTGCGTGCCAGTGTGCACATGTGCCTGTGTTTGTGTGTGTGTTCACGTACACACGTGTGTGTGTGTGTGTGTGTGTGTGTGTGTGTGTGTATTCCTAGGGATGGAAACCAGGTTCTTCTGAATGCCAGGTGAGCACAAGTGCTTTACTACTGAGCTGCACCCCTGCTTCTTAAGGAAAGGTTTGAGAGGAGATAGTCTTGGGGCAGCATCTGAGGAGACCGTAGACTAGAGGCACTATCCTTGGTAAGTTCAGAGGCAACAGTGTCAGTGAAGGCAGCCATTTGCTAGGTAAATGGACATGAAATTGAGGAAGTGCATGCCCCAGTAACTACAGTTTCCCCTGTAAGTTGGGTTTGCCTCATTGGGGGACTGTGAGAAGAGGGGAGAGAAAGGATTGGAGGGAGGGAAGAATTGGGAAAATAGCGTGAAGGGGCAGTGGAGTTGCCCAGGATAACCCCTAACTGGGGTTGGGGCCTGGAGGTCTATGTTGACCTCTGTAGGTGTACATGTAATCCCACCCACCCCCTTCAGCACTGCTTTAATGCCCAAGAGTTCAGAGAAGACATGAGTGGTTTAGTTAATTTGGAACCCTGAGTTTCAAAAAAGATGAAGCAGAAAGCCAGCTGATGGGGGTTTTTGAGTCTGGCTTGAAAAGGACAATAAACCAGGAAGTAGCGTGTGGATCCGGCAAAGAGGGAGGGGCCGAGGAGCTGAGTCTCTGAGAAGTGGAAAGGCTGGTAGAGTTGAGGAATAGGGGTGAACCCCAATGATGGGAGGATTGTGATCAGAAAATGTGCCTGTAGGATTGAAATGCTGGCAGTGAGGTGGAGGTGGAGGGTCCGGAGGGCAGGCCCAAGCCTCAGTGGTTCTCTGTGCGTGGTTTGGAGTTGAGGGCATAAGGTCTTATAAAAGGGCATTGGAGCCAGGTGGTGCTGGCACAGGGCTTTAATCTCAGCACTAGGGAGGCAGAGGACTCTGAGAGATCAAAACCAGCCTGGTCTACTAAGTGAGTTCCAGGACAGCCAAGGCTACACAGAGACACCCTGTCTCCCAAAACCAAAATGGCATTGAAAATGGGCCATCTTCAAGAATAGTGAATTTCCCATGGTGATTGTAAGCCTTATGGTGAAGAGCGTGACTGACAACAAAATCCTTAGACTAAACAAATGAAACGAACCAACCAACCAAACAAAGCCAAACCAATCTGCTTCGGGAGCAGACAGTGAGGAGAAGGTTCAGGCTGAAAGGTCAGCAGCAGATAGTTGCTGGTGAGGAGCCAGTGGACACTGTCTACCCTCCCGGCTCCGTGGGATCTCTGGTGTGGGACGGGGCACAGAGGGGATGGTGGGGGAGGGGAGAGTAAGAGTGTGCATGCCAGAAGCCTTGTGTAAGGTGGCTGTCAGGAGAGTAGGGCAGGCGGGGAGAAAGTAGAGAGCAAATGGGCCCTGCTGGGCGCTTGGAGTGGGGAAGGCACTTGCTGCCAAGCCTGGTGACCAGAGTTTGATCCCCCAAAACCACAGAGAGGTCTAACTTCAGGCCATTCTCTAACTTCCACACCCTCACCTTGGCATGCAGGTGCCCCCTCCCAAAGTAAACAAGTACAAAAAAAGAAACCAGAAGAATAAACTCTGCAATCTTCCCAAAAGAAAAGAAAAGAAAGAAGCTATGCAACAACTAGTATGTTGAGACCCATGTTTGAGATCAGGAGAGTCAAAGAATTAAAAGGCAGGCCTTTGAGTCAGTAGAGAATCAAAGCTTCACAGCCAGGCCTCTTAGCGGGAGGGCACCAGGGCCCCAACCACTGGAGAGATCAGCAGGGACAACAGAGCTGTGAGAAGAGGGAAGTTCCTGTTAACTGCTGTCTTTGCCTCCCTAGGCAACCCGAACTTCCCGAAAAGCCATTGCCTTTGGTAAACGCTCACACTCCATGAAGCGGAACCCCAATGCACCAGTCACCAAGGCCGGCTGGCTCTTCAAACAGGTGAGGCCACCCTGCTGTGTTGTGAGTCTTCTGTACTCAGGACAGCCCATTCGTTCCTTGGTATGTGTTCCTGTTGTTTCTGAATGTTGCCCAGTTGTATAAATGTTCTGAGAAACTAAAAACCTCCCCAACCTGGCAGTAGGAGGCAGAGGCAGAGCCAGAGAGGGTCAGAGAGAGGGAGAGAGAGGCAGAGGGGTAGAGAGAGAGAGGCAGAGGCAGGCAGATCTCTGAATTCAAGGCCAACCTGGTCTGCAGAGCAAGTTCCAGGACAGCCAGGATAACACAGAGAATCCTTATCTTACAAAGAAAGAAAAAGAGGGGTGGTTTTGGGAGGGAGGGGGATGGAGGGGAGGAGGAAGGAAGGAAAAGAAAAAGAAAAGGAAGGAAAGAGAAAGAAAGAAGGAAGGGAGGAAACCTCTTCAAAGTTAACTAGTGTCAAATTTGGGGTTCTAAGATGAGGCTCCTGATGGGCAGATGCAGTAACTCTGAAATATGCCATATCGGTAACCCCATCTCTGCACATCCCCTTACTTGGGGGGGGGTGGCTTCAAGTCCTGGGGCTTGCCAACTTTCCCTGGATAGACACTGCTGTATTCTTGTCTGCTCTTCTACTCACTCACTGAGGGGTACCTCTTGACCCCTTTATATTCCCCCAGGGAGGCCTAGAGCATCAGAATGACAGAATTGGAAAGTCACAGGCAATAATCTAATGTCAGTTCCCAGCCTCTGAGGTCTCAAGGGAGTTGCTGCCACGTGCTAGTGGTGATGCTGCAGCTCCAGCCAGGATGTCCTTGTAACTAGCGCAGAGCTCTCTGGCTGCATCTGCCTGCGCTTCCACACCCAGCTCATGGCCTTCCCGTCTGTCCCTCTGTGTGCCCTGCAGGCCAGCTCTGGGGTAAAGCAGTGGAACAAGCGGTGGTTTGTCCTGGTGGATCGCTGCCTCTTTTACTACAAAGGTGAGTTTACTGCAGCACCATCAGGGTAGGGGAATCAGGGACCACTCTGTTTCATCCTGTCTCGTTGTTGGGCTCTGCTTTGAAAGGTTCTTGGCATCTGGGTCTCTCCAGGCAGGTTCCCGTCCGCAGTAGGCTGTGGCAATGGGGGTGCCGCAGCCCCAGTCTCAGGTTCATTCACTTGCTCATTCAATTCCTAGCATCAGTACTTACCCAGGAGGCAATAGGTCTGGGTCCCAAATGATGATACAGCAGGTGAATGGGGCAGACATTTGGATGGTGAGATTTCTGGGTAAGGGGAGGAAAAGGACAAGGAGGAAGAGGTCACTAATTACTGCTTGGAAGTCACCTCTTAGTAGAGGCTGGTGTTCATTTTCCTCCCGGCCCAGCAGAGTATGCAAGCTGTTCCGGAGTATAAGAATTCTTACCGTTTTATTTACTGTGAAGTCCACAGCACTCAAAGCTGTGCAGCAGGGCAGATGTTCAGCCAATGCTGGATAAACAACCCTCTGCATCACCCCCACATTCACATGAGGCTCTCCTGCCCCAACACAAGAGGCCAAAGATCTAATGAATGCTGTCACAGCCTCCTCTAAAAAGTTATTCTAAGTTGTATGCCACAACACGTGTCAGCAAGAGCACAAGGGACCCTAGCAAGGGCTAATGACAGTAATGGTGACTTCAAGTCAGGCTGCGGTGGTAGAAAGGGGTGGGCAAGAGGGATGAGGAAAGGTTGAGATGATCTCTAAGCAAGAGAGAGCATGTGTGCTTCACTTACCCACAGTGAGGAAGCCCTGGTTTCCTCCAGCCTCCGGGGAGCAGTGTGGTGAATCATTAACTCTGACAAACACAGGCTCACCCTCTGCCCTGGAGCTGCTCTTCCTGAGTTGTAGCCAAGCAGAGGCTATGGAGACAGGGAGATGGACAGAGGAAAGTCTGGAACTAAGAAATGAGACATTTCCTTGCCCTACAACCAGCATGGGATAGGACTGAGGAGGGCATACCACATAGCCACAGAGGGATGGCCTTAGCACACCCCATCTTAATCAATTTTCTGTGACTGGGTAATTGATAAAAAAAAGAGGTTTATTTTGGCCTTTGGATCTGGAGGCTCCGAGGTCTGGCAGCTTGGGACCAGCATCTGTTTAGCTGGGGGCGGGGCTGGGGCCATTTGTACTGCTTTGACACATGTCAGAAAGTTGAAGGACAGGGCGAGGGGGGGTCATGGAAAAACACAAAACAGCTTCACTTTGCAGCACCCTGCTCTGGAGGAGGAGCCCACTGTAAGATGGGCATGCCATCTGGGCACACCTTTAAACCCAGCACTTGAGAAGCAGGGGCAGATAAATCTCTGTAAGTTCAAGGCAAGCCTGGTCCCCGGGACAGCTAGGGATTCATAGTAAGACCCTGACTCAAAACAAAACAAAGAAGATGGTCACGCTTTCCCCCTAAACATCTCAGAACTTTTCTGTGGGAATCCAATTTCAACATGAGTGAGGGTGGGGACCAAATGGCCATAACCAAACTACAGCACGTTCTGAACATTGACCCACACTCAGCCATCTGAGTGATGATAGCTTCTGTTTCCCGAGAGACAGCCCTGCGGTTCAATCCCAAGATCCTTTTCTCTAGTTCACCTATTTTTCATGGCACTATGAGAAGGACTGGGCAGAGAAACCAAGAAACAGACTATGAGTGTGACCATAGCTGGGGAGGCTACAACCTACAGTGATTTCTTCTGCATGGAAAACACCTGTATGGTGTTTTCCTACTGCCTAGAAAACACGGAGAAATACTGGGGAAGATTGGAAAGGCTTGCCATGGGCTCAGAGATATCTTGCATGTGTCCCAAGGAATATTCCCACCCTTTCTGGACCCCTGTTGACAGCTGTGACCCTGGCTGGGTAATCCTTTGGGATCTAAGATGAATTGTATTACTAGCCTGGGATGTGCCCATAGATTCTTGCAGCATCATGCATTCCTGTGGAGTCAGGGGCCTTAATGGCGGCCATAGCAGGGAAGGGCCTAGCAGACCACTGGAGCCTGGGAGGACCTTAGAGTCTTTGTCAAGCCAGGTGAGGTGGTTCACAGCTGTAATGCCATCACTGGGGATTCGGAGGCAGGGGAGTCATTAGCACAAGGCCAGTCTGAGCAACATAGTAAATCCTAGGCCAAGCAGGGCCCCATCTTGAATAAAAATACCCAGAACATTACCCAAAGGAGCCAGCACCTCCATCCTGTCCTCCTTATCTGTGTATTGCTTCTCCAGTTGTCCTGCTTATCAATACAGGACAGACAGGATAGAGGCAAAGCATGCTGGCTTTGGAGTTAGGCTTTCTGCATTTTAGGACCAATTCCATTTTTTTTATGGTTAAAGAACCTGGACAAATCACTAATCTCCCAGTTGGGGGGTGGGGAATAGCAGAGTTTCTTCATGGAGCATTCAGGAGTGTTGGATCTAGTAAGGTATTGAACAGGCCTGACAGAGGAGACATGGACTATTCATTGATATTTATCCTTAGCATAAGGTTGAAGAGCTCCTTGCCTTTCCTTCTGCATCAGCACCACTCACTCACATGCATGGGCATGTGCAAGCACATGTACACACAGGGGCATGCACAAATGCACATGCACACACACTCACAAACGTGCACGCACATTCAAGCACACACCTTAGCACCTCTGTTTCTGTGGCAGATGACAAGGAGGAGAGCGTCCTGGGCAGCGTCCCCCTGCTGAGCTTCCGGGTGGCGGCTGTGCAACCCTCAGACAACATCAGCCGGAAGCACACATTTAAGGTCAGCTGGGCTTCCCCTTCCAGGGGCAAGAGGAGAGAGTCTGCTCCTCCAGAACAGGGGTGGGCGACTTAGGCTGGGAGGCAAGACAAGGCTGCACTGGGCTTCACTCTTCCTCTCGGGGGGCCTGGCAGGAAAAGGGCACAGGTGGGCCGATGGCGCTGTGTATCTCTGATGCTACATTTTCACCAGGGAAGACAATGGTGTCCTGAGCCTTTTGGCCCTTTTGCCCAGCAGCCTGCCTCTGCCCCTCTACAGGGCAGAGCTGTGCTGGATGGGGGGTCTGAGGTCTTTTCTTTCTGCTTTGAGCCCAGGGGGATGGAGACACCCTTCCCCGGGTCAAACTTACTCAAATTTCAATCTTTAGAGAATACCAGGAGCTGAGTTTTGTTTTAATCTTGAGTTACGAACCTTATGGAGATAGCATTACCCCCGGGCCTGTTGTGCTGGGACGGAACCTGGGGGCCTTGTGAATGCTGGGCAAGTGTCCTGCCATGAGATGTAGCCCTGGCCATGCAGACAATAATCTGAGAGAACAGGTGCACAGGAAAATGGGACTCATCTCCCGCTCAGTGTCAGTCCCTCAGAACCCCTGGGGGACCTACTCAGCAAAGCTGTGCCTGCAGCTGGCTCAGCCAAGGCCAGTAGTTTTCCACATTTAAAAATTCATGACCCATTAAAAACTATAAGAATCCCATGCCCTTTGTGTTTTGTCATGCAAAATACCCTAGGTTCCTTTTCAAAATGTGAAATAATGACGTTGACTCTGCGTGTCTTAGTATAAGCTCTCGTCCTTCCCCCAGTTGAGAATTGTTGTCCAAGACCCTTAACACCCGACACTGTGGCATTAAAAAAATACGTCAGAAACTACAGAGCACACCAGGTTCATGCCTGAGCTTCCCAGGCTCTTTCTGCCCCACAGATTCTGGTAAAAAGGTGGACAGTGTACACAGCGCCTGCCAGGGAACAAGGAGGGACATATTTGGCACATAATTAGTTTCCATCCTCCCAGGGTTTTGTGTGCCAAAGGTGTGAATAGAATGAACAATTAATAAAACTCTGACTCCGGGGAGCTGGGTTCTAGCTGGGAAAATAGGAACAGGCTGTTTAACCAGCAAACGTCCCGTTACATAGACACAGTCTCACCCACACACTATCCACAGCCTGTCTCGCCCTTCATACCAGACCTGTCAGAACTACACACTCCACACTGGAGCTGAGCCAGCTGCGGGCATCGGAAAATGCCCTAGGGTATCTGATAAACACCGCTGAGGAGCTAGAGAGCCCCCCTGCCTCCCAGCGCCTCACACCCGCCTCTTTCCCCTGAGTTGTGTACTCCCTCTTTACGATGCCCACGTGATAGCTATGCTCAGTGGCCTACAAAGGGTTCTGACTGGTGCTATTCAGTGTCCCATCCCCAGGGAAGGGAGGGGAGCAGAGACAGACAGACATCAGGCTTGTGCTGTTGTGGCCACCGAGCACACGTCTTGGATGGCAAATAATGAGGAGCCAGGAACTGTCCCCGCCTGGCTACGGCTGAATGCCTTAGCCTCTTCTACCCCTTCCCTCTGTTCTCCAGCTCCTTTCATATTAGAAGCTAGTGCCCCTCCCTGTACCCCATCAATAGCCCTGTCTTTTCCCAGGCCCTCTGCCTTCTCCTGTCACAAGCACTTGGTCCTGGGTCTGTTTGCTCCTTGTTCTTTGTGGCATGTTTTGTCCCCAGTGTGACTAAGCTCGAGTGCAATTTCTATCTTCCTTGTGACTGGTGCCCCAGCCAGGTTCCTCACGGAATGAACAGACTCATTTGCTGATTCCCGCCTGTCCCACAATGCACTGCCAGTCTGGCTTGTGACCCCCATGCCACCATACTAACCCTGTATTCTTGTCCCAGAGGGCTTTCCTGGGCCTTGGGCCCTGCTATTCAGTTGCACGTCCCAGAAGCCTCCTTGCCCTCTTTACAGCTCCCTTGCTGTCCATCAGCACTGGCCCTGCCTCCGAAGCTCTGCCTCCTTTTGGGCCTGCTGAAGGGCTGGGACCAGCCCAAGGGAGGAAGCCTGGGGTCCGGCCCCAAGGAATCCCAGGCTGAGGGAAGGTGAAGGTGGAGACAGAAGTGGGGCTCAGTGAAGGCAGTCTCCCAGAGCTTGGGCTGTATGTGGGCATGACTTGGCTGTTCAGGAGAGCCCTAAATTTACCCAGAGAGCCCTGTCCTTTCTCCTCCCACTCCCATCAACCTATGGGTTAGCACCCAAGGGGGCCAAGGCTGGAATGAGACTCCTAGTCACTTCTGGAGCCCCCTGGTAGGTGATGTAAATTATAACTGCCTTTTTTAAGGAGTTGAGGGTATCACCAAGGAGTATGGTAAAGTTCCAGAAGGAATCTAGCTAGTCCTGTGGCCCTTTTTTCCCCATTGAATTTTACCAGGCAGATTTCCTCTCCCTTACCACCCTTCAGTGGGTGTATCATTTAAGCTGGAGCAAGATAGCAACTTGTTTGCTAGGGGAGGAGCTGGGAATAACACAGGGGCTCCCTGACTCGCTGCCCGCCACAGCTGGGATTCCCATATATGTGCTCTCTATGCCCCACACCTTGTTGGGCTGAGCTGGGTACTGCTGAGCGCTGTTCTTCTGGGTGGTGATGCTGAGAGGGAACAGCCCATCTCACCCTCCTCGTGCTCCTCACTGTCTGGTCTGTCTCTTCTTCTGGTGTCGGTTGACCTGTCTCTGCCTCCCCTTCTGGCCGCATGAGGACCCCTCTCCTCTGGACAGGAGCTCTCTTCTGGGTTCCAGCCCGCTGTGCCTGCTCACAGCCATCAACTAGGTAGCGTTGCGCCTGTTTGCTAGTGTGTGCCCTGCATGCCATGGATAGGGGATCAGGTGTTTCCTCTCTAGGAAGGGATAGGGCCGGCTTCTCAGTAGTAGCTGGGTGTTCAATGGGCTTGTTTAAGGGACCTCCTCCAACACTGGGGTAATTTTCTTGTCACTGAGGTGGAAATGAAGGGGAGGGAGGGTTGTGGTAATTGTCCCTCCTGCTTACAACTACTTCAGGTGGGGGAGGTAGGCTCATTTTCCTGGTTACTGGGCTTTTAGGTAGTGTTCAGAGACCTCCATGGCAGGTACCTGGGAGGCAGCTGCAGGTCACCATCCTTCCTAGTTCTTTAGCAACTCTCGGGGAGAAGCAGAGCTGTAAAGATCCCACTGACTGTCCCTCCTGTGGGTGTGCTGGTGTCCTTTCCCTACAGGTGACTGTTTACTGGGGAGATGAGGCCATGGCCAGTTCCACGCACTGCCTCTCCCCACAGGCCGAGCACGCTGGGGTCCGCACCTACTTCTTCAGTGCCGAAAGCCCGCAAGAGCAGGAGGCCTGGATCCAGGCCATGGGTGAGGCTGCACGGGTCCAGATCCCCCCAGCCCAGAAGTCAGCACCTCAGCCTGTTCGGCACGGGTGAGTTCCATGGTACCTGGCCTAGAAGTGAGGAAAGGAAAGAGAAAGACATTGTAAAGCACTCAGCTCTGTGCTATGGCTGGGCCCACTGTGGATCTGAACCTCTGGAGGGAATGAGGACCACTTTCCTCATCTAGGCAGCAGGTCTGGCTAGCAGGTTGCAGAGCCTGAATTTCACCTCCCCTCATCAACCAGTTCTTCCTCTTTTTTCTGAGCCGAGGGAGTCTGCAGAGAGTTCCACTGAAGCTTGGCCAGGAACCAAAGGCGAGGGTCATTTACTCACTGTTCCAGGCTGTTTTCGTTAAATATTTTGGAGGGAAATGGAGTCAGGTTTGAATCACAGGTTGGCCACTTAGCCATAGTGTGACCTTAGGGCAAGTGACTTAACCTCTCAGGACCCTGATTTTTCTCTTCTCAAACCTAGCACTTAGACCTGGATTGCATGTGAAGTCTGACAACATTGAGTACACTACTTAGTGCCTTGGAGCCACCTCTCCTTTCCCTGTGAGGAGCCTAGAGTTAGGCGAACGGGCCTTACAGTGTGGGCCTCCACCTCTGGCCACCTGTAAACGTGTCTTAGAAAAGTTTACCCGTAGTATTTCATCAAGGAAGCTTGACTGCCAGGGATCTCCAGGGAGGAGGTGTCTCAAGGGCCCTTCTCTGTGCACCGCCAGACCTTTATGCATCCATTTCACAGATTTGCTAGGAAGAAAACAGACTGCCCTAGTCAGTGTTCTTGCTGTGGTAAACACTGAGCAAAAGGCAACTTGAGAAGGAATGGGTTTGTTTCCTGTAGGCTGTGGTTCATCACCCAGGGACGTGAGGGCAAGAGTCAAGGCAGGAGCCTGCGCCAGGAACTGAAGCATAGGCCATGGGGGAATGCTACTTACTGTCTTGAACCCCGCGGTTTGCTCAACCTGATTTTTTTTTTATGCTGTCCAGGATCACCTACCTAGGGGTGGCACTGCCCATGGTAGGCTGGGCCCAGCCATGTCAATCATCAATCAAGAAAATACCAACCAGACTTGCCCACAGACCAATATTATAGAGGAATATTCTCAGTGTATAGTCCCTCTTCCCAAATATCTCTAGCTTGTGTCAAGTTAGCAAACAATAAACAAACAAAAATAAAGAGGACATAGATCCTACACCAGGTCCTGGGAGCACAAGGGAAGAAAATCTACCATGTTCTTGCCCTTATGGAGCCCACATTCTAATGAAGCCAGACCTGGAAGGGCTATGCTTTGGGGTGGGGAACTTCATGTTTACCTGCTTGGAGACAGCACCTTGTGCACCTGCCGCTCACCATGCTGTGTCTCATTGCAGGCTCCCACCCCAGGCAGGTGGTATTCTATCCACTCTGCCAGTGAGGGGTCCCCAAGAGCTCCTGTGGCTAAGTACAGCTACTGCTGTAAAGCTGGGATACAGTCCCAGCCAGGGCTGGAGGGCTGGATTGGAGACCGATAACAAAGAAGGCCAAACCGAGGGGACAGCCATTGCCATAGCCAAGGGCTGGACTCCGTATCCGTAGCAGAAGAGAGGTTTGGTAAATAGGCCTGGAGGGTGGAGCAGGTAGTGTTTACCAGGGGGCCTGGGACTCAGGAAGCAGGATTAGGTGTCAGCCTGCCCCAGTTGCATCACTACCTCTCTGCCTCTCCTCCACCCCTCCCAACCCTCTCACCCCTGCCCTTCCCTACACTGCTGGGCTAGTGCCACTGACAGCCTCTACCTTGGCATCCTGCAGCCTCGAGAAGCCAGACTCAGAGAATATCCCACCCAGCAAACACCATCAGCAGCCACCTCACAACAGTCTCACCAAGCCAGAGCCAGAGGCCAAGACCCGAGGGGAGGGGGACGGCAGAGGCTGTGAGAAGGCGGAGCGAAGGCCTGAGAGGCCTGAAGTCAAGAAAGAGCCTCTAGTGAAAGCCAATGGCCTCCCGTCTGGACCTGAAACAGCCTCGGAGCCTGGAAGCCCTTACCCTGATGGCCCGAGGGTCCCAGGAGGTGGGGAGCAGCCCACACAGCCCAATGGCTGGCAGTATAGCTCTCCAAGCCGACCAGGGAGCACAGCTTTCCCGCCTCATGATGGGGACACTGGAGGACACCGACGGAGCTTTCCACCACGTACTGACCCTGACAAAATTGCCCAGCGCAAAAGCTCCATGAACCAGCTTCAGCAGTGGGTGAACCTGCGCAGAGGGGCACCCCCACCAGAGGACCTTCGGAGGTGAGCTGTCCTGGGGGTGGCATGTTACAACTAGGACGGGGGAAGGGGGAAGCATCTGTGAGGCATTGCTTTATTAGGAACCTCTGCAAGCTGCCTGTGCTAGGAAGTCAACACAGTTCCTGATTCTCAGCTTGTCCAATTCCTTGCCTCTGATTGCTTCTCTGTCAGCCACCTTCAAAAGAAAGGACAGACCTGGGCATGGCAGTACATTCCTGTAATCTCAACACTTGGGGGGCAGAGGTGGGAAGAGCAAAAGTTATGAGGTTACCCTCCACTACATAGTAAGTTGGAGGAGAGCCTAGCCTATATAAGACCCTCTCTGGGGGGTGTGGTGGGGGGAGTAAAGGGAAGGAGGGAAGGGAAAGAGAGAGAGGAAAGGAGACACAGGGAGAGAGAAGATGCAGCGCCTTGCCCAGGGTGTTTGGTAGGCAGGAGTCAGGCAGTTGTAGGGGGCAGCCCTTGAAGTTGTTCTGGTTAAACACCCATCGTGCAGCAGACTCTGACGTCTGAATCCAGTGCTTCTATTTACTGGGAGCGAGACAACTTGTGCCATTTCAAGGAAACAAGGCCCCTCATTTGTTCTGTCGCTGTTCCTTGACAACCAGTTTGCTCCATGGATAAATACAGGGATTTATCTGATGACTAACTTTCAAATATTTGGCGGTACTTAATGAGTCTGATAGTGTTTGTCAGCGAAAATGAGTTTGGCATGTAGGGAAGTCCAGGGATTGTGGGTACATCCTCAAGAGGGATCCTGGAGCCTGGAAAAACTCACCTTTCTAGACAGTTAATGCCTCACTGTTGATGATGGGGTCCTTGGGTTTTATAAGTCCCAAGGGCCTAGTGGCTCTGATATCATATGGCTAGAAAGCCACATTTTCATCTTTCACTGTGTGGTACACCTGAGTACTTTCTTCTCCCACCTTTCTTGGAAAGGAGTTAGTAAACTGGCTCACACTTGGACAGAGATGGCAAAGAAGGTCTAGAGCTGTCTACCAGGGCATTTCATTTTAAGAGATACACATTGAACTCTGAATGGTCAGTCTTTAAGGTTGGGGTTTATTCTCACTGCTGGAATAAGCCTAGATCCTTCCTGGGCAGTGGTCTCCCCTGGATGTGTGCATCCAGTGTGTTTGCTGGATGCCCTGGGCTCCAGTCACCTTTGCAAGCACCTACTCTGAGCTGGAGGACTGGGAGGTGGACTGGGGTGCACAGGTGGGTAGGAATATGGCCATGTTGTCTGCTTTACTTATAACGACCTCTCTCTCTCTCTCCCTTAGTCCTTCAAGGTTCTACCCTGTGTCCCGCCGGGTCCCTGAGTATTATAGCCCTTACTCCTCCCAGTACCCTGACGATTACCAGTACTACCCGCCAGGGGTACGGCCAGACAGCATCTGCTCCATGCCAGCCTACGACAGGATTAGTCCGCCCTGGGCCCTGGAGGACAAGCGGCACTCCTTCCGTAATGGGGGTGGACCCACTTACCAGCTTCGTGAATGGAAGGAGCCCACCAGCTACGGGCGGCAGGACGGCACTATTTGGATCCCTAGCCCCTCCCGACAGCCAGTCTATTATGATGAGCTGGACGCTGCCTCTGCCTCCCTGCGCCGCCTGTCCTTGCAGCCCCGTTCCCACTCTGTGCCCCGCTCACCCAGCCAGGGCTCCTATAGCCGTGCCCGCATCTACTCCCCCGTGCGCTCGCCTAGTGCCCGTTTTGACCGGCTGCCGCCTCGTAGCGAGGACATCTATGCAGACCCTGCTGCCTATGTGATGAGGCGATCCATCAGTTCCCCAAAGGTGAGCCACCATTTTACCCCTCCCTCTTACAGCCCTGAGATCGGCCGCTGAGAAGAGCTGGGAATGCTGGGATATCTAGGTTGTGGCCTGCGAGGCCCAGGAACCTGGCCTGTGGAACTATCCATAAGAGAGCTGCCTCGGGGGTTGTTCTGACTTGTAAATAGGAACCATGCCCTCTTTACCCATTCCCAGGTTGTGCGAAAAATTGTGCCTTGTCTTAAGAGGACAGAGAAGGTCTGTCTTCCGATCTTGAGGACTCAGATAGGTTGTTGTGAATGGGGATGCTATGCATTTTAATTTGAACTCTGCTCTGGGACAGAATACAGACGCCCATAACCTTGAACTTTAGTTGGTGGGGAAGTCTCCGTCCCAGCCAAATCCTCTCACCTCTGCAATCCCCTTTCTCTTCCAGTATGATTACCTGGGAGACAGGCGGCCAGTCCCTGCAGGACTGTTCCCCTACAACTACCCACCATCCCCCACGGTCCACGATAAGATGGTACGTCCTCTCCTCCCTTCCACACCACCCCAGGACCTCCTCTCCTGCATCCACCCAAGGTGGAGCTGAGCTGGGGCAGGTGCTAGGGGTGCCGTGGGCCAGTGCCTGCCCATGTGTTTTTAAAAGTCTCTGAATACCTCCTCCTTTCCCACCAGGCCTCAAGCCCCCAGGACAGGGTTTGGGGCCAGCTGCCCCTTCTGTGTGGCACAGAGCAGAAAGCATGCGCTCTCCTGCTCCTCTGGCCCTTAAAAGCTCTTCTCACAGCTTACAAGAGGAGGGGCCAGAGCTGGCTAGGAGCATGAGCTGAATGAAATCAGGCTAGGACTCACAGGATAGAGCATGTAGACTTTCCCCCTTGGTGTATTGCCTCAGGCTTGCCCTTGTTTGGAATGCCACCCATGAGGAAAGGGACAGGGTTCTTACTGATGAAGAAAGGGTATACCACATTGTGTCTCTCCCTTTCTGCTCTTTCCACTTTCTGGAATGTGTTCCCCTGAGAAATGGGTTGCGGACTAAAAAACCTCTGTCCTATACCCGGCAAAAGAGGCCAGGGTGGAAGAGACTGGGCAGATGTGAGGATAACCACTCCCCACACTGATTCTCAGCCAACCCTTCAGGCCCCATAGCTTTGATTGACAGCAAATGTGCTTCCCAGAAATAACCCATTTTCCCAGAAAAATTGGTTCTCATCAAATGTTCAGGGTGGAAGGGAGGTAATCGGGCTGGGAGAGAGTGTATCCCTCATGCCTTCTCCGCCTCCTGTAGTGTTACCCCCTTCTACCCGAGAGCTACTTAAAGGACAAGACAGAGACTTTGCCCTGTCCGCGCCTAGCTAACTCTTAACTACTCTGCTTCTTTTTTTTTTTTTTTTATCGTTTTCTTTTGTGTGTTCCTGTTTGTTTGTGTTGCTGGTTGGCCCTTTGGCCCCGGGCTCCGGGTAGGATGAACTTTTAGATCTTCAGTTGCAAAGAAACCTAGAGTATTTGGACCAGCAGGTAGGCAGAGCTGGTGCCCCTCACCATCCCATGCCCTCATGTCCTGTCTCCCTCCTCCCAGTCCCTAACATCCTTCAGCCATTTGCCAACCCTTGTTGGGTCACCAGGACCCAACAAAGTGGCTCATGTTTTGCTTTGCTCCCTCATCCCCTTTCCCTCTGAAATCCGTATGGGCATCTGGGGTTGTCCTCAAGAAAGAAGCATATAAACGAGCATGTGAACAATTGACTACCACTGGCCTCATTTTCCAGCACTCAGCCCATGTGGAACTACCCTCGGGGCAAGTGGGAATTGACGTTATTTTGCTGAAGAGAGTAGAGAAAAGGATTGGGCTTAAGTGCCAGGGGTTTCGTTAAGGCCAAAGCTAGGAAATCATATCCCATTCTACTGGTCATTGATAATTACAAACTGAGGTCCTACAGATTTGCCCTAGAATGGTTTAGGTAATGTTATTAAGTCCACATATTTGTTAATCAACAAAGCTCTTTTGCACACACAGCTCACGGTCCTGAGGGTGCAGTGTGGTTGACAGAGGCAGTAATGTCAGGTCAGTTTGGCTGATGAGTAAGCAGACCAGGCAATGGCTATCCCAGTGAAAAACAAGCTGCCTGGCTGCCTAGTTCCTACTCCAGGCTTTTTCACTTTGCTCCTTTGCCCTTTAACTTCAAACAGGGCTGGCTGAAAGCACTTGGTCTAGATGGGCTGCAGGTAAACCGATACACTTATTAGATATGTGCTACAAGCCACAGGGAGTCTGGAAGTCCATACCATTGTCCTGTGGAGACAGGCTGGGGTAGCAGAGATGACAGTGGTGATAACATCAAGAATAACTAAGGCAGTGGTGCGTGCTTTTAATCCCAATATTCAGGAGGCAGGGACAGCTGGACAGTTTAAAGCCAGCCTGACCTACATAATGAGTTTCAGGCCAGGTAAAGTTACACGGTGAGACCCTGTCTCAATAAGAGCAGTAATAACAAAAGCCACAATGACAATAGTTAATAATAATAATAATAACTGGTATTTCCTCTATGAGTTAGACTAAATCGAATAGATCAGATTAATTTTTGTAATAATTCTATAAGATGGAAACTATGAATTATCATATTTCATAGACAGGAAATAAAGCACAGAAAGGTTTGAAAGAAAAATATGCCAAGGACACAACCAGTGGATAGCAGAGTTTAGGTTTTAACCCAGTTTGTAGCTGGGAATTTGAGAGACAAGGCTGGGATCAAATCTCATCAGGACAAGCTTATACTTCTAAATCTGTAGGCAGAAACCTGACCTTGAAATGGCTATATTCACTGCTATGACTCTGTTCTTCCAGTAACAGTCACGTGACCTGTCATCTCCCATGGCTTCCCTGTTCTGGTGAGATCATCTTTGTAAAAGGCTTTAGGCACGGGGAAGCTCTGATTACCCCACTCAGTCAGTCAAGGACCTTGCATTCCTGTTCCAAAAGCAGTGCATTGTATTCATGCTGTAAGCATTTTAGGCCATGTGGGGATGAGTCCCAGATGCCCTCTCTCAAACATGGCTGGGAGGTGCTGGGTCCTCCCAGAGGGAAGCAAGACCTGTAGCGCCTGGCAGTCAGGGGAGGGAGGAGACTCAGCACCACCAGCCTCCCAAACAGGCTGTCCTTCTTGTTAGCTTCACGGTTGGCTCTGCCCTGTCCACAATGGCTGTCTGTCCAATCATTGAACACAGAGTGGCTCTTGCCCTTCCAGACTGCTAGGGTCTTCGGAACTCACCTCTGGATTACCCTCCTACCTGTAAGATAATATTCTTATAGGCAATCCTGTGTGATGAGGGGCCAGACACAGCCAGGTGGTGCCATGCTGGGCAGCACTGGGTGTGTGTTGTGGGGGGGGGCGGTTGTCGGTCTCCCTGGTTCTTTGTTTTCAGTCATAGAAGAGGCTGCTCTTGTGAAGAGTAGTGAGGGGGTCAGATTGGAAAGCACATGGGAGCTCTCTGTGGGGCATTGTTACAACAAACCTCTTACGGGAAAGAAATGAGGTTAGTGAGAGCCCAGGAAGACCCTGGTCTCCTGCTGTCCACTATGAATTCACAAACATGTGCACACTGACGTGCGCACACACAGTCTCTTTAAGTAGAGAGGGACCGAATTGACCAGAGCTTTATACAAAATAGGGAGGCTGTCCTCTGGTTTTGTTTTTAACTTAAAAAAAAGATTTATTTATTATTTATATAACATTCAACCTACATGTATGCCTGCACACCAGAAGAAGGCACCAGATCTCACAATAGATGCTTATGAGCCACTATGTGATTGCTGGGAATCGAACTCAGGGCCTTTGGAAGAACAGCCAGTGTTCTTAACCTCTGAGCCATCTCTCTATCCCTGTCCTATTGGTTTTGTAACTTTTATGCTCACCCTCATACTATAAGCACTCTCGAAGCCATTACATCATAAAATTGGGGAAAACCCTAATTGGGCTTACGAGAGTAGAAAAATTGGATGCTAGAAAGTCTTTAAAATACTGCAGATCTGGGGCTTGGAGAGTTGGCTCCGCACACTGGCTGCTCTTCCTGAGGACCCAGGTTGGTTTCCAGCACCCATGTGGCCGCTCACAGCCACCTGTAACTCCATCTCCACAGGATCCAATGCCCTCTTCTGGCCTCTGTGGGCACAGGGTACACAGACATACACGCAGGCACAACCTACACATTAAGTTAAAAAAAAATTAGATTAGAATGCTGTGGACCCTGCGGATGAGGGTGCTGGGTGCCTTGCTCTGCCCGCAGCATGGCAGAAACAGAGCCATGTGTTGTTTCTCTGTCTCTCAGCAGGGTAAGAGGAAGAAAAGACTGGGGAGACAGTGATAAAATTCAGACCCCAGAAGATCACTCCTAATGTGACTCTGTCCTTCACTCTGTCGCTTCCTGGCCCCACAGCCTTCGCTGTGCACCTCCCTTCTGTCTTCTCCTGCCATGCCGCCGAACACATAGTTAAAGGGACACAGCCAAGGACATTCCCTGACAGTTTCATTTTTTTATTCTCTCCCGATGGAACCAGTGGACGCATGAGGGCATATCTGATTGGTTCCGGTTGGCCTTCCCTCCCTCTCTCAGTTTCCATTTCCGCTTTCCCAACGACCCTTGAAATTAAAAGAGGACTTGGTAGAGAGCAGTGTCCCGACACCTGGTGTCCCTTTAACGTGGCTCACTTGTCTTGGCCTCCTTGTTTGCCTCCCAGTGCCATCCGCGACCCTCATGGATGCTGCCAGCCCAGCTCTGGAAACCGTTTAGTAATCTTTCAGGAGGCGGGGAGGGTGTGCCATGTAGAGAGTAGGTCCCAGGTCTGCTGTTTTAGTTCAGTACAGCGTCAGTTTGAGGAGACTGGCCTCTCCCCACTGTGCGGTCTTCATCCAAAGCAGTATAAGAAATGGGAAGGAGGTGGCAGCTTGGCTGGTGTGGCTGGGCGTACTTGGGAAAGAGTTCCTGGGCCCTGTGGCATCTCTCCCGTGCTGTCAGCGAGGGTCCAGAGGCCTCCCAGTGCCCTTCTGTGGCATTTGCCTGAGGACAGCATCCATCAGTACTGGTCCTGAAACAGTTCACAGGGTGAAAAATGGCGAGGCCCAAGCACGGGGTGCTGGAAGGCCCTGAGAGCAGCTGCCCCTCCCCATTTCCCCGCAGAGAAGCACAGGGGGGCATGGGGAGATAGCCATGCCCAGGCTGAGCGAACCGTCCATTCCTTCCTCTGCTGCAGATGAGTGAGAGCGAGACTCTCATCAGTATGGTGAACCGCATGGTGGAGAACTCCTCCCCCAGGGCCCAGCTCTTCATGCAAGTAAGGCCTGTGCCTGCCAGCATGGTCCGTGTCATCTCAGCTGCTTGTGCATGGTTGGCTCACCCCATGTGGGATGAGGCCTGCTTCACCCAATCCATTCATCTGCCAGGCCTCATCTCCCCTGGAACAGATTCTGCCTGATCTCCCTGACTCCACCTTGCTACCTCCATTCTTTATGTTCAGAGATAAACCCAAAGTGCATTTCCTGAGCCATCAGAACATCGAGCAGCAGCCGCTCATGCGTGCTGAGGATTACAAACCTGCTTTTGAATGCCCAGAATGCCCAGTTCATATTTGCTGTATTCTTGACAGATGTTACAGGGGCTGGGGCATGAGGGGAGGGTGTCAAGGGTTTGTAAAAATGTCGCGATGACTGCTGTGTTGTCAAGACAAGGCAGCATTAACTGGCCCCTGCGATGCTTTTGGAATCTTGCCAGCACTGGATTAGTGTGGGCTCTGTGATTGGTGCGTTCCTCCGGGTTTCTGGCACTCTCTCCTGCCACCCTCTCATGTACTGTCTTTACAAACTGGTGCTCTCGCTGGTGCTCTCGTGACTGTTACCATCGAGCACTCTACCTTCCAGCAGGCCTCCAACAGGGGGCAGGAGCCACAGGTCATGTGGCCAACAAAGTTCTAACCTCTCCTGAATCAGCCACGGACAGTCAGGATGAAGTCTAGACTGCATCATCACAGGCTTCCCAGCCAGAGGACATAGAATTAGCTTGAGTCCCTGGCACAGAAGTGTCAGGCGTGATGGGAAGTGGTCCCCTGGCAGGAATGAAGCAGGATTGTGATGTCAGCTTTATCACTCGCCCAGCCTCACATGTCCCTGCCGCAGTAACCGACCTCGTGTTCCTGCAGGTCCCTGCATACCCAGAGGTGTTCCGGGATGGCCTCCACACCTTCAAGCTAAATGAGCAAGACACGGATGTAAGGGCAGCTTCTCCCTGCTCCCTCTGACCACAGTGTACTCCTCACGTTGCCCTCTTCACCCTCGCTTTCCCCGATGGGGCTTTTTCTCCATTCCCCTCTCTTTGTCGGTGGCGTTTCATTCGTTTGACTCATGTCTTTTCATCAGGACTACAAACACCAAGTTCCACCTATTCCTTCCTCCTTCCCCTTCTCTTTTTGGACTTGGCACTACCTCACCTCACTCTGGCTTTGTGCTTCTATACCAAGCTGTGGGCCCTACCTACAGCAGTGGGATCTTCAGGCAGTGGGAGACCCCAAGTAGCATCAGATGGCAATCAGATAGCATCAGATGGTTCATTCACTGAATAGGACCAAGAGTGGGCCAATGACAAAATAGGTAGACAATGAGAAAGGCTTTGAGATAAAAGGCCTAAAGAACAAGATTCGGCTCAGTAGAAGCATGCTGGGGAATGGGGAGCACAACACATGAGTTAGAGATAAGGCCATGGGAAGCTCTCCAGAAGAGAGAGTGGCCTCTGCCCAAGGCCTCACCAGAAGCCCAGGAATGGGCTTCTGTCCAGGCAAGGACCAAAGCTGAGAGAAGCTCCCGTCAGTCATCCCAAGACTTAGAGCAGCATCTCAACCTTCCCAATGCCGAGGCCTTTTAACACAGCTCCTTATGTTGTGGTGACCCCCAACCATAAAATTTCTTCGTTACTACTTCATAACTATAATCTTGCTACCGTCCAGAATCATAATGTGAATATCTGGTATGCAGGCTATCAGATATGCAGCCCCTGTGAGGGTTGCAACACACAGGTTGAGAACTGCTGCCTTAGAGAAAGAGAGCTCAGAGTCTCAGGATAAGAGAGACTGGGTGTCCTGTGGGGCTGAGGGGCTAGTTCACACCTCATTGCTTGTTTCCATACCCTGCCTGACCCCAACCCCAGTAGAGGAGGTGAGGCCACATTGTCTTCTCAGCCCTTTGGGCACTGTACCCCCACAGTAGGATAGGAATGCTCTCGACTCTCCCTCCTCCACTCAGAGAATTATCGCATCTCATCTCCTAAGATGGAAATATCCATCATGTTCTTCCCCGAGCCTCCAAGGTGATGGTGAAGACCCAGGTTCCTTGGCTGGGGAAAGTGGTGATATCCAGAGGCCAGACCTAATTCCCGAGTTCCCATCAAACCACATCCTTCATCGTCTCCTTTCTCCCCTCTGGGCCCCCAGAAGCTGCTGGGCAAGCTATGTGAGCAGAACAAGGTGGTGAGGGAGCAAGACCGGCTGGTGCAGCAGTTGCGAGCAGAGAAGGTCAGAGTCTGGGTACTCTGGAGGTGGGGCTGGCGTGGGGATAGCCTTCATCTTCCCGAGACTTCTTTTCTCCCAGGGACAGCAGCCAGTCTGAGGATAACCTCTGCTAGGCTGCCTGACTTCCCTGCCAGGCAGCTCAGACATCTGCTAAAAACCCTAGAGAAGGTCACTGAGGCAGCTCACGCCACCCTCCATCTTTCTGTAGGAGAGCCTGGAAAGTGCCTTGATGGGGACCCACCAGGAGCTGGAGATGTTTGGGAGCCAGCCTGCCTACCCAGAGAAGCTTCTCCACAAAAAGGAGTCCCTGCAGAACCAACTCATCAACATCCGCGTGGAGCTGTCCCAGGCGACCACGGTAGGTGGGGAGCAGGGACAAGCGCACCCCTACTGCAGGAGGCATTACAGACAGCAATGTCTCCACCCAGAGAGTGAGCTCATCTCCCACAGGCTGCGTCCGTACCAGGGTTCCTGTGGGGCAGTGTGCATCCGAGGGGCTATGGAACTCCCTGGCTTGTCTAACCCATCTGCTGCCCACTTTGCCCTCTGCCTTGTAGAAGTAGGCACTGGCTGGCTTGCTGTTGCCAGCAGGTCCTTCAACAGCTTGTTCCAGTAACAGTGGTCTAGGGAAGCACAGCCCGGAAGAGGAGGAGGATCTCTAAAGGAAGAGATCAAGCACTGTCTTCCAGGCTCTGTCCCAGGCTCTGTCCCTTTAACCTCACTTCTTATTCCCTGTCTTGAGTGGAACAGGAGGGTACTACCGAGAACCTTTGACCTGGAAGGATTCAGCTTTTTCTTCAGCATGTCATGGGATATGCTCTGGCCCCTCTAGGAAAGAGGGTTAGTGGTAGCCCTCATCAGAATGCATCAGCCTTGTTGTTCCCTTCCTGCCAGACTTCAGACCCCAGGAATGCAGGCCCCAGACCCCTTTGCAGCAGTAGGAAGGAAGACTGGTTGAAGGTTCCAGCCTCTATATATTACTTGCTTTTCTCACACTGTGACAAAAGACTTGGTAAAAGAAAGACTAAGGAGGATGGGTTTCTTTTGGCTCACAGTTTGAGGGAACATAGCCCACCATCAGGGGAAGGTATGGTGGGCAGGAGAGTGAGGTACCTGGTCACTTGCACCTATATCAGGAAGCAGCAAAGATTGTGATGCTCAGTCCTGGATCCAAGCCTGTGTGGTGGTGCCACCCATTTCTTCCCTCCTCATTTAATCCTGCCTGGAAACACCTTCCCAGACACACCCAGAGGTGTGTTTCCATGGTGATTCAAGTTGACTGGATGAACCATCACACCGGTAACCCTCTCCCCTGCAGGCACTGACTGACAGCACAGCAGTATATGAGAACCTTGAGTCCGAGGTCTCTGCCCTGCATGATGACCTCTGGGAACAGCTGAACTTGGATATCCAGGTGAAAGGGGACCCCAAGCAGGTGGTGGGTACAAGGCACACTCTGGGTTGTCTCTTGTCCTATGTGGCAAAGGAGAACAAAATGGCTGCCTTTCTTGAGGTAGCCATTTCAATGTAAGACAAAGAGCTGGTCCTGAGACACACAGAGAGAGGCAGGGAGAGGGAGAAAGAGAGAGAGAGGGAGAGAGAGAGAAAAAAAAGGAAGAAAAGAGAGAAACACTCAGGCCACTCAAGACTATACTTTTAGGCTGAAGACAGTGTGAGAATATTCTTCTCAATGCACAGGGGATGGAGCTAATGAGGCAAGAGACATAGGTTAGAAGCAGGATATTCTCTGGCTGAAAGGATTTAAAAACAGATATGTGGATATAAATACCTCTGAAGCTGGCAGTACAGGAGCCATCTATACAGTTTTAGAAGCAACAAGGCCTCCCTTCCAGGGATGGGTAAGAAGCAGGCGGCTTGGAGGAGGAAGATGGATCTTGGAGCTGTTTTATTTTCTGTTCTCCCTTGTCTTTTCTCTGACGGATCCCTGCCTGGTACTAAGGCACACAGAATGATTGGCAGCTGCTAAATTTCAGAATGTGAACTAGCTAGAGTAGCTTGTAGCTCATGTCTAGGCTGTTAGAATGTGGGAGAAAAAATGAAGATGGAAAGCACTTGGAAAGTCTTGGCCCCTTGGAAAACAGGGCACATCTCCTGTCCCCCATGGAGGCCCAGCAGGGGCTCCTCACTCTTGCTTCTGGGGCGCAATTTTATATTAAGGAAGCAAAGACTTCCCATGAGAAAGCTATCTGTGCTGGAGGCAGGGTCACAGGTTCCAAAGCCTTCTGCTGCGTCAGGAGGTGGGGGGAGTCTAGGCTCAGGGTGGGGCTGGCCCATCCTTAAGTCACTCTGCGGCTATTTCAGAATGAGGTGCTCAATCGACAAATTCAGAAGGAGATCTGGAGGATCCAGGATGTGATGGAGGGGCTGAGGAAGAACAATCCTTCTCGGGGCACCGACACAGCCAAGCATAGAGGTAGGCACCTCCAGCATCCCTGGACTCCTGCTGCACCCCTGCCAACTCATACTAAAGGACCCATGGGCAACTTCAGAAATATCCTTGAGCCCAAGTCTTCAGGCTGGCTTTCTCTGACACCTCAGAGTTCGCAGTTCAGCACTATTTGCTGTCTTCACTGCCTAGAGTACCTCTTACCGCCAGCCGGTTACCCTAACCCTGCGGGTGCCCCCTCTACCTCCTCCACTCCTTCTACCCATGTATACGGCAGAGTGTCCCTTCCTCTACCCTCTACGCCTCTCTTCTGTTTCTCCAGGAGGACTCAGCACCTCAGCTACCTACAGCTCCAACAGCCCAGCCAGCCCTCTCAGCTCTGCCAGCCTTACCAGTCCCCTGAGCCCCTTTTCAATGGTGTCCGGCTCTCAGGGCTCTCCAACCAAGCCAGGGTCTAGTGAGGTAAGCTATGAAAACAGTACAAGGTTGATGGGGTGAGAAGGCCAGATCCTGATCACCTGAAAGCACACACAGTCTGCCATCTCTCCCTAGGGGCCCCGTCCTAGGGTTTGATTCACGGTATCTATGAGCCATTCTAACACTAGTTTTTGACCTTCCCTTGGGTTTTCCCCTGTACTCACTCCAATCTCCACCTGTCCTCTTTAGCTGCTTCACAAGGAAGTCTTTCTGAGCCCCAAGATGGTTAGCAAGCATGCCCTGTACTTGATGGGAATTTAAACCAGCAGAGTCCCGAAGTGAGGGGGTTCAGGGTCGGTGTAGGCAGCTGTTTATTAGTCAGTCAGTCAGCGAGTGCTCATGGGATGGATGAAGCTCTTAGCTACCCAGGCAAGCCCCAGGGCCCTATATTCAATGGGTCAGCATCCAACAGGGACCAATATATATAGTAGGCTGAAACCTACGGAAGATACAGGAGATATAGGTCATATCTAAGTAATGAGCCACATGGCTCAGACTATAAAGTCTCTGGAACTCCAAAGGAACAGAGGGTGGAACTTAAATGGGTCCCGTGGTACATCTGGACAGGGAGAAGCCAAATGGAGTGCAGGCAAGAGAGATAGGCAAAGATACAGAATGGGAAAGGCCTGACATGATGGGAGGCAGTACTGAGGGAGCTTTGAAATGTGGAGGGATGGCAAGAAGGGCTCCACTGAGGAGGGCCTACAGGCCAGGCAAAGGGCTGCTGGTAGATCTGGAGTTCCGCCAGGCCAGGGTTGGGTTGTAGTGCCCGGCCGGGGGCATGCTCCATAGGATGAGATTTTCTGGCTCCTGCTAACTCTCTCTTCTGCTCTCACAGTGGCTGCTCTTCTTCCTCCTAATGCTCTGGCTTCTCTCTGCCTCAGGAACCAGGCCCACCTCGGCCGCCCCTCCCCAAAGCCTACGTACCCCTGGAATCTCCTCCCACCGTCCCTCCACTCCCCAATGAGAGCCGCTTCTGGCCATACCCCAACTCCCCTTCCTGGCATCGCAGTGGCGAGACTGCCAGGGGTCAGGTACCCAGCATCCTTGGGTTTTGGAGGGTGGAATGGTGCAGTATGGGACAAAGACCCAGGCAAGGGGCAGGGTAGAGCCCTGGAGTTATTTTCCTACTCATTTCCACAAAGCTCTATTTCCTCTGGGCCCTAGGGTAACATTCTTACAGGCCACCTTCCCTTTTGCTTTCTGTGGATAATGGGGAAAATGGATTACAACCCTACCCAACACCGGCTCATGAGCCTCAGATGGTTGTGGGCAGAGATCCCTACCGACATGATTACACCAAAGGAAATGGAGTGGCACCTTCCCCAGTGCCATTCCAGTGCCTTCTGTCCCTTTACCTACCTCAGACCGCAGTCCCGTTGGGCTCTGGTTCTGCCTCTGCCTTATTCTCGTCAGGTCTCATGAACCTCTAGCATATAAGGACACGCGTCCTCATCTGTTTTGGCTTCTTGCCTAGGTCCTTAGACAGAGAGATATAGAATTAGACTTAGGCTTGGTTGGATGTTATTGGGAGACCTGTGTTCTGTTCCAGGATCACCCATATGGGATTTGGGCAGTTGAGGCCTTGCCAGTGAGACAGGCAGAGAATAGTTGGCATAGCCTGTAGTTGTTACACCAAGAAGTGAACAAGACTTACTTATCTATTGCCCAGGCTTCTGGCTGAGCGATTGCTGAGGTTTCAGACTCCAGCTTTATTTCTTATTTTCTGAATTTTCTACAAGGCTTAAAATTTTCAACTATAATCGGAAGTGGTTGCTCATAGGCTGTCTGTGGCCTCATGGCTCTGTAAACCAAAAAGCAAGTGCCTTTTTCAGTTCCCTAGAACCCTGGTATCAAGGCTAACCTGATCCCTTTTGATTAGTCTGCATGGATTCCAGCAGGGTCTTCAGAGCCCCTAGGGTTTGGTGACTTTCTCTCTCATGATCAGAGCCCACAATCAATCTGTGCTTCTCCAGGCCTTCCAAGTGACCTGTATTGGGCAGGGGCCTCCTCATTAACCCCAGATAAAGCCCTCCTTGGCTCTCATTCCCAAGAGGACTCAGCCTGTGACACACGGCTAAGAGCCATCCTTGCTCACCAGCTAGCACCTATGTAATTCCTCTGCCCTCTATATCTTAAAGGATTTGAAAGAAGGAATCAAGGAGGCCAAATCTCTAGCATTCACCCTAATACCATCTTCCCACCCCCTCTTCCCAGCCCAAAACAGGCTTTGAGCCAAGCAAAAAAGACTTTGACCAGACATCACCCCTGGACACTCCCAGAGACATCAGCCTCGTGCCCACCAGACAAGAGGTGGAGGCAGAGAAGCAGGCAGCTCTCAACAAAGGTGTGTTTCAGCCCATACCTGCCTAAGTAAGACTAAGGTGCTCCCTCATGTTGGAGGAGTGTGCTCACCCTAGGCCTCGGGGGAGCGAGCAACCAGGTGCTTCCCAAAAGGCCCACTGGCTGCTCTCTTCCTACAGTTGGCATTGTACCCCCTCGGACAAAATCTCCTGCTGAGGAAGAGATGACCCCATCGTCCGTGGTGAGGAGGACTACCAATGGGCTCACCAATGGCCTCTCCTCAAGGGTAAGTACCTACCTGCAGGCTCTGAAGGTTTGTGCCCGGTGGCCATGACCACTCAAGACCCAGAACTAGGGAGGGAAGTGCATACAGGGGAGGAAGAATGGTCCCTCATGGACATATCAAGGGTCAAGAAAGATGAGCATTGTAGATACACAAGAGTGTTTAACATTGTCATAGCATGTTGTTGGCAGGGAAAGTAGAGGCCAGAGGGAAGTAGACAGTGTTAGCTCCCTGGGGCTCTGGGAATTAACACATTACTGCGCACATTGGTGACTTGCAGCCACACAATTTTGTACTCCCTGCTCAGGCACCAGAAGTGCAGAGTGCCACCAATGTTGGCTCCTTTGGAAACCTGGGAGACTCTGCCATGCCCCTCTCCTGGTGAACAGTAGTTCCTAGCAGTGCTTAGCACATCCGATCACTCTCCCTTCACACCTCTTCCTCTCTGTGTGCTCTCCTTTTCTTGTAAGGACACTCCTCTTTGGATTTTTGGTCCCTAAATTCACAATGACCCTAATTACAACTGTAAAAGCTTATCTCCAAAAAGTGGGCATAATTCTCGGGCACAAGGGGCCTAGGGTTTAGACATATCTTTGGGGATCACTATTCAAGCATTATAGTGCTATGCCCTTCCACTTCAAAAGTACCCATTCTCTTCCAGGAGTGCCAAAATCTCAACCCACAACATCACTAACCTTAATACTAAAATCCCATCTATTATCAGCTCAGACTTGCTATCAACTCCTGTTATCTCCAGGCAGGCCAGGTGGCTCATGCCTGTGGCCCCAGGACTCGAGAAGCTGAGGCTACATAGTGAGTTCAAGGCCAGCCTCGATTACAGAATGAGATCCTGTCTCAACAAACGAAGGCAGATGGCCCAGCAGGCAAAGTGCTTGCTGCCCAAGCATGAGGACCTGAGTTCAGATTTTTAACATACTTGTAAAAACCAGGCCTGAAGGCATTTTTCCTGTAGCATCACCTGTAGGGGTGTGAAGACATGTATTCAGAAGCCTCGCTGTCAGCCAGTCTAGCCAGAACAGTGAGCTCCAGGTTCAGTGAGCAATCCTGTCTCAAGAAGTAAGGCGAGAAGCAGTAGAGGAAAACCCTTGGAATCTCCCTCTGGCCTCTACACACGCATGCGCAAGTGAGTGTATTCTCACACCAATGTGTGTACTGTGCGCCTCCCCCCCCGCCCCCCCCACAAAGTCCCGTAACTCATCGTCTGAATCATCTGTAGCAGGTGTGCACAGGACTCTAGATGGTCTTCATTATGGGGCAGAATTCCTCCCTACAAATAGAACTTGAAAACAAGTTAATCTGTGTTTAAAATACAATGGCTTAAGATAATCTTTCTTTTTAAAAGTGACTTACTTGTTCATTATATGTGTGTGGATGCTGGTGTGCGTGAGCCATGGTACATGTGTGGTGGGCTCTCTCTTGCCTCTGTTGCTGTACTGTATGATCCAGGCTAGCTGGCCCGTGAACTTGCAGGTGGTCCCCCTGCCTCTGCCTCCCCTCTCAGGGTAGCTGGGATTCCAGGTCGGTGTCCTTCCATCTAGCAACTTGGGTCATTGGCCTTGTACAACTAGCACTTTAACCTGCTGGGCTATCTCCCTGGCCCCAAGATAGTCCTTGTAGTGCTGGGAATCCAACCCCAGAACCTCGTGTGCGCTGGCCAAATGCTATACCCCTAAGCTATGGTCTCAGGGCTTACAGCCTGAGAATAGTCCCCTGGGGCTCACTGACCTGCCTGTGGGTGGGTGAAGGCTCCGCCAGTGCTTGTTGCCTGTCTCTCTGGCCTCATGATCTGTAGCCAGGGATTTTCTCTCAGGGTGGGCCTGACTTCTTCTTGACATTTGTATCTAAGCTCTCTTAACTAATTTCTTGCTTGTATCACACTCAGAAATCTGATAGCTTTTCCTTCCACATCTCCAGATGTGGCTGGGTTTGTTCTGAGAGCATTCTCACAAACACAGGTGACTCTGCTGGGTTTGAGGGGACCCATGCTGTCTGATCTGGGGTCTCTAAGGAGCCTTCTTGGGTGGCCCATCTTGATTTCTGGCTCCAGGAATGCTTGATTGGCCCATCAGTCAAACCTCCCATCTTTCCAGCAAGATAACGGTGTCCTCTTAAACAGTGCTCTTCCCTAACAGTAGATTGCCAGTTTCTTTTTGGTCACATTTTTCAACATTCTGCTTGGAAATGTTTCCAGCTAAATATCCAAGCTGACTATTACCAATTCTGCTTTCCATCCCACAGCCAAGCACATTTAGCCAAGTTTATGCCATTTTATGGCAAAGAGGCTTATTCAATAACATGCCCCTTGCTTTCTCCTGCGACTTCACTGGAAGTACCTTCAACATCTACTTTTCTGCCAATGTTTGTGTGTGTGAGAAAGTGTGTGTGTGTGTGTGTGCGTGAGAAAGTGTGTGTCTGTGTTAGGGGGTATGTGTGTGATATGTGGGGGGCTGTGTGTGTATGTTAGGGTGTGTGTGTGCGCATGTGTGTATGTCTGTGTAAGTATAGGCACACAGCACACATACTACAGTACACATGGAAGTCAGAGGATTCAGGTGTTAGCCCTTGACTTCCATATTGTTTGAGACAGCATTTCTTGCTAGGCGCTGCGTACCCCAGGCAATCTAGCCCTCAAACTCCTGGGGATTCTCCTCTCTGCCTCCCATCTCACCACAGAGACATCAGGGTTGCATGCATGTGAGGGTTCTGGGGATTCAGGTTCAAGTCTTCATACAGTTGCTCTCTCCACTGAGCCATCTCTCTAGCTCTTCTGCCAATGTTGTGTTGGTGATATGAATTCTTTCTAAGCTAAGAGAAACCTTCTTTTCTGTTTGTCCTCTATTATTTTGGGTTTTTGACAATGCCTCACTATATTCCAGTCCTTGATTACTGGAATTTGTTTTGCATACCAGGCTGGCCTGGTTACTGGGATTAAAGGTGTGTGCTCCCAGCTTCTTCTTCATTTACCTCCTCTTTCCTTTACCAGACTTGTTTTCTTCTTCTTCTTCTCCTCCTCCTCCTTTTTCGTCTTCTTCTTCCTCTTCCTCTTCAAATATTTATTTGTTCTATGTATATGGGTATACTATCTTCATGCACACCAGAAGAAGGCATCAGATCACATTGCAGATGATCATGAGCCACCATGTGATTGCTAAGAATTGAACTCGGGGCCTCTGGAAGAGCAGACAGTGCTTTTAACTGTTGAGCCTTCTCTCCAGCCTCCTTGAGTCATTTTGGAAGTCCCCATTTCTACCAATGGAATCTAGGATTCTTTTTTCCCCATAACTCACTTCAAAATTCTCTGGGCCTCTACCCGTTCTTGGTTCAGAAGTCTCTTTCATTATGCTAAGTATTTCTTAGCACCCATTTTCTAGTATCCCAGTCTTTAGAGGCTTTCTAAGGCTATAAATGATCATACACTATGTAGCTTAAAACAACAAAAGTTTGTTCTTCATGTGTGTGGAATCCAAAATGAAGGTGCTGGCAAGGTTGGTGCCTGCTGACGGTGCTAAAGGGGGAGCTGCAGGCCCTCCTAGGTGTGGATCCAGCTAGCCACACTTGGCACTTGTTTGCATGTAGATGAATCATTCTAGTGTCTGTCTTCACATCACACTCCGTTCTGTGTTGTCATCTTTTTCTATCTTTTACAAGGACAGTTGCTATTGGATCCAAGTCAGCTCTGATTCAAGATGATACCATGTATCCAAATAAAATCATATTTGCAGGCACCAGGGGTCAAATTTATGTTAAATAAATTTAACATACCTTTCTAGAATCCTTGTTCCCTTGGGGGAGGCTGCGGACAGGAGGCGTATTTTGGGCACATGGAGAGATGGGAAACGTGGTGGGGTGGGACCGCCTGACAGAGCCTTGTCTCCCCACTACAGCAAGAGCGCCCCAAGAGTGCTGTGTTCTCTGGAGAGGGCAAGGTGAAGATGAGCGTGGAGGAACAGATCGACCGGATGAGGCGGCACCAGAGCGGCTCCATGAAGGAGAAGCGGAGGAGCCTGCAGCTTCCAGCCAGCCCAGCCCCTGAGCCTAGCACCCGGCCTACCTACAAAGTGGTAATGTCCTCCCAGCTGCCCTGAGGCCTGAGTCCGACATCTGTCCACACAGCTGCCCTCAGCCCGTGAGCAGCCTGGGCCAGGGAGCTCGAGCGAGAAGCCTGGGGGCAGCCCAGCAGGGCGCCTGGGATGCCCGCTGCATAGAAGTGCTTCCACCTTCAGCGTTCTTTATGCTTAATGAAAAGTAATGCCAGAGAAGAATGATGAATGTTTTTGCTGAGATGAAGTATTCAAAAATTCATTTAGTGTTAAGAGCACTTGCTGCTCTTGCAGAGGACTGGCATTCAGTTCCTGGCACTTATATCAGATGGTCCATACTGCGTGTAATTCCAGCTACAAGAAATCCAACACCCTCTTCTGGCCTCAGCAGGCGCCCACATGCACAGACTTGCTGTACCTGTGGTCATACACACACACACTTAAAAAGAAAAAATTAATTTGGTGGAAAATAGCGCAAAGTCCATCATATGGAAAGAGTTATCACTTTAATGTAACTCTGGAGTGCCTCCCGTGTGTTGAGCATTGGCCTGGGTGCCCTGAAGACAGCCATGGTAACCCTCAACAGGACTGGTCTGGAGCACCCATATTCCTTTATTTAACCCCGTTCGTAGCAGCAATTATTTCAAGTTTTATCACCCCTGATTTATAGTTAGGGAAACAGAGTCAAGAGAAACTAAGGGCTTTCTGGGATGATGCACGGCTCTAAGTTGGAGGTGGGTAGAGCCAGGAACCTGTTTAACTTTTCTTTACAATAAGTTTCAGAAATAGAGAAGAAACAATAATGCAAATCCTACCTTCCTCCAGCTTCGCTCAAGCTGCTAGGTCAGGACTTCGATAGCATAAAACTTCTAGAAATCAATACAGGCTTCTGCTGCCTGAGGCGCTCAGCACAGCCTGTAAGTACAGGAGCAAGCACTGACAGGAAACGCGGATGAGAGTGTGTCCCCAGGCCTTGCTGTAGGAAGTGTCAGGGAAGTGGAGGGGAAGGAAGGTGGCTGTGCAGTGCGGGAAGGTGGGGGCCTGATCAAGGATGCTGGTCAAGGGTGAGGACACAGGAACAGTCAGAGCGGCCTGGAGGGAGACGTGCTCATGACAGTGCTGTCCCCCAGGTGCGCCGTCACCGCAGCATCCACGAAGTGGACATCTCCAACCTGGAGGCAGCCCTGCGGGCAGAGGACCCTGGCGGCCAGGCATATGAGACTCCACGGGAGGAAATTGCCCGGCTCCGGAAAATGGAGCTGGAGCCCCAACACTACCACGTGGACATCAGTAAGGAGGTGAGCGGGGCCAGGAGTGGGCTGAGGGAGGGGGGACGGCCAGGAAGGGGTGGTGACCTCAGGCCCTCTGCAGCTCTCTACTCCAGACAAAGTCCTCATTCCTGAACGGTACATCGACCTGGAACCTGACGCGCCCTTGAGCCCTGAGGAGTTGAAGGAGAAGCAGAAGAAGGTGGAGAGGATCAAGACGCTCATTGCCAAGTCCAGGTAACAGGCCTAGAAGGGCCAGCTGCTCCAGCCCCTCCCTGCACCCAGGTTCCCTGGGCACTCGATGTCTTGGAGGCACCTTGCTTCCCCAGGGTAGAGAAAAACAGAAGCAGTGGCCAGAGGCAGCAGACACACCCAGGCCTTTGGCAGGAATGAGGATGCTGCCTCTGGGCCATAGAAAGACTTGCTGGGCTTGTGCACCAGCTAGAGGCGCCTCTGCTCATCTTCCTCCCCTTCAAGGCTGCCCCACATATTCACCTGAACCTTCGAAAACATTGAGGGTAGGGGTCCCAAGAGTCTTGCCAGGATCTCCCTTGCTCCTAGGGACAGCCTTGCTGGGCACCAGATGCAGCATCCTCGAATGCCCCTGGTCCTCCCCACCAACCTCAGCTGCAGGCCACCCCAAGCCAATTGGACCATGCTGTCCCTCCCTCCATGTCTGTGTGTCTGTGCCTCTTCAGTATGCAGAACGTGGTGCCCGTCGGCGAGGGGGACTCTGTGGACGTGCCCCAGGACTCAGAGAGCCAGCTGCAGGAGCAGGAGAAGCGGATTGAAATCTCCTGTGCCCTGGCGACCGAGGCCTCCCGCAGGGGCCGCATGCTGTCTGGTGAGAGGGGCTGGGCCTCGCTCCGCCAGGGACACCAGCTGACCAGGCGTAGGGGAGGAAGTGTGGTGCTGCCAGGGGGGCAGGCTCAGAAAGATGCCAGGCCAGGGAGACGGTTCTCAGGGTCACACTGAGCATTCACTGAGCACCGGGGTCATGCTGGGCTCAGTAAGAAGGGGCCAGAGTGGCTGACCTCCACAGGCTCAGCTGTCGTGCTCACAGCCACTTCACAGAGAACCGGTCAGAAGCTGCAGGGAACTCGGAGCCATTTGCCCCTGGAAAGGCACAGAGAAGAGAAGATGACGGTGCTTCCTCAGGAAGTATAAGTGTGTTTCCCACCATGGGTGAGGGGGCCAGGTGTTCAGGCTTTCTTCTCTTTTTTTTTTTTTTTTCCCTTGCTACATGCAAACAGAAGAATGCAAAGGTGACCAAGGGGGGAAATCACGGCAGCCTAGGACTTGAGAGCCATTCCATCTCTACCTTGGCGGTTGATCCAAATTAAGTACCCTACTAAGAGATGGTGAAGAGAGAGTGAGCTCACACCGACACAGAGGTCGGTTAGATACCATAATGTTGGAGTCACTGGGACTAACTTCCACAGGCTAGAGCAGCACCCTGGAGGAGGGGAATGTGAATGAAGGGGCGTTTGTGTGAATGAGAGGGCATGGTAAGGCAGTGGTTAGCTTATCCTCACATAGTAGGATCATTCTAGTTTGTTTTGTTTTTGAGGCAGGGTCTGGCTATGTAACCCTGGAACCCTCCATCTTCCTGCTCAGACTCCTGAGTGCTGAGATTAATGGTGGCTCCCACCACACCCACAAATTGTGAGCTTTGGTGGCCACCGTTAGGAGGAATGATATGGCTCAAGGTGGCTAGTGAAAGTGACACAGACCAGGTTACAGGCCACAGTGATGGCAGTCCTGATGAGGCAGGAGCAAGCAGATGAAGGAGGAAGCCGGAGGGCCGTGGAAGGGCTGGCACTCCAAGCCTCCATGTCCTCACTGGTAAAACTGTGAATACCTGCCCTCCGCTCAGATGGTGCAAGGGTTGGAAGCAGCAGATGGCAGCCCCTCGCACAGTGCCAGGCTGTGGCAATGACAGTGCTGCTGTGCTGGGCAGAGACACTTGAACCAGTAAGAGCTGATGTTGAAGCGAGAACCCTCTGCCTGTTTCTCACTTTCTGCATGCACATTACAGCCAGAGGGTTATAAGTCCAACAAAGAGGAGACCAGTTAAACCTTGAGGAGAACCTGCTGTCGTTTAGGGAATGATGAGGTTCAGGATGGAGGGCTGGGAAGCGCTGGAGGCTGCAAGTCCCAGTGTCTAGGCTGAGAGCTGGGAGGGCCGGCTCCCTTGCTACAGCGAAGGCGGCACAACCAGTTTGGCTGTGGGCAGGGAGGCTTCCTGTGACCTCTCCTTACTTTAGTTACAAAAGGAACTTGAACCTAAGTTGAACCTGAATCAAACACCACACACTTTGGACAAAAGGCACTTCCTATTTCAAGAGGGCAGCACATACAATGATTAAAAACTCCCCTCTGTCCTGCCATGGGCCTGGCTTTCTCCATTGTTTCCCAGCTGTCCAGGTTTCATGAAAACAAAGCTCTGGGACCTATTAGATTTCCCACTAACAACACGTGGGCTTACATTTCAGGCTCTGTGTGCCGAAAGCAAACGGTCATTGTGCTTTTGCCAAAACTCCCAACAACTTAAAAAAATAGGGGGCTATGATAGGGCCAGACCTCAGACCTAGCCCGCTGTCCCGCTATCCTTGGCCCGTGGCCCAGAAGCCCCAGAGCATGAGCCAGAGTCCTGAGCACACACAGTGTGGACACTGGGTAGGAGAGTGGCTGGGCATAGGTCCCAAGAGCTGCAGGCTTGGCGTGCAGAGCTGAAAGGGGGTGTGTGTCATGGACAACATAATCAGTGAGGGGCATCCTGCTTGTAAGTTTACCTGGCTCCAACATGCTGATTCAGTACGTGCCATATGAGAAGGTGCGGCGTTTCTGAGTCTGCCTGGCGATGCTGTCCTGTACCTGGTAATGTCTGCAGATGTGTAGCTGTGTATATTTTGATGATTGGTATGTTTAAGGGCAAATGTAGGAATGCCGTGTGTGCGCATGTGTGCATGCATGTGTGTGTGCGCGTGCACACTCGTGGGTGGAGGTGACATCTATGAATGTGCACGTTTATGTGTGACTGGCTTTTTGTGGGTCGGGAATGCTGTATGTTGTGCAGAGTGTACGAGCTGCAGCACTGGTGGAAATGTCTACTCGAAAGGTAAAGTAAGAGGTGGGTGCACCTGTAAGTGTGGCTGCTCCTGCTTGCAGATGTACGTGCATTGTAGCACCACGTCTGTCCAACATGTACTTGCTACACATTTGAAGTTAACTTGGTTCAGTGTGTGTGGTTTATGCTTCCTTAAAGAGGTAACACTCACCTAACTGCCTTTTCCTTCCTCAGTCAATACTGTCAGTGTCCTTAGGCTCCTGACTTCTGGGGAAGGCATGCCCCCGGGGAGCTGCCCTTCCGGGTGACTCTCTCCACACCCAAGTGTGGTCCCCTCCACGCTTACACCTCCCATGTTCTCTCCACTTCTTCACTTATGCCAGCCCTCTTACAGCTGCATGGGGCCTTTCGACTCCCTCTCTCTCTCCCTTTTCTAGCCCCGGCTTTCTGCTTCTGATCTGTGCGTCAGAACACAGACAGGTCAGCACCTGTTAGGACTGTGAGTTAACAGTGACTGGACTCTGCAGCTCTCTGTGTGTTACTCACAGGAGCCCGACTAGGTAGATGTTAGAACATTGGGTTTGGCTCCCTAGGGAGCATCTTTGCTTCACTGTTGGGAGCCTGAACTTGGCCCCTAAGTAACCCTCCCTTTGGAGATCTGGACATGCGCGTGAATGTGTTGGAAAGCATTTGTGTTTCTGCCTATGATGTGACAAGTATGTTGGATCATTTGCAAGTATTGAGGATTGAAAGTGTAAAAGCACCTATTTTAGTTGTGTAAAATGAGTGTAACCATGTGGTGGTATCAGATCCTAGGCACAAATGGCATTATGGGAAGTAGACATGACCTCACATCCACTAGAGCAACCTGGGCTATGAATACACGGGGGGATATGCCCATAGCAACAGCAGCAGGCACACTGGCCCAGAGTTACACAGAGGTCAGAGGTGGTGAGGCTGGTGCCAGGGTGGGCATCAAGGACTTGAAAGTTTAACGTCACATCTTGGAAACGCAGCGTGACTCCTGGCTGAGGTCTGGTTCTTCTCTGAGCCCAAGTTAAGGATGCGCTCTGTGCCATCCTCTGCCTTGGCTAGACTGAGGATGTGCAAGGGCCTGGTGGCCACTTAGACGACTCTCCTTGTTGCTGTCTCTCTCCTTTGCTGTTCTTCACATGACATGATGATAGAGCAAAATCTCATCAGTCCAAATGTCACAATTTTCAAGTTCAAAACAATTTTTCAAGAGTGGACAGAAGGTCCTCTGCTGGACCAATCACAACAAGGTTCCCTCGAGATTGTGGGCGTGGCTTCAGAGCCACCAGAGTTGACAGGGCTGACTTTGTGGCTAACAGGAATCCATTGAGAAGTATTTCCCCGGTGACCGTCTGCTTCTCCATTAAGCGGTGGACTGGTGTGATTTCACTGCACTATTCATCATTCTCAGGAGTGCGACCACCACAGCTGGTGTGAAGTGGCCATTCCTCCATTCTGCCTGCGCAGGGTGGAACACGAATCTCCCAGTGTGGATGGGAAGGGATTCTATCCCAGAATGGGGTGCAGCCTCATGCACCAGCACCCTGGTTCTTAGCGGAGCCTGGGTTTGGCCAGGTCTCCTCAGGGGCCTCGCTATCCTCCACTGCACCCTGGGAACTAAGGACAGCTTTGCCTCTGCTTGAGCAAGCTCCCAGCCCAGCTCTTCTCTCTGCTTGCCTCCCTGCCCCGGGAGTGGCCTCGCTTGCTCTGGGTGCGCATCTCCTCCCCTAACAGCCCTTGTCCTCTATTCACTCCCCTGTTCATTTCTGTTTCCAGTGCAATGTGCCACCCCAAGCCCTCCCACCTCCCCTGCTTCCCCGACTCCACCAGCCAACCCCCTACCGTCTGAACGCCCGAGGGGCGCCGACAGCAGCCATACCATGCGGGTCTGAGCTCTGACGTAAGCACTTTTCTACTGTATTTCGTGCACCCCGGGAGGGGGGGTCCTCCTTCCCCCACCCCACTGAGTCATCTGTGCCTTCTCATTGCTTCTCCCCACCCTGCCACCCTGTGCACAGTGTCCCCCTCCATTTGTCTGCTTGAGCCACCAATATCTCCAAGCAGTTCTGGCTGCAGGTGGCTGGCAAGGCTGCTTCTTAGATATGGCAATGCCCATGACTCTGCTTCTTTGCAAGCAGAAGAGAATGGTGCTAATACCACACCTGTCTGCTGCGTGGGAAGGTACTTCCCTGGCCCCCTACTTCTGTACCCGCCACCCTATACTTCCGGTCTGCTAACCAGCTCCCCTCCCTTGAGATCCACAGCAATCCTGCCACAGAACCCTGAGAAGCACCTAGATGCTGTGTCTCCGCTCATTAATGTGACCTCGGGCAGTGCTAAAGCACCGTAGTCCCACCTTGTTCTTCTCTCCCCCTGCAGCACACAGCCATGTGTTAGGAACGGAGCAGAACCTGACTTCTCACCCTCCTTTCTGCTCTTTCCAGGTTGGGAAAGGGGTGGCTCCCGGCTCTTTGTAATGAAGTGTCTAACTCCCTAGAGAAGCTGGATGGAGGTTCCGCCCTATGTTCTAGTCTCACCTGCTTCTCTCTCTCTTTTAGTGCAAGCCCTGGCTGAGGCCAATGCTGTGAAGCTCCACAGAGCCACCTTCTGATAGCATCCACTGCACAGCTGAGGCTCTGGCTCCTCATCCTGGCCTCCTGCCTTTGCATCCACCGTGGGAGTGCCACGGAGAGCCAGGCTGGGGGCCTGGGCTGCTTCAGAAAGGAGCATGGGTGCCTTCAAATTCACATCTGCTGCCCTTGCCCAGAAGCCTGCACTGTCATGCCATGGTTCTAAGGCAAAGCCTGGAATGGCAAGGCCAGGATGTCATTCTCTCTGAGGCTCCAGTCACAGGGAGCTCAAGGGCAGTTCTGGATGGCATTGTGTGTTCCTCCTGCTACCATCCCCTGACGGAAACTGTGTCCTGGTGGTGGGGAGCATGCCCTCAGCTATGAGTGAGGACTAGAAGTGAGGACAAGGCAGACTCTCCAGCCCTTGGAACCCACACAACACACTGAGAGGCCAACTCTTGCCATCATCTTCTTCCCCTTCAGTCCCAGCTGCCTCGGTGACACCCAAGCCTTCAGCATGGCTCTGCTGATGGGTTTCCCAGAGTTCCCTGGAGATCAGCCACCCTGCTTGAGCCAAAGAAGACAATGAGTGATAGGGAGAGGCTCCTGGGCGCCTGGAGGGGTCAGATGTGTTGTAGACGACAGCAGCTCTGTGCAGTGTCTGAGGACAAGTTGGGAGCAGGAGCAGATGGAAGAGGAAAGAGACTCAGAGAGTGAAGGAAGGGAAAGCCAGATGCTTTTCTCAAGTAACAGGGAGGCAAGGAAGGGGGAAAGGGGGAAGGGAGAATAGGAATGGCTTCTCCTGTGTGAAGCCTTAGGTTAGTGCCAAGCAGAGGCCTGACTGTGACCTATGTACCTTCACGTCTTTCTCAGGAACAGATGGCACCAAGAGGACTCACCAGGCACACAGCAGCCCCAGCTGAGGTGCTTGGTAGCAAGGTGTGGAGTAAAGGGATGTGAGTGAAGTAGCCTGTGAGAGGGTCCTACCTGTGTCAAGGCCTGCTGTCTGTCTCTCTCCTAGGGTCATGGGCAGAGAAAAGACTGTTTCACATAGAGTCTGTCAGCCTTGGGGCCTTACCTAGTTTCTTGACCCATTCAAACCTGGAAAGTACTGTGGAACAGCTGAGGATTTGTCCTGGGAAGAGGGGATGAAAATTTAGCTGTGAGGCCAAGTTCTAGGTACTTACTCCTCATCTCGAGCGTCTAGAGTAGGACCACAGGCTGGGCTTTCTTACAACCCACCTACCCAGGGAAGACAGGACAGGGAGAGCCGGGAGCCTTCCTCTACTGTGAGTGAACAGAGCCAGAGAGCAATGAAGGAAGGCTAGCTGCAGACACATGCCCCCAGGCCTGTCCTGGCACACTTGCTGCCCAGAGACTTCAGCCTGAACATCAGTGGCCCCAGGAAACAACTGCGTCATCTCCCATCAATTCATCACCACCACTCCTTCATGGTTGGGACAGTTACTGGTTCATATGCAAGTAAAGATGACGATTCTTTCAACAAATACTAGTCAAGCACTTTTTGTGTATCAGGTACTGTTATAGGTGCTTAGGATATTGTCTTGCTTCTGAGAGACTCTGGATCAGGAAGATTCCACCTGTCTTCACCTCCAGCAGGCTTCTGGGAAGTGATCCTTGTGACATTCCCTGTCTGCATAGTTCAAGTATTCCAAACCTGCCCTTTCTTCCTTAAATACTGGTAGGTGGGATTAGCCCCCAGGTCACCCTCTCTCCCTACACCTTTTTCCACAGGAAACAAAATTTTAGGGCTTTCCCTGTCTCTTGTCTCTCCTTTTTTTTTTTTTTAATAGTGGTATTTTTAGAAACACAAAAAATACCAGGAAATGTCTGCACCTCTTCCACCACTCTCCCCCTGTGTTTCATAAAGCCAGCTCTTTATGTTGCTTTACATGCCTTAATATATGTTTTATGGAAGTGATCATGTCATAGATACCATGTAATATATATATAGTTGTCTGAATGTCAATTCTTTCCTCAGCTTCTGCCCTGACCTGTTTTCTGTCCATGTCATTCTTAGCATGTTGAAACCACACCCCCTTGCCTTTTTGATCCAAAGAAGGGGAGAGGAAAGATTTATTTTAAGGCAGACCTATTTTATGCTTTTGTTTAAAAAGCAGATCTATTTTCAAAAATGTGCAATGACTGAAAGGGATTGATGATGTGTAAGGAGGCTGGGATGGCTGTCCCCGGTCCCCAACTCTGCCCTTTCCTCTGCCCCTTTGCCCAGTCATCGTCAAGGGCTGGTCCCCAGGGTCGCCCAGACTGCATCCTGCAGGAGCACAACATTCCCTTGAAATTCCTGCTCTAAGAATTTGACTTTGCTTTCAACTTCAGAAAGCAGCCCAAAGGTTGCCAAGCACGTGAGGCTCCTGAAGGGAATGTTTACAACTGCAGGCATGGAGTTCTCACCCGGGCCGCTGGAGCACCTCCTCTCGACCCTCTGTGAGGAAAGGCAAGCGGGTTGCTGGCAGCCTATGCTAGCCAGCTTGAAGGTTGTCAGTCTGCTCGCTGACAGACCCAAGACCCAAGGTGAAGCCCAGAGAGACGCTTGGGACTCTCTGTGTCCTCTGGAGCTTACTATGGGCTTCCTGGGCCTCTCCCATGCTTTCTCTTGAGAGCCCACTCTGTGTCATACCTGTTTCCCTCTAGGACTTTTCTTTCTGGGAGTTATTATGGCATATTGGTCTGGCATCCAGACTTGAAGCCTCGTTCTTCACTGGGCAGAGCCCAACAGTTAATGTCAAAGCTTGGGTCTTTCCTAGGAAACCCTCAGTGCTTTGACAGGCTGTGGGCTGAAGTTCTGCTTGTGGCTTCCCAAACTTGCTTTCTGACAGGTGACTTGAGCAAGAAGCTTCTCACCTTGCAAAACATTTGGGAAGGATGGAGACCTCTCCCTAAATCTGAAATGATGTCTTTGGGAATTTTGCAGCACTTCTGGCCAGCTTTTGAAGCCTGACCTTCACCTCTGGCATTTGGTGGCCCTCTTCCCAGTCTGGAGCCTTTTGCTCTGAATGAACAGTGCCCAGACATAGGCCTAGGGATAAGTATTGCTTCTGGGGAAAGCCCTGGCTACCCACTTAGGGCCTTCCCAGTGAACATATTACCTCTTCCACCAAAAACCAAGAGGCTGCGATCAAATACTGCCACTGTCACTTTAAGGGTTTTTCCGAGGAAGCAAGCTTGCAAGCAGCGAGTGTGCTCTCCTGCCTTTGTGAAAGGCATATTCTTGGGTCAGGACTACTACTGCAAGATGGAATCCCTTCCTTCCCCATTAGATACCCTCCTCCTGGCAGCTCTTAAAATTAAGGAAAAATACTCTATATAAATATATATATATATACACATATCTATTTATGCACATATTTGGGGCCAATTTGATTTGCTAGTGTTAGACAATAAATCATACAAGGAAATCTATGATCTCAGTGTCTTTCTTTAGTATGAAAGTGACCTTAGACAAAGAGTTTCGGTTAGATGAGCAGCATTTCTGCTGGGACCGCACGCTGTAGCACCCCTGGGCGTCTGTCTAGCCGAGTGTCCTCCCCTGAAGAAGGGGCGCCTGGCTGAGGTAGGTGAGAGTCACTCCCTCCTTTCAGTGGCCATCCTATCAGATTAGGTACTGAAGAACCCCAATGAGCTCTGCATTTGTATCTTGCAAGTTTGTATAAACCAATACCGGAAATAAAATGAATGGTTTGTACCTGTGGCGTGTGTGTCCCTCTCTGTGTCTGTGTCAGCCTTTTGCTGCCCTGCCCTCGGGGTCCACAGGTCACAAACTGGACAGGAAAGAGGAGCAGGGCTGGGGTAGGCGGTGGGGCAGATGCCGGTATAGGGGCAACACCTGGGACAGGCCTTCTCTGTCCCACCTCAACTGCACGTCTCAGCTTCCTTCTAAAACAAGTATTCCGAGTTCACAGTAGAGTGGGTGTTTTCAGGCTGGGGCTGGAGCGTGAAGGATGGTCACCACAAATTGAGGTTTGTTTAACGGAAGCGTCAGTGCTCCGAGGGTGCTCTCCTTGATCTGCCCCTCACGCCGATGGTGGGATCACAGAAGAAAAAAGATTCCAACATTCTCAATTGCTGCCCAGTGCTCTGTGGTTGTCTTAGGGCACAAAGGTGGATGGGTTAATAGCGGACCCGAAAGGCTGTCTGAGTTCTCACCCAGGCTAAGCCCTCTGGCTTCTCTCCATTTGCTGATTGCGAAGGGACTCTCTTAGACCTCTATTGGAAATCTTACTGTGAGGAATGGCTCAAGAAGCCAAATAAAGTTGGGCATGGCACACACCTGTGATCCCAGCACGTGGAAGCAGAGGCAGGAGAATGGAAACTTCTAAGGCAACCTGGGGTTATGTAGAGAGACCCCCCATCTTAAGAGCACATAGCCAGCTTTAAGGTTGTCGCACCCTGTTCTCCCTACAGTATGAGTAAGGATGTTCCTTTTAACACGTATTTTAAGTTAGTGACATCCCCAGGAGAGCCGTGACCCATGGGCTTCAGGCAGGCAGCCCAGGCTGTCACCACAGCACTTGGAAAACTGAGGCGGAAGGATCATGAGTTGGAAGTCAGCTTGGGAAGAAAAAATGTTCATGGGACTGACTTTTATTTTTATTTTTTATTATTTATTTTTGTTCTCTTTTGAGACAAGGTTTCTCTGTATGGCCTTGGCAGTCCTGGACTCGCTTCGTAAAACCAGGCTGGCCTTGAGCTCACAGAGGCCCACCTCCCTCTGCTTCCCTGAGTGCTAGGATGACAGGTGTGTGCCACCTTACCCGGCTGGGACTGATGTCTTAAGTTTGGGTTTTTATTGCTGTGAAGAGACACCATGACCATACCAACTCTTATAAATGAAAACATTTACTTGGGGCTGGCTTACAGTTTTAGAGGTTTAGTCCACTATCATCATGGCAGAAAGCATGGCAGCATCCAGGCAGACATGGTGCTGGAGGAGCTCAGAGTTCTACATCTTGAGCTGAAGGCAGCCAGAAGGAAACTGTGAGTCACAGTGGGTGTGGCTTGAGCATACAGGAGACCTCAAAGCCCACCTCCACAGTGACGCACTTCCTCCAGCAAGGCCACACCTCCTAATAAAGGGGTACTAGTCAGGAAATGAAACCAAAGCCTCTGCAGTACACCTGGAACTGTATATATGATTGCTTGTTTCTTAGGTGTGGTAGAACAGGCAGGCTCCAGACCTGTTGGCTGATGTCCCACCCCTTGATCCCTCTAGATTACAGAAGCAGTTTTCAACCTGTGGGTCACGACCAGTTCACAGTTACCTAAAAACAGATATATACATTACGATTCACAACAGCATCAAAATTCAGTTATAAAATAGCAATGAAAATAACTTTATGGTTGGGATCACCCCAACATGAAGAACTGTGTTAAGGGGTCACAGATTTAGGAAGGTTGGGAACCACTGGTCTAGAGGAACTAAGGTTCCAAGTCTGGAGTCTAGGCCAGTGGTTCTCAGCCTTCCTAATGCTGTGACCCCTTAACACAGTTCTTCACATTGTGGTAACCCCAATCATAAGGTTAATTTTGTTGCTGCCTCATAACTGAATTTTGCTACTCTTATGAATCATAATGTAAATTCTGAAATGCAATGGTCTCAGGCAACCCTGTGAAACGGTCAGCCAACCCCAAGGGCTCGTGACCCAAAGGTTGGGAACTGCTGCCCTGGCGCCTCCGGTGTGGTGCGGTGCAGAGGTGCTCTAGGCAAAGGGATCCAAACAGGTGACTGGGTCCTGCAGCCTCGGATTCCTCACCTGACAATAGTGACTATTCCTAAGAAGTTTGAGAGAGAGAGAGAGAGAGAGAGAGAGAGAGAGAGAGAGAGAGAGAGAGAGAGAGAGAGAGAGAGAGAGAGAGAAAAGAAAGAAAGGAAAGAGAAAGAAAGAAAGAGAAAGAAAGAAAGAAAAAGAAAGAAAAAGAAAAAATGGATGAAAAAAGTACTTGAAAACTTGAATTCATTTACATTCCTGACAGAGTATAGCGGTGACTTTGAGAAGGTCCCGAGCTGCCTGCAGGGCATGATGACTGGAAGGGTGAGTGTTCAATAAAGTTCCCTCTATCGCTGGCCTGGGGTTGTTGCGGAAAGCGCTAGCTGACCAGGCAGACTCTTGGGTGCCCTCTTCTGCTCACATAGGTTTGCAGTCCCTGAGAGTAAGTGGATCACTTTTTCCTGTGGTGGCCAGTTGAGGAGGCAGCCCCGGGTTGAGGATCAGTCTGGCCAGACTCCTTCCTAGGGCTGACCTTGTGGGGAGCCTTCTTCAGGAGGGTGGACTGTGGACACCCACCTCCAACGTCTAGAAAATCATGCCAGGAAAGTCCACTTCAGAGTTCCCTTGTCCCAAGTCTCAGGTAGACTATGGTGGGAATGGTGGAAGACAGTATCCTAGCTGATGTCTCATATCTTTTGGGAGCAGTTTAGAGGCTCAATTTTTAGGAATAACAGCCTATTAATAGAAGACAATTAATAGAAGATGGTGATAGTAATTAATAAACTGTAATAGAATATAAATAGCAATAACTCACAAAGGGACAGGTACCCAGAACAATGCACTGTTATATAGCTACTCAGTAATGCTCATTATACCTCCATATGATGGGTACTACTCTTAGCAAAGAAACTGAGGCACAGAAATTTTAAATAGAGAGCCTAAGGTCTGGGGCATGACATTCAAATTTACTGGTTTTAATGGCTGTCACTCTGCCCCCTGGTGGGTGTTTGGAAGAGAGCCTTAGGTTTCAAGTATGGGCAGTAAAATTTTGGCTAGCTTTTAGTTTCTCCACTGCACCGGACAGACTTCCAAAACAAGACTTGCCCCCGTCCCCAGCAAACTGCTCTTGAGTGTATACGCTTCTCATATAAGCTCATCCTATGGTCAATTCATCATACCACCAGAACGTTTTTGTGTGTGGCTTTAAGCTTTTTAGCATAAGCTTCATGAACAGCTCAGTAAGGTTATTTTGAAAACACTTAAGTGGAATATGACATAGCCTCAAAATCATCAACAGTCCATCCCTTGTATTGGCAATACCTAGTATAACAGTTCGTGTAACTGAGAGTTCTTTCAGTGTTCACCAGGCCATGTTGCTGAGGAGCAAAGAAATTGGCCCAAGGTGAACGGCGTGCTTGGGAATTACTGAAGAGTTTCTCAACCTGTAGGTCATGACTCATTGGGGTCATTTATCGGATATTTACATTACGATTCATACCAGTAGCAAAATTGCAGTTGTGAAGTAGCAATGAAATAATTTTATGGTTGGGGTCACCACACATGAGGAACCGTATTAAAGGGTCGCAGCATTAGGAAGGTTGAGAAGCGCTGCCTTAGACAGAGCTCTCTGGAACAAAAGCCTTGAGAAATTATTTCAGGGGTTGGAGAAACTGCTTAGCAGGTCAAAGCCTGCACTGCTCTCTCAGAGCCGAATTTGGTCCCGAGCGCCCACAGATAGCAAACAGCACCTGTAACATCGCTCCAGCCATCCTGTTCAACAGGCACCTGCAGTCAGGTACACGTCCCTACGCAGACACACACCCACAGGCAGACACATAATAAAAAATTTTGGTTTGCTTTTTAAGCCAGATGTGGTGGTGCGCGCTTTAATTCTAGCAGTCAGGAGGCAGAGGCCGGAGGATCTCTGTTGCAGCTCAGCCTGGCTTACATATCAAGTTCCAGGACAGCCAGAGCTACATAGTGTAACCCTGTCTCAAAAGTACTAAAAAAAATCTGTTTCGTTATTTTGCCGTTCTTTACATGTTTCCTTCATTTTTAAAATTTCTGTTGTGTGCAGAGGTCAGAGGACAATTTTGTGAAGTTGGATCGCTCCTCCAGTTTTATGTGGGTCCCACAGCATCCTTATCTGCTGAGCCATCTTTCCAGCCTTGATTTTTTACATTTTAAATTTATTTTACTTATTTTTTATTATTTTATTTTATTTCTTTAATCACTGATCCCAGCCCTGATTCTTTACATTTTTGAAGTTTTGTAGAAGTGTTGGTTCCTCTCTTTCTCTGACATGGTCAGAGGGTCCACTCTGGATTGCTTTGCTCAGTCCGTCCACTGCTGCCCACTGATCTTGGAAGTGTAGCTTCACTGCAGCCATTTAAAATCATATCGTGGTGGATCTTGTACCATGGAGGATGGCATTCCATGGCAGGTGTGTGTTCGATGTACACCATAAGCCTTTTCAAGGTCATGACAATGGCCTCACACAACTCACTTCCCCTTCAGGCCCCATGTGCTTCCTGGGTCTACTTTGTCTCTCTAATCTACCCCTCTTTTCCATTCCTACCTCAGTCAGGGTCCCTTCCCTGTTCCTCTTGTTATATACAATGACCTATTTGCTGATTATCTGACATGCATATTTTGTGGGGTTTTTTCTTTGTTTGCAGTACTGGGGAACAGAGTCTAGAGGCAGGAATTGAATCTAGAGCTCCAGGCATGCTTGGCAAGCATTCTACCATTGTGTAAATAAGAGACCTGGCCCTTTTAAATTCATTTTTAAAGTTTTGTTATTTAGTGTGTATGAGAGCCTTGCGTACATATGTGTCTGTGCACCATGTGTGTGCTGCGCACAGATGCCAGAAGAGAGTGTCGGGTCCCCTGGAACTGGAGTTACAGACAATGGTGAGTCACCATGTGAGTGCTGGGAAATGAATCCTCTGGAAGAGCAGTGAAAGCCCTAGTATTTATTTAGATTATGATTTGTTTAGATTATAATTACATCATCCCCATCCTACCCCCTTTTCTTTCCTTTGTCCAAATCCTCCCATAATCTCCTCCTTGCTCTTTTTCAAATTCATTCTCTCTCTTCAGTAATTATTACACATAAATATTCATGTATAAAATGCATAAATGTTAAATGTACAAAAATACATACATATATACATATACATACATAAATCTAACCTGCTCAGCCTGTTCCTTATATATGTGTTTTCAGGGCTGAGCATTTGGTGCTGGATAATCATTTGGTGTGCTCTTCCTTGGGGAACACTATTTCCCCATTCTCAGCATTTCTTAGTTGTCTATAGTTACAGGCCTTCTGGGCTTTCCGCTTCCATCCATGCTAGCAGGTCTATTGGTGCTGCCCCTGTTCAGCGCGCGCGCACACACACACACACACACACACACACTTCCTAAATATTCCCTGAACCATGAGGATTAGGAGTTGCTTTGTAGATCTATCCACCTGGATTGGACTCTACAGCACTGCATCTGATTTGTTGTGGGTTCCTGTAACGGTCTCCATTTGTTGCAAAGAGATGTATGGATGGTGAGAACTACATTTCCTGGGCTAGACCCTGGAGAAAGATTCTTTTCAAATTTTTATTTTGAGGTGTGGTCTCATTAAATGGTTCAGGCTGACCTTGAACTCTAATCCTGGAGGATTAGAACATGTAACCCTCTTGCTTCCGAGTACGGGGTGGCTGGGATGATAGGTCTCCATCACTCCTAGTATCAGTTTTAGTCTAATATTTGCTCCCTACTTGGGGGGAGGGGGTGTCATTTTGAAGAAAGGACCTAACATAGTACAGGCCAGCCCCAAACTCACTGTGTAGCCCAGGCTGGCCTCAAACTTGAGCTTCTCCTGCCCAGGCCTCCTGAGGGCTATGATTGCAGACCTGTGCCACCACACCTGAGCTGTTTACTTAGGAACTTGTGGGGTTTTGTTTCTGCATAAAAGGACTCAAGGGTATTTGTTGTTTTTGTATTTGAGACAAAGTCTCAATAAGTGGCCTTAACTGGCCTAGCACCCACTATGTAGACTCCAGTTCAAAGAGATCCAGCCTGCCTTTGACTCCTGAGTGATGGAATTAAAGGTAGGCACCACCACACCCTGCTTAAATTCAGATACTTGTCATTGTGCCTAGTGCATGTGTCTGCCTGTTTCATGCGCATATTCTTTTTCGTAAATTTTATGTATTTTTTTTAGTGCGGGTCTGTCTGTGCCACGTTGAGTTACAGGCAGTTGTGAGCTGCTTGAGGTGGGTGCTGAGAACCAAACCCAGGTCCTCTGGCAGAGCAGGAAGTGCTCTTAACCCCTGAGCCGCCTCTCCAGCCCTGTGTGCATCTCCTTGGAGTCCTTGTCTGAGCTTTTGTGTACTGAGAGACATCATATCTCACAAGTTGTTCTTGTGTTTCTTTTTGGTGTGGCTTTCAGTTTTACATGATGTTTGGATGTCATGTCACCTGAGAGCTTCATGTCAGGACCATTACAAAGGGGAGCTGAGCACAGCTGCCTCTGAAGTGGGGGAAACACCATCAGAAACCATCTGCCTCTTCTCTCTCTCTCTCTCTCTCTCTCTCTCTCTCTCTCTCTCTCTCTCTCTCTCTCTCTCTCTGTCTGTCTCTTTCGAGACAGGTTTTTCTATGTCCTTGGCTGTTCTGGAACTCTGTAGACCAGGCCGGTCTCGAACTCACAGAGATCCACCTGCCTCTACCTCCCGGCCCTGGGATTAAAGACATGTGCCACCACTTCCTGGAACCTCTTCTCTTTTTAAAAAGAATTTTTAAAAAAATTATTTTATGTGGCCTAGTGTGGTGGCACACACCTGTAATCCCAGCATTCAGGAGAGGCAGAGGCAGGTGATCTCTGTGAGTTCTAGGTCAGCCTGGTCTATAAAGCAAGTCCCTGTCTCAAAAAAAGAAAAACAAACAAAAATTATTTTGTGTGTATGTTTGCCTGTATATATGTATATGTGCTGCATGCATGCCTGGTGCCTGCAGAGATCAGAATAGAGAGTTAGATCCCACAGAACAGGAGTCACAGATGGCTGTGAACTGCCATGTAGATGCTAGCAACCAAACTTGGATCCCTGCAGGAGCAGTGGGTGCTCTTAACTGCTGAGCTAACCCTTGAGGCCCCCATCTGTCACTTCTGGCTTACAGCGCAAGGAAGGATGTAGCAGTGTCCAGCTGCTGAGGGGACTGTCCTAGGTTCCCTAACTTTCCTGTTTTGTTCTAAGACCAACTCCCCACCTGCTCAACCTCACCACACCATCAGAGCACTATTGGGGAAAGGAAGTTGGAGTTTTTGCTGCCTAACTCCATGTGGCACTCCATGTGGCACCCATGCCGTTGGTTTATATAAATCTGACTCCCCTTAAGTCTGATATAGGTTTTGCTCAAGTTAGGTGTGGTAGCATATGACTTTAATCTCAGCACTGGGTGGCAGAAGCAATCTGACCCTCTACACTCTTGGTATTGGACTCTGCGTTGGCACAGTATGTGGCATATAGGAGACAGTTACTACAGGTTCACTGAGGTGAGGTCAATGCCAGTCTGGCTTATGTAGTAAGTTCCACTCTAGCCAGGAGAAGGTATCTAAACAAACAAACAAACATAGAGTGGGGCACCATTGCAATTCATTCTATACTCTACCAAAACAGTCAGAAAATGCAGGCATGCCCAGGCCCTTTCCTTTCCATAGCCAGTCCAAGCTGTTCAGAGGAGTTGAGCCAGAAAAAGCTTTGTGAGTGTTAGTTTCAGAACAGGCCTGTGTCTTTAAGCAGCCATTTGTGTGGGGGCCAAGGAGAGGTGAGAGTTAATGATTTATCAGAGGCTTTCTCACTGTTGCCAAGGGTCAGCTTCCCGGGAACATGCCCAGGATCGGCGCTCCGGGCTCACTACTAGCCAGCTGACCAGGAAGGCCCCCCAGTGGACTGAAGTATGATCTCCATCACGGAGTGGCAGAGTGAGTGGAGTGGCTGGAGGTGGGGTGGGGGGGTCCCTGCTAAGGTGAGTGAGCAGTGCTCTTCCCAAACTGGCTCTTCCGCCAGGACCCACAAATGTGACCTCTGGAGTCGGCAGTTGGAAGCTGCTCTGTTGGCATCTTCGAAGCAGCAGCAGGGTCAGGGCAAGAGGGACTCTGCTTTGTAGAGGGCGGGGCTAGCCCAGGGGCTCAGGCTGCCAGAGGCAAATTCAAATGGCAGGCTGAGCCCCTCACCCACGGTTCTGAGAACCAGCCTGACTCTGCCCGTTCAGACATCTCCCCAAACCTCAAGGTCTCCTGTGGCCCTGGGTCAGTATCGTCACCCCGACACCCTACTTTTTCTCTAGGGGAGTGGGTAGGAGGCAGCACACTGCCCTGGAGAAGTAGGTCCTCCATGGGGAGGCTCCACTGGCTGAGTTGCTTAGCTTCTGAGCCTACCTTCTCCTCAGTGAACCTGTGGTAACTGCCTGCTGTATGCCACACAATGCCAACGCAGAGCCCATTGCCAAGAATGTATCAGGTCAGATGCTAATAAGAACCTCCCCCCCCCTCCCAACCGAAAGCAAAACAGAGCAAAGGGGCCATGGTATTTGAAGTGGGCGTGGGGGACAGTCTTGTATCCATTGGCTGGGGAAGGCTTAAAGCAGGGGACTACAGGAAGTGAGAAGGTAGGCTGTGTAACCGTCTGCAGGGAGAATGTTCCAGGAAGAGGGAACCGTCAGCACAAAGGTCCTGAGACCTTACACCCGTGGTCTGAGAGAACCTAAGCAGAAGGGAGAGCCCGGTGAGGGAAGTCCCTGAAATGCAGCCCATGATGGACCACTGCAGGGTGGCAAAGTTTGGAGGGTGCTGTCTGTGAGAGGTGGGACCTCTTTGCATTTTACAAGCTCACTCTGGTTGCTGGAATGAGAATAGACTGTAAAGGGTGAGGCGACAATCGAAAGAACTGTCCAAGGTGAAAGAAAGCAGGGGGCAGGTGTAGGCAGTGAGATAGGAAGTGGCCCTGTGGGTCTGTTTGGAGGAATTTGCTGGAAGATGGGATGTGAGATATGAAGGGATGAAGAGTTGAGAATACCTCCCTGGTACCTGGGGAGTGTACTGGAGAGGATGAGGAAGTGGGATGAGGAACAGGCTGGATGTGTCTGTCTCAGACGTGCAGGTTAGACTTCAGGCAGGGAGCAGAAGGGAAGGGTCTGAACTTCCAGAGAGACACTCATCTAGAAAAAGAAACGTGGGAGTCAACAACATTTAGATTGCTTAAAACCACCAGAGTCAGCTGGGCGCTGTGGCTCGCGCCTGTAATCCCAGCACTTCGGGAGGCAGTCAGGAAGAGCTCTGTGTGTCTGAGGCCTGCCTTGGCCTACAAAGCAAGTCCAGGACAGCCAAGGCTACACAGAGAAACTCTGTCTCAAAAACAACAAAACAAAACAAAACAAAAACCCTCGAGAGTTCCTAGATCCTAGGGACATAACCCCTCGGCCTCCCCAACTCCCTGAACCTTCGGGTACCGATGATACTGTTGTGGGAACTGTTGTGGGCACTCTTCAGCAGTATCTCCAGCCACCCACCAGTGACAGTAACCAACCCTGATACCTGTGACAATCGGTATATCTTCGTACCATGCCTCACCAAAACTGCTCCCCGCTGCATTCCCACTTGCATCCTAGGGAGTAAAAAGATGAAGGGTGGTGGTGCCCTGAGCCAGGGGCATGCTGGCGTGGTACTAAGCTCATTAGCCTTCAAGCGTGATAATACACTCTTACAGGCAGTGACGAGTCCTATGAAGAATGAAGCTTGGTCCCGCAAGAGTGAGAAATGACAGAACCAGGTTGCTATCGAAGCACAGAGAGGGACCAGCTTCCTTGAGAAGCTGGCATTTGTATTCCACAAATAAGAAACCTCATCAATAAAGGTCCTGGGGCAGGGAAGTGTGGGCATCGTGGAAAATCAAAGGCAGGGATGCAAGAGGAATGTGGTGAATTCGAGAGAAAGTGGAAGGAAAAGTTTGAGAGCTGTCCTTCTCCCCGACACACACATACACACACACACACACACACACACACACACACACGGCACGTATAGAAAAGGGTCCTGCCTCATTCCAAGCAGATGGAATGAGCAGGATGCTATATGATCAGTTGGTATGTCTTCAGTCCTTGAGCTCTGTGAGGGGGAGAACTGGGAACAGGAGTGGTGAAACAAGAGACTAATGGGGTCTGTGCAGGGGAGCAGTGTCTAGGAGAGAGATAAGGGTGGCTAGGAGGGACATGGCAAGAGGGAGAAGCAAGGCAGTTTTTGGATGCTTCTGGAAGCGGCCGCCCGAGGCTGGTATTAGACAGGAGGGCAGACAGTGGCAGGAGACACAGGATCAAGAAAGGAAGGCTGATCACAGCTTGGGAGCGGTAGCATGCAGAGTGCCAGAGAGAAAACCAAGCCCACAGCCAAGCAGGCAGTGGGATCTCATACAGCCTGGGCGAGAGAGATAAGCATCGCATCGGCAGCACACAGGCAGCATTTTAAAACGCAGGAAGGCGTGTGAAAACAGTGAGGGAGACAGGAGCTGGGTCCAAACCCACCCGAGTGAGCCAAATCACAAAAGAAAGAAAGTAGATGCTGGCAAAGGGATGGGGTGGGCGGACTGTCTGTGGGGGAAGGCAGCTAGCCGGCAGAAAGAAAATCAAAGCATCCGGGGAGCCAAGAGAAGAGATTCCAACCAGGGAGTGGTCTGCTGCCCGCTGCCAAGGACTGCCCCGCTTGAGATTCACTTACCCGAAGGGTTTTGTTTGTTTGTTCAAGACAGGGTTTCTCTGGCTTCCTGTGCCTGGACTCACTTCATAGATCAGGCTGGCCTTGAACTCACAGAGATCCACCTGCCTCTGCCTCCCAGAGTTCTGGGATTACAGGCGTGCGCCACCGTGCCCAGCTTACCTGAAGGTTATTAATGGACAACGCAAGAACACTTTCTGCAGAAGTGGAAACGACTGAGCAGGTTAAGGTCACTTTTCAGAGTCTCAAGTGTATCCAAGGCCTGGGCGGGCAGTCTGCTCCATCAGGGTTGTTTTCTCTGTAGAGTGGAGCTAACACGGCCCCTTCGCAGGCGGTTGTGTTAAGTTAAGGTATGAACTGTGGCCGCTATGGCAGGAGCATCAACTGTCTGTCCCTACTGTCAACTCTCCCTCATATGGAACAATTCCATCTGAAAGTCACTTGACAGAACAGGAAGGAGTGCTCAAAGAGGGTGTCAGAGCCCCAGCTGTGGACAGAGTGTTCCATGGATAGCCAAGATGGGGTGTGGAGGCTGTTCCCACGGGATGGAACCAGGGACCTCATACAGGAGGGCTCGGCATGTCACTGGAGAGTAAAGATACACCGTCAGGGGTAGTCAGGCTAGAAGCAGGTTCGCCACGAGGCTGCAGTAGGTATTCATGGCAACATCTGGCAGACAGCTCTGCAGAGTGAAGTCTTCGTGAGAACATCTTAGAAAAACCCTACGGAGGGACCGGCTACAAAATAAGTGGCCCGAATTTTCAAAAACTCACAGTCTGGTTGAGCACCGACTGTGAGGTATTCCAGGCACAGGAAGCCAGCATGGGCTGACGAACCGTCTTCTCCTATGAGTGGCACTCATGGGTAAGGCCTGAGTGGGATCTGAGGCCTAGGCAATAGAGACACACGTGTTAATTTTCTGTCTTGACATCTGTATCTTGTCTGTCTGAAGGGCAAGGGGGGGCACTCCAAACAGTTCAGGGGTGACACCCACTCTCAGGTAGGTGAGGACAAAAGATAGAGCACTACTTAATGCAGTGCTTCTTGGTGCATGTGTGAGGGTATAAAGAGAAAAGGCCACAGCTGTCTCCCACCTGGATCCGCAGCCACACAGACGGCTGAGGCAGGAGGATCACATGAACTCATGCACTGGAGAAGAGGGATAAGGAACTTGAGAAAGAATGAATGTATTACTCCTTACACAGGCTTGGACCAAAGAGACCCATTCCTGCTGCGGGCAATAACACCCTGCAGAAAAGACATTGAAGTCTGTCGAGTTCTGAAGGGCTGTGCCCTGGTCACCTGGCTTTGGCCTCGCCCCAAGGGCTGCAGGCTGAGGGCTCCTTCTGGCAGCAATTTGGGAACTGCAGGACCTAGGGACCAGCAGCTAAAGAGTTGACATGCGACATGTGAAGACCCAAAACTGGACAGTCAGAGCCAGAGGCAGTCCCTACGCTTGCTAGGTAGTGCCCGTAGCATTTGCCTTCTGCTTTCTGCTTTGTAACTTGCACAGCAGGAGGCGCACTTCGACCTCTGTCTGGCTCACAGGACCATCACCTACAAGCACATCTGCCATTCCTGTGTATCTGTATGACATGCCCACCCAAACCCTCTGCCTGCTCTGCCATGGCTGCTATCCTGAAAGGAACAGCGGGTGCAACTCCATCCCCACCCCCTGAATTTGACTGAGTCACTGAACTACAGTAGAAGCAACAGGAAGGGGAAACATTTTGAAGCTGTGTGTGAGAAACAGACTTCTTGACCCTTGCCTCTGAGCTTCTGTGTGACACTGAATGCCGGAAGCAACTAAATGTGGTCTATGAAAAAGGATGGTCGCAACAGAGGACAATTCCGGGACTTTGCCAACAGATCAAACTGGAAAATGATCATTGTGCAAAGCACTGCTAGAGAAGATGTCTGACATAGAGAAATGAGCTGCACTCAGTGGGGGAGGGGGTACCTGCAATCCCAGCACGGGGACTCTTAAGCAGGGGGACTTTCTGGGCTATGTAGAAACATTAAATCTCAAAAAGCCCAAGTTAAACCAGGCGGTGGTGGCACATGCTTTTAATCCCAGCACTTGTGAAGCAGAGGCAGACAGATCTTTGTGAGTTCAAGGCCAGCCTGATCTACAGAGTGAGTTCCAGGACAGTCAAGGGTACACAGAGAAACCCTGTCTCAAAAAAAAAAACCAAACATAAAACAAACAAAAAACCCTTCCAAAATAATTATGTCTACGAGAGGCACAAAGAGTTGTCCCCTTTGGTCCATAGGTTGTTGTTTAGTTCAGGTTCTTTTTGAGACAGAATTCTTGATATATACATATAATATATAATGTAAAATTAAAGAAAATAAAACATAAAAGTTACTTTTGTTTAAAGTGAGATTTTATGTACATTGGTGTTTTGCTTGTTTGTATGTCTGTGTGAGGGGGCCAACTTCTCTGGAATTGGAGTTGGATAGTTGTGAGCAGCCATGTGGGTGCTGGGAATTGAATTTAGGTCCTCTGGAAGAGCAGCCAGTGCTCTTAACCACTTAACCATTTCTCCAGCCCCTTAAAGAGACACTTCTTCATACATATTCATGTCAGTATTACTTACAATAGCCAAAAGGCAGAGGAACTTAGATATCTACCAACAGATTAATGGATTATGAAAACATGGCAGAAATTAAAATGTTACATTACTGTCCAAAGGAAAAAAATCTGATACATGTGGCAACATAGAAAAACCTTAGGTTTTTACTGTTTGTATGTATGTCTGTGCACCATATATGTGTGCCTGATGCCCTCCAAGACCAGAAGATGGTCTTTGATTCTCTGGAACTAGAAGTATAGGGGATTGAACTGGGATCCTCTAAAAGAGCGGCCAGTGCTCTTAACCACTGAGTCATCGCTCTAGCTCCAGAAGAATCTCTAGAACATTGTGATAGGTGAAACAAGCCAGTCACAAAAGGCTGGTGTTATATGATTCCATTATTATGAGGTTCCTGGAGTTGTCAAATTCACAGAAACAAAAAGTAGGATTATGTTTATAATGAGCTGCACAAGAATGAAGGGCCAAGTTTACAGGCTGGGAGATCTAAAGCTCAGTTTTGCATGATGAGTTGTCCTAGAGAAAGGTGATGGTGATGGCAGTCTTATGGTGCCAGTACTATGCAGGAATAAATGTTAAAAGGTATTAGAAATTACTCAGGAGGCAGAGACAGGAAGGTAATGAATTCAGGTCAGCCTGAGTTACATAAAGGACTCTGTCTCCAAAATCAGGAAAAGAAAAAAGTTAAGATAGTAACATTATACATTTCCACAATTTAGAATGAAAAGTTTTAGCCTAAGATTTTTTTAAAATATATTTATTTATTTGTATGTTGTGTGTGCCTGAGTGTATGTATATGTGTACCACACACATACAGTACCTGTAGATACCAGAAGAGGGCACTAGATTTCCTCCAGAACTGGAGTTACAGGTGGATCTGAGTCACCATGTGCGTGCTCGGAATTGATCCCAGGTCCTCTGTAAGAGCTGCCAGTGCTCTTGGTCTCTGAGCCAACTCTCCAGCCCAATTTTTAATTTGGTTTTAAAACACAACAGCACAACTAATGGTCATTTGTTGCCTATCACAGTGGCAGAGAGTCAAATCACACTTCCAAATGTGATGAGAGGGACTTCAGACCAAAGAACCCACATGTCCTGTCTATTATTTCTGGAGGAAACAGTCAGGAGGACACATCACATGCCCAAAGTATAACCCTTGACCAAACAAGGTGTTTTGACTGCTCCACACTTCTGCCCAGTGCTCATGGGCTTGGCTAACTCCCGTGGTCTTTGCTGACGGGTAGGAGCACTGTTGGTGGCAGTCAACCCTATAAGCTAATGACTTTACTGAGGTGGTGTTAAGGGAGAGTAGGGGTGGGGAGATACCCAGGCCACTGCTGCAGGATGGGTGAGCATGTTCCCAGCTGACAGCTTCTAATTTCCCAGTCCCCTGCAGCAGGTCGATCCTAAGAGCTGAGGAGAGGGGAGAGAGCATAGACTCATCCAAGAGCCAGCCAGGGCCTGGAGCCTGTGTCCTGACCTTTCAGCCACTCTGCTCTCCCCACTGGGTGTGGCCCCAGAAAGCTCAGCTATAGGAACAGAATAGGCAGGCTGTTGTGTTCGGAGCCAGAGCCCCAACTGAAATCAGCGTGCCGCAAGCAGCAGCAGAAAGATACATTGGCAAAATGTGAGGGCAAAGTAGTGTGGAGGCTCAGGAGCTCAGGAGCTCCTGCCGATCTTCCATCCTCAGTAGCCTTGCCCTGAGAGCCCACACCTGTGTGGGCAGAAAGTTCAGGCTCCCCTTGCCTCCCCTTGCCTTTTGCAGAGATTGGAGTGGGCATCACCGGCTTCGGCATCTTCTTCATTCTCTTTGGGATACTCCTGTACTTTGACTCTGTACTCCTGGCTTTCGGAAACGTGAGTCCCCCCAGTCCTAGATACTTCTCCCGAGTGGCCAGGAGGGTCAGTCCCAGGTTCATTCAGATCATGGCCATTCAAGGTAGATGAGGACTTCAGAGGGTGGACAGCAGGGCCTGTGGGCAAGAGAGCACCTGAGATTATTACACCAAGTTCTAGGTGAGGTCCTAGGGTTCCCATGATGAATTGGACTCTGTCCCCACCCTTGGATCCCTGCATCTAGGATATAACTGGTGCCTACATGGCAAAGCAAGAGAAACAAGGGGCTGAGAGAAAGGAGTGGATGAAAGACAGCTGGGAAGGAAATGGGGGATGAAGCCCTCACCAGTGGTTGTAAGACCAAGAGAAAAGGCATGGTGGAGGTGTGGGTGGGCCATGGAACATACTAGAAGAAGGCTATAGAGTTCAATCCCATGGAGGGACCGCTATGAACCATGCTGAAGGCTCTGGCAGAACCACACAGTGGGGACTCTTCAGGAACTTCGGGTACAACTTCCTGTCTGTAAAAGAGGAAAATCCCACTGCGCAGCAGCCTCCCTGGGAGTCTATGTGACAAAGAGCTTGGAGCTGAGGACCTGGGTGGGAAACTACAGACCTTCAAGTCCATCCCTCTGCCTCAGGGCATTTCTGTTCCATAATGGCTAGAGTCATACCAGCTCTGGGATTCTGACCTGATGCTGGGTCACGCACACACACACACACACACACACACACACACACACACACACACACATCCTGAGCCCTTGGGATGGGGTGGAACTTGTACACCCTGTCCTTGCCTTCCTGGGCCTGCAGCTGCTGTTCCTGACTGGCCTCTCCCTCATCATCGGCCTGAGGAGGACCTTTTCCTTCTTCTTCCAACGGCATAAGCTCAAGGGGACCAGCTTCTTCCTGGGGGGCGTAGCCATCGTGCTGCTGCGCTGGCCTCTACTGGGCATGCTCCTGGAGGCCTATGGATTCATTAGCCTCTTCAAGTGAGTACCATGCCCCTCAGCACAGTGAACTGGGGGTTCACTTCCCAGCCTGGCATATTCCAAGCCCCATGAAGGATCAGGCATCCATCCCCTGTCAGGCCTGGCCAGTCTGAAAGGCTGCAAAGGCGGACACTGAGGCATAAAGCTGTGCCCCACATGAACACAGCCTCCAGCCACCATCCATGCCACGGGCTCACCTACTGGTCCCAACCCATCTAGCAGAGAGAAGGCACCAGGCCAAGACAGTAATAATCATGAGAGTAAGTCACAAGAATGTGTGTCCTTTGAGGTGGGCTTTAGGTGAGGCCCTGCGACACAGCCTCAAATACTGCTCAGCACGTTTGAAAACTGGCCTTGGGTTCTGAGAAGCAGGGGATGTGTTTGGTGTGGACAGTGTCAGTAAGAGGCAGAGCCAACATTCAACTATAAGACAACTGGGCTTTGGCCATGGTTCTCAACATTTCACTCTGCTGCTGCTTCAACAGAGCCCAGGCCATGTCTGTCCCCAGGACCCAGTGGATGCTCTGGCAGGAGCCAAAGTCTGAGCCTTTAAGTAGGGGTTCCCTTCCTTCTCCCTTCTTAGGCCACCACTGACCCCTTCCTCACTTCTCTTCACAGAGGCTTTTTCCCTGTGGCCTTTGGCTTTCTGGGCAGCGCGGCTAACATCCCCTTCCTGAGCGCGGTGAGTAGATGCCTGGGCTTGGCAGTGGTATTGGGGGTGAGAGAGCAAGCGCTCCCCAGGTGCAGCAACCCTTCCCCTATATTCTCTGAGGCACACCCACCCCAGTTTCACTATCCTCCCCTTGCTGCTCCTTTCAGATCAAACATGGGGGCCCTGTAGGCTGGAGTGGCTAAGGAGTGTGTGGAGAGGAGGCAGCCATTATTGGCTCCCCAACCAGAGATAGGTAAACTCTAGGTGACCCAGGCAACATGTGCCCAAGACTTCCGGTATACTTGGTTAGGTCAGGCATGTATAACACCTGATGACATCAAGAAAAGCAGGGAGCAGAGCCTGTTCTGGGTCCCAAACCCATCTCTGAGGTACCTCACAGGAGCACACTGAGACACCCAGGAAGGGGCCAGAGCCCACATCTTGGAGCTCCTGCCATCTGGGCACACTCGATAGCCTCTCTCCACATGTATCGTAAGCGTAGGCCTGAATCTCAAGGTCAGCTGGGTAATAGCCTGGGTATTGAGTCTGCTTCCCTCTCTTTGTCTGGAATAATGATTCTCGCCTCCCACAGCTGTCCCAGAGGCTTCAAGGCTCCAGCTCAATGGTCTGAACGGCAGAGATGAGCTCCTTGAACTTAGATTGTTGATGGAGGGGCCATAAGGGGAATGGGGGGCCAATCTTCATGCACTCCCTCCCCAGCACTGACGCACTTCCCATCACACACGGACATCTCCAGGTCCAGACGAAAGATGGAGCTGAGAGCCACTGATCTTAAGCCCCCAAGTCACCTCAAGAGGCTGCTGAGGCAGAGATCCTGGCCCTGAGACCCAGCTGGGGCTGAAAGCAACATTCCCAACCTGAAGTTATGCAGGGGAATGAAGATTAAATCCCCAAGCTGTGAATGTGTTTGAGATTTGGAGCTGACCCCGAAAAATGTAATCACAACCTCTAAAGAGTCAGCCCCTGTCCTTGGTATAATGTCCATGCTGGTGGTTAACATCAGAGGGGTCTATATATTCTAAGCCTCAGTTAACATTAGGCAGCAGTGGGAACTGACCCCACACAGCGTCAGCACAGGTCACCTCAACTGAGAGATGACCACACCCACACATGCCGTGGCAGGTGGAGCTGGTACAGAAACAGCCTTCTGCATGGGGGGAGGGGGGATGTTGCTGCGGCCTTCAGAGACCCCAGCATGACAGAGGAGCTGGTCCTCATTCTGTGGAGCCCCTCCTCTCATGGTAAAAAGCATTTCTGTTTTCTTTTTCTAAAACAAGGTCTTAGGTTGGCCTGGAACTCATGATCATCCTGCTTTGAGTGCCTTGAGTGGTAGGATTAATGTATGATGAACTATACTAGCTTAAAAGGAGTCCATGTAGACCACAGAAAGGGTACAGGCTGGGCTTTGGTGGCGAGCACTTTTAAGTCCAGCACTTGGGAAGCAGAATCAAACTTAGCTCTGTGAGTTCAAGGCCAGCCAAGATTACAGTAGGACCCTGTCTCAAATAATAAAATAAAATAACTATAATAATAACAGCAAAGCCCTTAAGGGAAGAGAGAAGGGAGGGAGAGGACCAGCGTCACTGTTAATGTCCACAGTGCCCCTTTCTGTTTATGCCAGCAGTGGAGTAGGTATCAGGGATATGATGGGGAGCCCTGCCCCTACCCTTAAGGTACCGAGAGCTGCCCATTCTCCACATTGTTCTCTCAAAGCTTAGTAATAGTCAGTACAGAATAGGTATTTCCTATCCCTCCCTTTTTTCATATTATTATTACTATTATTATCATTTATTTGAAACAGGGACTCACTTCGTAGAACAGGCTGTCTGCAGACTCAAAGACCTGCCTGCCTACGCCTTCCAAGCACCGTTGCTAAAGGACTGCGCCACTATGCCTGACAGGTTTTGACTTTTTGAGACAAGATCTCACTCTGTCATCCAGCCTGGCCTGGAAGTCCCTGGGTATCCCAAACTAGCCTGAAACTTATCATCCTTCTGCCTCCACCACCCAGGAGGTAGAATTACATGTATGGGCTGCTACGAACAGGTTTACCCTCCTTCCTTACAGCCAACTGCGTATATAACCGTCCGGCACATCCAACCATGTCCTGTCACATGCATGTCAAATCCAGTGTCATGCAGGTGCTCAGTAATCAAGAGAAAAGGGAGGGGAGGAGATCCCTCAATCCCCCGCCCCAGTCTTAGCGCACACCCAGGAGCTGCCTGTGGTGGAGGCCAACCTGACCTGACTTTCTCTCTGAGAGGGCAGCATGTGGGCTTCGAGGAGCCTCTGGGTCAGACTGTGCCCTCCCCCCCCTCCAGCCTTTGTCACTGTCATATTCACTTCAAGGTGTGTGTGTGTGTGTGTGTAGGTGGGTGCATGCGTGCCATTGTTGGCAGAAAGGGGCAAGACATTTCACATATACACATGCATCAGACACTTTCTCTTCATTGTTTGGGGCAGAATGAGTCTCCAGCTGCGAGGGAGAGAGAGGGTGTCAAGAGGGTGGAGATGATGGAAGAATTAGTGCGTTTCTGGGGGCGAGGAAGTTGCTGGCTCCAGACACGAGAGCCAGGAGGCAGAAGCCAGTAGTGGGGGCACAGAGCCCTGAGGGGGCCTGGGAGGGCAGAGGTGGGATTATGCCTGGAGACGTCAGCCATCCAGACTTCATAAAAGGGGCGGTGTGTGATCGGGGAGCCAGAGAGAATACTCCGAGGAGGCAGCACTTCCCTCTGTGTGTTCTAGCTGCCCAGGGGCTTTTCTCCTTTCAGCCCTCTCGCCAGCACCCAGCCAAGGTAGGTACACTATTCATAGGACTTGGGACTGCCCTGACCCGACCCAGGGGGGATCTGGGGGAGCAGGCCTTCAACCCAAGGCCAACTGAAGCAAAAAAAAAAAATGCTGATCGCTCCTGACTGCCAGGCTGGCCAAGTTCTCCCGGGATGTTGGCTTGTGTCTTGTGTGCAAAGACAGCGCTTCTGCTGCATAAGGAGTAAATGCAATGAAGAGACTCCTTGGAGGACCCACTTGCAGGGAGTTGGGGGAGCCCTTCAGGCTCATGTGTTTACTGGAATGTGTCCAAGCCAGTCTCCCAAATGCAAATTAATTTTATAAACATGCTGCTATCCCTTTGATAAGAACTGGGGGGGGGGGATAGGGATGCTCCTGAAGGAGCCACCTTATTTCGAAAACTTTCTGACTGTGCCTAGAAATTCTCTGTTGTTTACTAGATCTGAAGCTCTCTGGGGTAGAGGAATCACAAAGATTGTCCATGGTAGATAAGCCTCTTTTATTCATCTGTGTGTGTCTGAGCACAGAGCACATATGGGAGTCAGAGGACAGCTTCCGGGAGCTGGTTTTCTTCTTTCATCGTGTGGGTCCAAAGTACCAAGCTCAGACGGTTTGAAAGTGCTTGATGACTTTTTCAAAGGGAAATTGAACTTGGGAGTTGGAGAAGTGGCAAGCACAGAGGAGAAAAGCAGAGTGGCCAGATGAGGGTCAGGCCACACGGCTCCTACCTCAGCAGTCAGACTGACGAGGCCAATGTAGTTCACGGCCTCCCAGAGCCCACGAGAATAGAAGCAACCAGTGGGCTGGAGGAGAGAAAGGCTTTTCCTGTCCTGAATTACAGGCAATAAGACAATTTGATGACAGTCTCCATGACCATGGAGGGCTTTGAGAATGTGCAAGATGATTGCCTCTTTTCTTCCTTTTTTCCTGGAAGAGAAAAGGAACTGGGTTTCTATTATGGCAGGAGGGACAGGGCCTCAGGTTGAGGAAGGAGTTTTCCGGGGAACAGAGCACAGAACTCAGCAAGAAGGGAAGAAGGGCATGGCTCCAGGCTCCCGAGAGGGCAGTTAGGGCTCAGAGCACACTCCTGCCTAAGCTCACCCACCGCCCTTCCCTGGTCACTCCTATGCGTGGCACCTTACTCCTGCAGCATCCCTCACCGGCACACCCACCACCCAGAACCCCACCACTGTCCAACCGAAGCTTCAGACCCCTTCCTCCAAACCAGACCCTTCCTTTTTTCTCTTCCTCCTTCCTTCAGTCCTGTGGCCTGTGGCCTTGCTTCAGGCTTGTCCCTCTGGCCATCTCTGAACATATGGCTTTCTCCTCTCCCTCAGGATCTCTCTCCATATACTATCTATTCTAGGCTCTGGCGAAGTATTAACCCTGACCTGGTCCTTATTGCCTCCCTCTCTCAGCTTCTGGACACACGTGGACCTGCCTCTTCCTGCCAGAATGCCCTCATTGGCTTCGTGGCAGCTGCTGCTTCTCCTCTGTGTCACCACCTTCGGGGAGCCGTTGGCAAAGGTGGCACCTGTGGTGAACCCTGGACCCACAGGTATGCGCCACCCAGGAAAGGGAGTCATTGCACATGAGACTTGCCATATTTTGCAGGCTGTAGCCAGGCTACTGACATGAGTTCAGATACTGTGATTGATGTATACTAGGGGCTAACTGGGGCTCATCTAGGTTCAGGCTGTTAACTTTGGCCCCTTTGTGATTTGCCCATGCTGTACACTCCACTCTATACAAAACACTTCTCTCTATGGATGCTGGGAAGGAGCTTAATGTGTACATTGCTTTTATCTGTGACCCCAGATCCCCTTAAGGGGGCCTGAAAACAAAAAAACAAAAACCTCAGCACAATGATAAACCTTAATGTATGTCAACTTTACAAGTTCCCTGGGGAAACTGATGAGCTGGAGAAACTAAGTCCCAAAGAGGCAAAATGTTCCCCAAAGTTACTCAGCCAAATGCTGACAAATCCCAGCAGATGCCCTCCCCCCAAGAGCACCAACACCATGAGTCAGGGTATGGGTTTGAATTCCTCCTCCTCTTCCTCCTCTTCTTCGGTTTGATTTTTTGAGACAGGGTTTCTCTGTGTAGTCTTGTCTGTCTTGGACTTGCTTTGTAGACCAGGCTGGCCTCAAATTCACAGAGATCCACTTGCCTGTGCCTCCCCAAGTGCTGGGATTACAGGCATGTGCCACCTTGCCCGGCTGGGTTTGAATTCTTGGTTCTTTGCTTTCTGTACATACTAGAGCTTGCTTAGCCTTTCTGGACCACAATCCCAGACATGGAATGCAGGACACATCCTACAAATTTGACATCATTGTACATAACCAAAGAAAAGAAGATAGGGCCCCAGACGCTTTACCAACACGTCATCATTCCAGGGCAAGGAATAATCCCATCACTGTCCAGGGAAAGTGGCTATTGGCTCTTTCTGGCCACACAGGATATCCTGAGCTTTGTGTGTGGAACTGAGCTCTCCTCTCCCACACCAGTTACCCAGAGACGTTAGGAGAGGCCTCCCAGACAATTATTATTAACCTTGGACCATGGCCACACTCACCTCCAAAGTGTGCCAGGGCATTGAGGAGCACAGCTCAATGCCATCCTCCGCCCAAACACCCACTCACACCAGGCCTCTGTTCTACTAATCTCTTACCATAACCGACTAGACTTATTGTGTACTCAGGGCTACTTGCCCTGTTTTACTGCCAAAAGGAGAGAGAGGGTTTAATGAGCCTTCTCTGTGAAGCGTTTTCAGAGTGAGCCTGGTTAGCTTCCAGCAGGAAGGGAAGGCATTGCATCTGGCCCCTGGGGCAGGCGCTACGCCTGTCAGGGCTGTCTGAGTCTCAATGCTGTATATTAGAGTTTTCGATTTTTCCTCAGGACACAGGTGTGTGGGGGAATAACAACCATGACTTTCACTTTTAAATTTTCTGTTACTACAAGTTTTTCATTAGCTTTCACTTAATGAGCACTAGGGTACTGTTTTTTGGCATTCTTGGAGATGGAAAAAATGGATCCCCTCCATCCCCTGGGGCCCAGATGCTCCAAATGGATCCAAATGGAGACACTCAACTTAGAGACCAGGCAGAGAACCCGTAAGAGGGACAGGGTGGACTGCCCCTCCCCATATACTTTTTTTTCCCCTCCAAACTGTTTGCTTCCTCAAAGAAAGTAGTTTAATAAACACGTTTAGGAGAACTCCAGCAAGTACTTGAAAGCAAAGCTATTGAAGGAGGGAGGAGCAGACAGCCCAGCCACCAGGGCTAAGCAGCACTCTGGCTCCACACTGAGGGCAGAGTTGAACTTCTGGGTTTAAGGACTTAGGGCCAGCGTCAGAGGGGGGAGGTCGGTCAGAGCCGGCGTCCAAGGCAAGCCTTGCAGCCTCAGCCTCACCTCCCCGTGCTCTCTGTTTAGGCCGGCAGCCCGGCGGACTGCAGGAACTCGTCAATGCCTGGGAAAAGGGCCCGCGGTGTACAGAGAGGAAGCCTGGGGCTGCAGGGCTGCGCGCTCGCAGGGCCTCGCCGTGCCCGCCCGTCGAGAGCTCCTCGGGGCGCCAGCGGCCCCTGTGCGCCGCTGGGAGTCGCCTGATCCCCGCGCCCCGCGGAGCGGTGCTGGTGCAGCGCGAGAAGGACCTGTCAGCCTACAACTGGAACTCCTTCGGCCTGCGCTACGGCAGGCGGCAGGCGGCGCGGGCGGCGCGGGGCTGAGCGCCGGTGGACTGCAGCCCAGCCCGCAGCATCCGGGCCGGGGCAGGGGGCTTCTGGATCGGGGCAATAAAAGCAACGCTGCCATCTCACCGCGTGTGATTCTTCCCCTGACTTCTGCGAGTGGCGCAGATGGGGCAGGTCCCCTTCTCTCTCAGCTGCCTCTCATCTGATTTCATCATGGCTTTGGTGCCGAAGTCGGTGCTTTTTAAACTAATAGTTAAGGAAGGGCTTGGCTGTTCCCCAGTCTGTTGCAGTTCAATGCTTAAAAATACAAAATAAAAAAATTAAGGGACTGGAGAAATGAGTCAGCCATTAAGAGTACTTCCAGAGGGTTTGAGTTTGGTTCCCAACACCCCAGAGGATGCAAAGACCTCTTCCGGGTTCTTTGGCATCTACACTCACAGGCACATACCAACAGACAGACAGGCAGGCAGGCAGGCAAACAGACATGCATTAATTAAAAATAAAATAAATCTTAGCCAGGCTGTGGTGAGGCATGATTTAAATTCCAGCACTCCAGAAGCAGAGGCAGGCAGATCTTTGTGAGTTCGAGGCCAGCCTGGTCTAAAAAGCCAGTTTCTAGGACAGCCAGTGCCGCACAGAGAAACCCTGTCTCAAAAACAAACAACAGAAGCAAATCTTTAAACTTAAAAAAAAAAAGAGTTACTGAAAACGTTAACACCTAAAGAGATGCCCAAATTGTGTTCCACTTGGATGGTTCAGCAAGAGTGTTTCTTTCTTTAAAAAAAAGAATACATATTTGTTAGAATGGGGTTCTATCTTTGTTTGAGACAGTTTCACTATGTAGACCAGGCACTAGACCGGGCTAGCTTTGAACTCACAGAGATTTGCCTGCCTCTGCCTCTCAAATTCTCAGATTGAAGGCATACTCCACCACCCCAACCCCAAGATCAAGTTTCTCTAAAGCGTTCTGAAGCAGTCCACCCCGTTCTGAGACTGTCCTTATTTCCTGGCGAAGTTTTGCAGAACACTCAGAATAGTGGTAGGATGGGACACAGACCCATTAAGTCCCTTCCCTTCAACTTCCAGTATAAGCCAGTTGGGCAGGATGGTCTAGAAGATGGTCTCAAGTTCACAGAGGATTAGCCCCACCACCAGGCTCCCTGGCCCCTGGGCCATGGAGGCGTAAGGGTCGTCTACAGTACCCATCTTTCCCCATCACAGCTGAGCCTTCAAGCCTCTTTAAGATTACAGGCTTCCCATCTGATTCAACTTTTGGGGGCCCAATAGCTGGGGAGGAGAGAATTTGGTAGAAAAAAGATAGAGCTTGTCATTAGGAAACCCCAGGAAATCTACTCTCTTGCCCACAAGATGCCTCATCCTGAGCTGGCAGCTTTGGGGTTCCATAGTTCACCTCCCCAGGGATGGTAGGGTGTCCTCACCCCCGTACTGCAAAGCATCATAGTGTTCTGGCCATCACAGAAACCAGGACTACAGAGGATGGAGGCAGAGCTGTGTTGCTATGGCAACACAATAGGCTGTCATGGGAACAAGACGACCTGCCCCCATCCCCATCTTTATCCTTGAAACTGCCCTCTGGGATCCTCTGTGAGCTCGAGTTGAAGCATGTTGTGTTAGCAGCATGATGCTGTTGGTGCTGGGAAGGGCACCCCAATAGCATGGGTGTGTGGCTGTACCTCCTGAAAAGGGGGGAAAAAGACAACTCAACACCTATTCCCATGAGTGTTTTCTTCTCACAGACCCAGCCCTTTCCCTGGTGAAGCCTATAGGTAAGAAGAGACTACAGGTCTCTGAGCTCTGCTCTAGGCCCAACTTTTATAAGACTCCTGAGGCACCCTCTACCTGTTCCTTTGTCGTTGAGGCAGAGAGGAGTATTGCAGCTTTAGAAGCAGATCAGTGAAGCATGCCCTCTGCTATAAGAAACAGGCCTCTCTGTGTGTGGAACTGGAGTAGATGAGAGAAACTGCATGTGGGAACATGTGTGTGTACCTGTGTGACCTTACCTGTGGCGCAGGCGCCCTGACCTCATTTTAGGCCTTGCCAGCTCTCAGTAGAACTAAGTGCATCCTGAGTTCTCTGTTGAAACTGACCCAAAGGCCCACTTCAACAAACAGCTGAAAGGGGAGTCGATTCTATCTTCCATGTCTCTTGACCCCAAAATGCCAAGTGCCAGATTCTGGGCTTCCTAGTTATCGGCCCCAAGTCTCTGGAAAGGAGGGCGTCTCTAAGGCACACAAGAGCTCTTTGGCTCCATGTGGCTCCAATCTTACATTTAACCTTCCCTTCAGACTGAAGGAAAAACAAGAGCAAGAGGAAGCTGTGAACGAATATATTTCATGCCCTAGGGGTTCCCAGAACCCTCTCAAGAGCCCAAAGACTTGAAGGCAGAGATGCACAGGAATTCTCAAACCTAAAGTTCTCCGGGGGGAAGGGACCTGGAAGGCAAGGCGTCCATCCATCACTCGGGGAACAAGTCTGCCCCAGGCCCCACCCCTCTGGAGTAGTTTCCCATCCCTAAGGAAAGAATTCCAGGGGCCAGAAGTAAGAGGTGAACAGGGCGGATTTTGACCTCTAGTATTTTTCTTAATATGTTCACAAGGAATGTTGAGTATAGTTTGTCAAGCACAGGGTAACCTCCTTTCACCCTCCCAATAGCATACGGGATGGGCAGGATCAGCTCCACTGCATAGAATAGAAACCAGGCTCAGAGAAGCCGGTGAAATGTGCCCCACATGATGTTCCTGGAAAGGTAGAGAGGAGACACACTCCCACACCTTCTAACGGTAGACAGGGTCATCTTCCTGCAGTACCTTCTTCTCCAGCCCCTACTCTTTGAAGCAGCACTCCCAACCCACTCCTGTCCACCCAATGATTTGCTTAGGATACAGATCCAGGAGCCAGGGCGACAACATAGATAAAGTTTCTGGTCCCCAGAACAGGAGAGCCTCAGACCTGCCTTTTGCCCTGTCTGCCTCCTCTCTGTCAGCAGCTTGCCTGGCCCAGATGGATGCAGTCACAAGAAGGTCAAGGACAGCAAGTCCAAAGAGCTAGTGAGCTCTTCCATGCTGCCTCTGTTTCCCAATCTTTCATCTTCCAAGATAGCAGAGCCTAACATGGTTCTGTGCTCCAGTCAAAGTGGGGTACCTACCTAGGGTGGGGCTGGCTTCTCTTGTAGGAGGGCAGTAGGACATGACAAACAGCCACACGTTCATCACCTCAGGTTGTGCTTTCTTGTCATTTCCTTACCATCAGTCCCATGCAGTCTGCAACTATACCTTTAATGTGTTACATCACAAGAGGTTAAAAAGTACAGCCTTTGAGCCACTTGTGCCTGCTGGCTAACTAGTCCTCACATGAAACTTACCATCATAACTGTTGGTAAGTGGACAGGTCAGTAGTATTAAATGTATTTCCAGTTTTATGCAATGAAAATTTTCATCTCAAAGACAGCATTTAAAATTATTCTATAATTAATATCTTACTGGGGCGAGATAGAAAAATTTGCATCTATAAAAATATAGATGCAATAAAAATAGAAAGAGGCAGATCAAAAACTTGGGACGTTAAACACATAATGGCAAATTTAAAAGAGAGAGAGAAAAAAGAGTCAGACATACCGTTAAGAAACACTAGGCAAACGAACAAAAAGAAACCAGGAGATAAAACATAAAAATCTTAAAAAAGCAAAAACTGAAAAATCTTGAGTTCCAGGAAGAGAGAGGAGAAAGGAAATGAATGGCACACTGGTGACTCCAGGAAGACCCCTGAAGGACAAGCACGACCAGCAGACAGCGCCTTGTGGAGCACCCAGGCCACGGGTAGCCCGAGGCCAAGGCTAAACATAGGAAAGACAAAGATAGTCCTCAGGGATGAAACGATCACAAGAGAATCAGGAGGCACGCTTTTTCTATCAAACAGACTAGAACACCTTCAACCTCCAGAAAACAAGCTCCAACCTAAAATTCAGTTTACAACCAAACTATGTAGAAAGTGAAGGCAGTGTAGAGACATATTGACCCGCAGACCTAGAAATGTTTGTTTCCTTCTTTCTTTTAAATTGATTTATTGTGTATACAGTGTTCTGCCTGCATGTGTACCTGCACACCAGAAGAGGGCACCAGATCTCATTACAGATGCTTCTGAGCCACCCTGTGGTTGCTGGGAACTCAACTCAGGACCTCTGGAAGCTCAACCCGTGTTCTTAATCTCTGAGCCACCTCTCCAGCACCAAACAATTTTTTTTTTAAATTGTAGACCAGGCTGGCCTCTAACTCACAGCGATCCATCCACCTCTGCCTCCCAAGTGCTGGGATTACAGGCGTGTGTCACCACACTCAGCTAGAAATGTTTATTTCTCCTGACCCTTTTTCTGAGAGCCTGTGCCCAACTTAGGCAAGAGTGGAAATGAAGCCCAGTCAAACGGCAGCCACAAAGAGAAGCCCTCTGCGACAGGCAGTCTGGATGCCAGGGCTGGGACCACATAGAAAGGGCGTGGGGCACCTGTGGAGAGTTCACATGGAAAACCGGAAGGGAGCATCAGTGTTGACTTACACACACACACCACAAGATAACCATAAATCACAGGAACAAAAACACACGATTTTAACCAGAACAGTGTGGGTACACACAGTTAATCCCAGAATTCAGGAGGCAGAGGTAGACAGATCTCTGTGAACTCAGAGCCAGCTTGGTTGCAATAGTGGGTTCCAGGACAGCTGGGAATACATACATATCTCAAAAAAAAACAAAAAACAAAAAAAACAGCAACTGAAGAAAAAAACATGGGTTTTTCTTGTAAAATCCTAGAGGGTGGAATATGAGAGAAAGCCTCTTCTGTGAGAAATCAATTAAAAATCATGAAGATTAACATCGAAAAAGGACAGGATGCATATAACAGTATTCCAGAGTACAGATGCCCATGACCAACTACGGCAGAAAGGTCACAGAGGGATGTGTGTTGGTGGCTGTGGTCCTTGAGCTGGGAGTATGGACAGGCCTGGAGAATGCTGGTTTTCATCATACATTTTATTTTATTTTATTTTATTGATTCTTTGTGAGTTTCACATCATGCACCCCAGTCCCTCTACCCCGCCCCCTCACATCCACCCTTCACCCTTGCAACCACTCTTATAAAACACACACATACACGTGCCCGTGCATGCGCACAGACACACATGCATACACAGACACACACACAAAACTCAAGTATAGAAAACATCTCATTATTGAAGCTGTAGTATGTCAGTGTGTCCCACAGTTTATTCTTCTGTCCACACATCTTCACTTGCAAATGTTCATTGCAATGAGTCTTTGGTCTGGTGTGAGGTCCTGGCTTCTGTGACACCATCAATATTTGATCCTCACTGGGACTCCTCTTGGATATCCTGTTGCAGCCCTGTGTCATGGAGATCCTGCAGCTTTGGATCAGCAGGACTGGCCCATTCACCTGTCCCAACCATTACAGATAATATAGATTTGGGGCGGGGTGTGTGTGTGTGCAACTCAGAGCCCTGTCTGGGCCTGGGTGGTAGCTGAGCTGATCAGTGGGCCAGCTTTGTCTGGTCTACATCACCAGGGCGAGCTCTCCGACACTGCTCCAGCGAGGCCACCCAGTCCTGCTGACCCTGCCACTGACAGGGGGCAGGGTCAGCCCTCTCGATGTCATGCCCTGGGGGCCCACTCACCAGCACCCAGGCCTCCAGAGCCAGCTCCACTGTGCTGCCCAGTCAAGGCTGAGGGTCTACTCTTCCACGTGCCACTCTTCGACAGACTGGCACAGCTCTCCTGTCTCACCCCCTCAGGGCTGGCTCACCCATGCCTTCGCCATCAGGGCCAGCTCCACTGTATTGTCCAGGTGAGAGGCAGAGCCTGCTCTCCCTGTAGGAGTGCTACAGCCAGTGAGGGGGTCAGGCTAGCTCTCCGACCTCATGCCCTTGGGACCAGCCTGACTACCATTTTATTTTATTGGTTAGAGCCATGTCTCTCCTCTTTCCCTAGCTATGTTCCTGCTTGGTGAAGCTCAGCTCACACCCCTGGTACCCCCCACCCCCAACAGATCCACACTGTATCGCCCACTGGCCTCTAGTACACACTGGTGACTTTCTGCCACATCCCCCTATGTAGACTGACCTCCCGGCTTCTTCAACACCATCCATCCCCAGTGGAGGTTGGGAAGAGTTCGTGTTTGTCTTTCATGTTGTCGGAGCACAGTGTCAGGTTCCATCATACTGAATGCACTTTGTTTCAGGAGCCCTCCACCAGGCTTCCCCACCTCGTCCTTGCTCTTAACTTCTGTTTCTGCCAGTCACTGCCAGACCCTGCTTCACCAGGTCTCAGGTTGGGATGACCCCTGCCCCACCAAGGTCTCTACCAGGAATAGATTAGAACACCTGGTTCTCTCCTCCCCCACCTCCATCCCAGCCCCCAGGTTCTGTCCCAGCCACAACACCTTGCCAGGGGCTCTGAGTAATCATCCTGGTATCCACCCACACAAGGCAACCCTGGCTGGCTATTCAACTCTATTCTGGGCCTTTCTCTCTCAAGGCCTTTGTTGCTCATCTCTGCTGAGTTCAGCATCCATATCTGATTGAAAAATTTCTGAAGAGCCAGCTGGGTCCTTGCAAGGATGGGAAATGAAGCAGGCGGTTGGGACAAGAAAGTGGGTGGGAGTGAGGGCCACAGAGAGAATGCATGTCCTTCGTTTCTATCTTTCTTCTTTGCTATTTAGGAACAGAACAGGGCTGGCCTAGAGATGATGGACTCCCAAGCACTACACCAGGCAAATCCTCTCTAGTCCTGATTAACTTCAGGTGTCATATTAGTAAATCTACATCCCCTTGAAAACCACAAACCAGACTCTTGATACCACGCTGCCTTCCTTCCCTCCACACCAATCTTCCTTAGGTCACCACCACAGTCGCCATCTAAACACCTATCTCTCCTTATCACAGAGGTGGATGGGGTTAGAAGCCAGGTTAAAACCAGCTCTTGACATCACTGTCTCTGGAGAGTTTCCCTGGCTGTCAAAGCCCGTCCCCAGTCATGGCCTCCAAACACAGATGGGAAGGTTGGGCTCAGCTAGATTTATGCTCCTCCTGCGTGGTTCTCACATCCCTCCTGCCCAATGGACAGACAGTGGGTCAACAAAATCGTCTCCTCTGCTCCACTTCCTTGACATTGACCTTTAGGTGACGTGATCCAGCTTGGTGCTAGAAATGGCATCATGGAGAGTCTCTATGAGAAAAATTAGACCCCTGGACTAAGGGCCTGGGAGATGACCTGATAAGGGTCTTGAACACTCTCTGTTCTGTGATCCAGGATGCCAGAAGGTCCAAGTCCAGAGGGAAAGAAAGAGGGCCTGACTGAACTACCCCTTTCCCATCAATGGAAATGGCGGAGGGTCAGGCAGGCCAATGGGGTGAGCCAAAACAGAGAATCAGCTGTATTTCTGGATGGCTCTCAGTCAGCTCACTCTTTCCTAGCCTCTGGGCACCAGCCTCAGTATAATACTCAAATGGCTCCTGCATGTAGAACCAAGACCAGGTGCCTCCCTGCCACACTTCCCAGGCCTCTCTGCGTTGTTGGGCTGCACAAGAGCGCCTGGCCCTGTTTTCCTGTCAAAGTCCTACGGGTTTCAGCTCACCCTGGAGCGTCTCCCTCAGAGCTTCAGGAGGTTTGGCTGGGCATCTAGACTTGGTCTCGGGAGCCTGGCACATCACCTCCAGATCCTCAACAGTGTGCTTAGGGGTGGTGCCCAGTGTCTACTGCACTGCAAGGTGCTGTGTTAAGGTGAAGCAGGAGGGACGTTCATTGTCCAGCTGGAGAGGTGGTTCAGCACTTGAGAGCACTTCCAACTCTCCCAGAGGACCTGGGTTCAGTTCCCAGCCCCCACACGGTGGCTCACAACCCTCTGTAATTCCAGTTCCTGGGGCTCTGGCGCCCTCTTCCGGCTTCCAGCACTGCACTCATGTGGTGCACATAGTTATGTGCAGGCAAAGTACTCACACACATTGAGTAATTACTTTAATTTAAAAAATTAACAAAAGACCTTGCCATTGTTGGGCCCCTTGCCCGGTGGCAGCTAATCTCACTCTGATGCCCCCTCTGCCTCCACAGCTAGGAGTGAGCGCATCGTGCCTGGTGTCCCCTCCTGCTGAGACCATTCACACTTCTCATTCACACTTGTATGTACTGCTGGTCCCTGGATGCTGGTCCCTATGGTGGGGGTGTGCTGCACACTGACGAGAGGGGGGGGGTGGATGCCAGGAGTGGTTAGGGAAACAGAGTTCTGGGTTCACTGGGGCCCAGGTCTGCTGCCCTCAGGGGACCCCCAGGTCCTGTCTTTGCTTTAGAAGAGTCCATCTCTCACCCTAACATATATATGAAGGTCCTGCCTCAGTGTGTCGGGGTCTAACCTGTGCTTGAGAAGTGACAAGAAGCTATGCCTCAGTCTGTAGGTTTGGCATCACTCCCTCTGGCCAGGCTGAAGCCCAGCACCCATCTGTTTGGCTCCCATCACCCTATGGCCACAGGGGAAGCTACAAGGTGGAAGCTTCATTTTGCCCTTCCCTCGTTCTCTGCAGCCTCAGCAACCTCATCTGAATATGGGTGGGCTCTGCCTGCTTCGTGGGGCTGCGAAGGGGTCACAGCATGCTGTAGCCCAGTCAAGGCAGCTAGTAGGATCTGTGCCGTCAATCGCCGGTCCCCAGGGCCCCTTTCTATCTGTTCTCTCTTTGTGCTTGCTCCCTCTCCTCTAGGGCTTGGGAAGAGCAGCAGCAGAAAAAACTGTAGGTGAGCCAACCACACTCTCCAGCCACGGCAAATAACCATGATGGGAAAAAAGACAGCATCAGTTTCCAGTCACACCCCCTGACATTCACGAGGGACTCTCTCAGCAGGGACCTCAAGATGTGGAGAGTGAGATTTGGGTAAGGGCCCCACCTGAGTGGCTGCGCCCATTGTCTGTCAGTTAGGACACACTGCTTGTCCTTCTGGGTCTGGTTTCTCTGGGCACACCGGTCCATTTGCCTCCCACTCTGATGTAGACACCAGGAGATGACGTTGGCCTCTGGCCCTGCTCCTCTTCTGGGGCCCTCTCCACTCACTCACCGTGTGATATACTGGACTTGTAGGTCCTGCCCCGTCATTTATTACAGACTTTGGCTCCCAACTTGCAGACTTCCCCACCCTGTTCTTTCTGCAATCCTCCCAATGACATCACTAACCACGCAGATGGTGACCCGGCTGGACCCTGACCTCCTAATTCTCTGAGTGGCTGATTGTGATAGCGCATGCCAGCAAAAAGTGCTGACGTGGCAGAGGCAAGAGAATCACAAGTTCAAGGCTAGCTTAAGCTACACCTTTCAATGTGTGTTAGTCGGTTGTGTAAATTCTCTACCTCCTTGGGTGGAGAATTCCCAAGAGCCTCAGCTCTGCTCCTCTCAGCCATCACCCACATCCAAGTTTGCAGTTGACACACGCCACTGCTCCGCTTTCAGACTAGCCACTCTCCCGGCCCACAGTCCCCAACACCACCCAGGCCTGGGACTCAGCTGTTCCCCTGCCCACTCTTGTCATCTCCCGCATCCTTTCTAGTTTGGCTCATCCTGTCCTATCTTGACTTCCATCCATAGACCCACAGTTTTCCAGTCAATAATATTTTGTGTTGGGTGTGGTGGCACACACCTGTAAACCTAGCACTAAGAACTAGACGCTAAGACAGAATGAGCGTGGCTTTGAGGATAGACTGGGCTACACAGTGAGATCCAGTCTCAAACCTCTCTTTTTAATTTTGCTAAGACCCTAAGCTCCTTTGTTCCTAATCACTGGATGACCTCACGGGTAAAGCCAGCCAGAGTTTTGCTCTGTCTGTATCTAAGCAGCTGGGAACTGTGGCATGATCTTTTCCTGGGGAAAAGAGAAAAGCAGGCACCAACTTGCCCAAGTACGACTCAAGTCCTGTCTGGTGAGCCAGTGGGTTTATTAGGCTTACTTACAGAGCTCAGGCGATCCCAAAGCAGCCATACCATCAAAAGGTCTCAGCCCAGCACAGGTGGCGGCTTCCCCAGAGCTGCACAGGCAAGCATCCTCTTCAGTTACCCTTCCACGTCTCTGTACTCCAGCACCTCCAGAGGACCATGCAGCCCGCAGCCTGGGCAGGATATACCTGGGAGGGAGGTCTAGGAAGAGAGAGCTGGAGTCTCAGGTGAGGCTCTAGTGAGCCCACTCCCTCTCCGTGAAGGAATGCCAGTAGGCTCAATCTTGAGTGTCTCTCGCTGGTAGCCACAGCTGCTTCAATAAAGATGCTAAGGGCAGTGTTCACAGGACAGTGCTGGACAATGGGCCTGCAGAGTAGGAACAGGGCAGTCTGGCTTCCTGTGAAGCCTCGGGCTCTAGCCACCAATCTTCAGCCTCGGCAATCCTCTGATTTCCAAGGTCAGCCTCTCCCCCTCCTGATAATCATCATTTCCTGTTTTCCCTGGGCCTCTACTCTCTGCACAAGTCACTGCCTTCCCACTGCGAGCAGTAACAGTAACACTGCGGGCCTCTGGGGCAAGAAAGTCCCTTAGCTCCCAAACCAAGCAAAGCAGCTGCTCCCACACAGCCGCCTGCCTTCTTCCTGTCCCTGACCAGGGTCACCCACTCCCAGGGTCATCCATTCCAGTGTGGACTAATTAGCCTTGCCTCCCTCTCTCATCAAGACAGCATGAGAGGACAGGTGGGATGGGTTTATCTATTGCCTCCATCTCCTTATTGGTCATTTTGAGTTACTATTTGAAGTCCCCTTAGGGTGCAGTGACCCACACCTTCGATTTCAGCACCCAGAAGGCCTCAGAAGGCAGGTGGATCTCTGTGAGTTAAAGGTTAGCCTGGTCTACATATGGAGTTTCAGGGACAGCCAGGGCTACACAGTGAGACCCTGTCTCAAAATAACTAAAACCAAACCAAAACAACGAAAAAACTATATACTTAACAGAATCATAATAGATATTTTTATCAGTGTGTATATTCAAGTGTGCAGGGAGTCCTTACACCATAGCCCCTCCCACTTCAACCCCTCTCTGCCTGGACTGACATTGCTCTGGATCATGAAAAGCTTCTACCAGTGGCTGGAGAGAGAGTTCAGTAAAACGCTGGCCTGATGTTCAAGTGCAAAGAGATGAGTTTGAACTCCAGAATCCACATTAAAAAACAAACAGGGGGGCTGGAGAGTTGGCTCAGTGGTTAAGAGCACTGTCTACTCTTTCAGAGGACCCGGGTTCAATTCCCGGCAACCACATGGCAGCTCACAACTCTTCAGTCCAAGATCTGACACCCCACACACAGACATACATGGAAACAAAACACCAGTACAATAAAATAAAAATAAATAATTTAAAAAACAAACAAACAAACACATTGTAGCACAAATCTGGAATTCCAGCACTGAGGAGGCAGAGGCAAGCTTGGATCTCTGAGTCTTGCTGGCCAGACAGCCTACACTGTAAATATCAGGCCAGTGAAAATCTTTGTCTCTAAAAGCAAGGGGCATAGTGCCTTAAAAAACAGTCCCACACTGGCTCAACAGTTAAGAGTACTGGCTGCTCTTCCAGAGGACCTGGGTTCAATTCCGAGCACCCACATGGCAGCACACAAGATCTGGCACTCTCTCATAGACATACACACAATTTAAAAAAAAAAAAAAAAGCACCCAAAATAAAAAATAAACAAATCTTAAAAAAAAAAAAGCCAGGTAGTAGTACATACCTTTAATCCCTGCACTCAGGAAGCAAAGCAAGTGGATCTCTGTGAGTTTGAGACCAGCCTGGAATTTAGCAAGTTCCAGGACAGTCAGAACTATACAAAGAAACCCTGTGTTGAAAAACATAGACCAGTTACCTATCTGGTTACTCCATTGCAGCCTCTGCAGCAGAGTGCTCCTCCACGCTGGTCTCCTGGAGCTGGAGTCCTGGCCCTGCACTCATGACACACACTTAGAATGCTGGTTCGTCTGAGCCAGGACTGCCCCCTCGGCCCACTCAGCTGCCTCTCGGGGTCCCAGAGAAGGGAAGAGAGGAATCCAACTTCAATGCCACACAGCAAGTTCATGGTAGAACCTAGGGCTTTCCACTGCTCATTGCCAGTCACTATTTTTTTTGTTTCATTTTGCATTTGATAAGCAGAACACTCCAGTGTGGCCAAGAGGCAGGGGCGCATACACAAGTTGCCTGCAAAGGGATGGAGGTCACACCTGGAGGCCACACCTCTCAAAGGGTGAGAGGCCACAACAGAAGATGGTCCATACCCATCAGGGTAGACCTCATGGAACTGACGGGCTATTTGAAGTGATCCCTCAAATAAGCGAAGAACGGCAAAGAGGGCACCTTAGGAGAACAGGCGCTGCCAGCCTGGGACCAAGGATACAGGGTGGAAGGAAGGATGTAGAGAGAGATCTAAGGGAGTGAAGGGCCAGTAGGAGGGGGTAAGCTGGAAGCCAGCCGCCCTGGAAACACTCCCCACCCCAGTCCTTGCGAGCTACCCTTCCCTCCACCATCACTAACCCCAGGAGGGGACACCCCACCCTGCTCCCTGATGCCAGAGGTTAGATGGGATGTTTCTTTTTCCACTAAACAGTAGCCAAATGGAATCACCCATGATCAAGGTGAAAGACTGGGGGCAGAGCCTAGGAGGATGCAGCCAGGGTTAACGCAAAGGTTAATACGGAGGGTGCAGCCTCAAGAGCAGAGGTAGTGGGCCCTGAGGGGGCAGGGGGGCTGGAAGCCCAGGATCTGTGCTGTCTGCACCCTGACCTCATCCTTGAGCAGCTCAGTTCCTCATCAGCCAGGCCAAACTCGGCTCAGCCAGGCTCCCCCATTCACCCACAACCCCAGCCACTCTGCTCTGTCTGGGTCCTGTATATCCCTCACCCACCTAGCTTGGTCTCACGGGGTAGGATTTATGAGGGCTGCCCTGCCAGGAGCCCTGGGGTAATAAATCAGAGTAGAGCCCGTGGCTGTGTATAAAAGAAAGGGCTCTGGGGCTACACAGCTCTGAGAAAGCCCTGGCTGAACCAGATGGACGGGAGGAGGATGCCTCTCTTGGCACTCTTGTTGGCACTCGGGGGCTCTTGTGCCTTCAGTCTCCCGACAGACACAGCTACCTTCGGACGGTAACTTGGGCCGAGAAGGGGTGGCAGGGTGCAGGGACCGGCATCTTGCTAATGCTCTCAGCTTTCAGATTATGTTGGGTCACCGGGTCCTTTCGGCCAGCCAGCCGAGGATCCATAGCCCTGCTTTGAGAATCGGAGTGACTTGCCCAGTGCCACACAGCCATAACTAATTAAGCTTGGAAGGTTGTCTCTGGATTCTCATCCGGAGGACGGGCAACTCAGAGGATTAAGACACATTCCTGCTCCTTAAGCTCACAGTGCAATGACTGAGGAGGACTCGGGCGAGTTAACTCTCCAGGGTAAGGAGTGTGATGAAGAGGTCAGATGCTGGTCCTGCAGATTTTTCTAGGTTAAATTATTCTCCCCTAGCAGCAGATACAGCTCGTTCCTGCAGCAAGCTGATTCCACGAAGTCTCAGTGTGTCATTTTAAAACAGGATCATAAAGAGCCTGCCTCACATGGCTGCTTTGAAGATTTGATGAGATGATACATGTAAAGCCTCAAGTGCCATGCCAGGCATGGTGTAAGAAGCCGTGGCCACAGCACGGATTACCACCGAGTGTAGGAAAGGAAAGGCTCCTGGCAGCTCCGTGCAGGGAGGATGAAACATTCGTTTAGAGCAGTTCCAGGCCTGTGGGTGTGGGACAGGAGCAGGGAACAGGCAAGGCTAGGAGAATGCTCACCCAGAAACAGCCAGCGTGTGGGGATTGAGAGGAGGATTCCTGGCAGTAAGAGCTGCGAATCTATTTGGTGCTTCAGATTTGATCGGTCGTTTTGACCCTAAATTGTGTCCTCAGACCTCGACACACGTGTGTAGTGTGGTAAAAAGACAGTGCTTCCCAGCATCCCATCCCAGGCCTAAGAAAACCAAAGCATGTGGCAGGAAAAGCAGAATCAGCAAGGGGGCTGACAGAGTGGGGCTCTGCACCACCTGCTCTGTGGAAAGTGTTGTCCAAGTCACCCTAAGGGGCTTTCTTCTCAAGGTCATTGCCTTAGGTGTACATAAAGTCCAGCCTCCAAGCTGAAGGCAGCCCGCTTAACCCTAGCATGGCAACCATCAAGCTGTCAGAGGCTGGAGAGGTTAGGGGATGCTCAGAATGTCACAGAATGTCACATGGGCTGGCATCCTTGGGGTGGGCATATAGGTATGAGCTCTGGTCATGTCTTGAAGGACTAAAGATCTAGGAGAGGAACAGGAGTTTTTCTTTCTTGTTTTTTTTGTTTGTTTTTTTGGATTTTTTGTTTTGTTTTGTTGTTGAGACAGGGTCTCACTGTGGAGCCTAGGATTCACTATACAGACCAGACTGGCCTCAAATTCACCGAGATCAGCCTTTCTTTGCCTCCAGGGTGCTGGAATTAAAGGCCTGTACCACCGCACCACAGAAGAGTTTTCTAAAAAAGTAAGGCCATAACGTCCAGCAAAGCATAGAACTTTTCAGGAAATGGTGGGGAATAGACCTTGTTTGGATCTATATCCCTTTTCCTCCTTATTGGGGCGGGGGGGGGGAAGCAGCTATCTGGTGGGATGGCTAGGATCAAATACATAAGTATGAAAATAGTTTTGAAGAGTAAACTGTGATGGACTGTAATTCATTTTTGCTGGAGATTACACAGGTAGGTGTGAAATATGAGCAGAGCAGGGAGGTGAGGGCACAGAGCGATGGAAGGAAGGTTAGGGCTTACGCTGGAGGAGAATGCCTCTCTGCATGTCTGGGAAAGCCAACTGCCACTGAGGTGGCCTTGTTCCAGAGATCCCCCCGGCCCAGGGCTGGAGGCACCTTCCTACACTACAAAACAGTCTTCCCGCCTGTCTGGCCCTGGCAGCCCTGGGTAGGAAAGACAGCCCGGCAGAACATGGACTGTCTCTGTTTGGCATTTCTGAGTCATCTTTACCCCTATGAACCTTCAACGTCTCAACTGAAAAACAGGGAGCTAGCTGTCATGTGGTTTGTATAAGGGTACGCGTCAGGCGGCTGCAGCCAGGAGCAGCTCAGTGGGCTGCTTGCTGTTAGCACAAGGACAGCTGATATGAGGTGAAGGGCCTGGGATTCAGGCCCAAGACACTTCATTCCCCAGAGGACGCACACGGACAGTCTACAGACACTGGCCTACGTGAATCAGGCGGGGTCCAGTGGGTGCATACCATTGGGGTCTGTGATACCCCAGGGGTCCCCAAGTCCCCTCAGACTGCTTTGGGCATCTGCTGCCATCTACAGGCCAAGCATGGTACTGCCTCCCTGTCAATCAGGATACTTAGAGAGGCAGTAATGACCTTTATGTCCCTATCCAGAACAGTGAGACACAGAGTAAGCATTCAATACATGATGATGATGAGATGATGATGATGACAGATGGATGGATGAATGGATGGATGGATGGATGGGTGGGTGGATCAATGGATTGACAAATTACCTTATATAAAATGATAAAGGGAACTATTTAGTGCCAGAATAAGTGACCCCAAGAGTCTTGTACATTTTTCTGCAGAAATGCCAGGGCACAAGAAGTGATTCCTAGGTGCACAGGAGAGGTTAGTGACAGACATACCAAAAGCAAGGAGTCTGGACTCTGCTGGTATTGGGGAGCTACATGACTCTTCTGTTTTTCTTCCTCTACCCTTGAGCAGAATCTTGCTCAAGAAAATGCCCTCCGTGCGGGAAGTCCTGAAGGAGCGGGGCGTGGAGATGACCAGGCTCAGTGCTGAATGGGGCAAATTCACCAAGAGGTCTTCCTTTGGCAACAGTACCTCCCCCGTGGTCCTCACCAACTACCTGGATGTGAGTGCCTCGTTCAGCTGCCATTCCCTTTTCTCTAGCAGGGCCCACTCTATCCACACCACGCTTGACTGAGAGCCAAAGAGCGCCTGAGTATTATACAGAACTTCTATTTATAGCCAAGAAGGATGTTGTTTTGTTTTTCTTGATCAAAATTTTCTATAATATTAGTTCTCTCCTATTGATGCTTGTTTAGTGTTTTTTCTTTCTTTTTCAAATTCAAATTAATTTTTTATAACTTTTCACTTTACATCCCTGTTGTAGTCCCCTCCCCCATCTCCTCCTGGGTCCACCCTCCCTCCCTTGTTTTGTGTTCGAGACAGGGTCTCACTGTGTAACCCTGGCTGTCCTGGAACTCACTGTGTAGACTATCCTGACCTCAACAGAGATCTACTCACCTCTGCCTCCCAGGTGCTGGGATTAAAAGCGGTGACATCATATCCAGCTACTTGAACTGCGTTTATTAGGCTTTCTTACCCAGTGGCCCTCCTGGATCCTGGGACTGCAGAGCCCTCACATCTTAGCAAGATGGAAAGCCAATAGGGGGACCAGGCAAGGCCCCTGAGTCCTGAGTCCTCACTTCCTCCCACCCCTGCAGACTCAGTACTACGGTGAGATCGGCATTGGCACCCCACCCCAGACCTTCAAAGTCATCTTTGACACGGGTTCAGCCAACCTCTGGGTCCCCTCCACCAAGTGCAGCCCTCTCTACGCTGCCTGTGGTAAGAGTCAGGCCTTCCACCCCTCCCAAGCCTGCTGCACCTGTGTACTGCTCTCCCTCGTCTCCATGCCACTGCTCTTAGGGAGAGAGAGGAAACGTCTCTCATCTTCCTGAATTGGCAACCAAGGTGAATTTGGGAAGTGCTTGGGCACCTGGGAGGCCATTTGCCAGCATCCCTCAGATTTAGACAGAAACAAATTTATAAACCCATTCCAAATCCCGAGGCTCTTCCAATGATAGCCTTAGTAATGCCCTCATGCTAAGTGCTTATTCTCTGCCCAGAATCCTCTCTGGCACTGTATCAATGTTAGAATGTAGAATTCTTTGTTTGAACAAATATCTCAAAAGCACAAGCACATAAGACAAAACCAAAAAACACTGTCCTTGACTGGTGTACATTTTTTTCCCAAGTGGAAGACTCTGGAAAACACACACACACAAAACACAGACATACACACACATATATACACACAACACATACACACAGACACACATACCACATACACAACACATACACAGACACACACACAGCACATACACAGACACCCCCTCCACACACATCCCACACATACTGTTAGGATATATTTTAAAACTGCTATGCACTCAGCAGATCTGATAAAAAGAGATTTATTTGGGGGAAGGAAGAGAGACAGAGACAGAGAGAGACAGGGAGAGCACAGGACAAGAGAAAGAGAAGCGTGGCGGACCCCCGAGAGAGAAAGCCAGAGAGAGCAGGGAAAGGGAGAGAGGCTGAGGCAGAGTAGGTGGGAGTGGCAGGCTGCCCAGGGGATGACATAGGACAGAAGTGGTGTCATGGGACGTTGTCAGGACCCTAAAGGCCCCTGAGGGCTGGCCAGTTAAATTGCCTGCACAACAACATAACACCTACCACACATACACACACATCACATTTGAGCTAAGTCTTCACCCATCTTAACCACATCCACCACTTGCCCTGCCTCTGAGCCTCCTGCCAAGGTCAGTGCCTCTTGTGCTGACCTGAGCCTGTGTCCCTCTGCTAGAGATTCACAGCCTCTATGACTCCTCGGAATCCTCCAGCTACATGGAGAATGGGACCGAATTCACTATCTACTATGGATCAGGGAAGGTCAAAGGTTTCCTCAGCCAAGACGTGGTGACTGTGAGTAGCTGACCCCCACGTACACCCACGGGGCCCACACAGAGTGGGGCAGATATACGCCAGCCCTTCTTGGAGCCTGGGAGGTTGAAGGGGCCACCTCCTTGGCAGCCTCTAGCTGAAGCTACGAAGACCAGAGCAAACAGGCTGACACTGATGGGCAGGCCTTTACGTCTAACCTGCACGTGGGCAAGCCTGAACCCCACAGTTTCCTGCCTGGTGACCTGCCTGAACTTACCAGCTCAGACTAGGCTTGGAGTGTTGAGACTGGGGATCAGGGGCTTGTGTCAGGGCGTGGTTTGCTTTCTTTCTGCCAGTGTCTAAGCCCTTCCTGTTCTGGAGTCTCTCAGCCCTGCTGTGCCAGAGGTAGGGAAAGACACAGAGTGACCCCCAAGGGAAGTCAGTGTGAGCCCTTCCCTCTCGCTGTGGCTGTGAAATCTGGGGTAGAAATGGAGGCCCTGATTATGATGAGGAAATCCTGGGTCTGGGTGGGGCTAGCATGAAAATGGGCCTCTGGGAGGGGTGCAGCTCACCTGCCTGGGAGGACCTCTTTCTCAGCCTTTACAGCGCTGGGTAACCCCATCTCTCTGGCCCTAAGCATAGACTATATTGAGAGAGTATATACAGGCTTGGTGGCGTAGTTTCACCCTCCCTCACTGTTGTTCGGAACCTATGTATAGTGAAAGCCAGAGCAGACCCCAGTCAGGGTTGGGTGTTAACCTCCATCCCCTCTGGTTCTTCTCTCACAGGTGGGTGGAATCACTGTAACACAGACGTTTGGAGAGGTCACAGAACTACCCCTGATACCCTTCATGCTTGCCAAGTTTGATGGGGTCCTGGGCATGGGCTTCCCTGCTCAGGCTGTCGGCGGGGTCACCCCTGTCTTCGACCACATTCTCTCCCAGAGGGTGCTGAGGGAGGACGTCTTTTCTGTCTACTACAGCAGGTGGGCCTTTGACTCCAAGGCGAAGGCAGGAAGGGTGGAGAGATGGGAGAAGGGCAAGAGTCCAGGCCAGGATTTACACGATCCTGATTAGGTAGTCCTCAATCCATATCCAGAACCACACTAGCCAATTAAAATGAATGGAAATCAAACATTCAGTCTCAGGCAGCAGCCATGCAGACACAGCCCACTTCGTGCCTTTGTTTGTTTGTTCTCTCATTGATCCAGTCAGTGCTGTCTGCCATGCACTGTGGTAGGCTCCAGGGGTGCACGGTGAATAAGACAACCCCAATCCTTCGTCCTCCTGGAGCTTACTGTCCAGTAGAGAAGACAAGAACACAGACAGTGAGTGCCTCCATCATGCCAGGCACCGGCTACTGAAAGCTGCAGATGGTTTTCAGTTCTAGGCCAGGATTCTGTGCAGTTCAGCCAGCTTCGGGGGAAGCTGTGGTCAGTGCAGTGTCCCAGCAGGGCGGGGATCTGCTGCCAGTTGCTTGGCTTAGAAAGACTGTCTGAGTTGAGGTAAAATCATTATGGGAAAGAATAGAGGCCGGGAGTGATGAGGGTGGAAGGGAGGGGTGAAGTCATCCTAGAGGAAGCCGGAGTGTCTGGATGGCGACTCCGGAAGGCTTCTGTGCAAAGGGAGGCACTGAGCAGATCACAGCAGGCAGAGGTTCCTGGAGTCGGTGGTCTTGGGAAGACTGTGTTTCAAAGAGTAGAGGCAAGAGCAGAAAAAAAGAAGTGGCTAAGAGTGGAAGTGGGTGTCAGAAGGTGGAGGACACAGAATGCAGGCTGCTCTGGAAAGCTCAGCAGGCATGTGGGGAAGAGCCAGAGAAGCAGGGAAAAGGAGAGGTGGGCGTTCTAAATGCTAGAGGGCGCTTGAGCAATGCTGTGGGTGGAAGAAGAGCTGATGGGAAGTATGGAGAACACATGCATGGGGCTCAGAAGTAGGGGCCATGGAAGGAATGAGGATCCAGCCACAGGCAGCAAGCAGGCCTGGTAAGCAGGGGCCTTCTCCCCTTGCCTCAGGCTTGGAAGAAGGAGCATCCACGTAAGTAACCGACTCTTGCACAGAACACATGCACACCTATTCCACGTACACATGTGCATAAGTTCTGAGAAACCCCTTCATGTAGACATGAGTACCTTGGAAACTAGCCCAAGGCAGCTCTGGGCTGAGGAGCATCATGGACAGGACAGGAAAGTGAAGGCAATCAGCTTTGGCTGAGACTGAGAGCCTACCTTTAGCCATCATGTATCCACCAAGGTCTGGGTGGCTTCACCATTTGCTGACTTGGTTGCCTGAAGGGTGAAAATTAACCTACCCCTACCAAACAGCAAGGTTGCTGAACATTGCCTACAAAGAAGACCTCCTCTTTGTGACCCTCTTTGCCTCAGCAGAAATCTTAAGGAGACACAAGCCCCATGCGGCCCTGAACTCTAATATTTCCTGAACCCTTGCGCCAAAATCAGACCCATCATCCACACAGACTCCACCCATCAGACCCAGCTGGGGGTGGGCTGTGTGTGCAGATGTCTGCTTTCTCCCTCGAGTCTGCCCGGCACACCTGAGAAAGCCCTGTTTTGCAACTTATTTGCATCAGTGTCCTTAAACCAGATGGTTTTCTGGAGGCAGCTAGACAGCCCTAGAAATACTTCTGTTGCATTTGGGGAGGGACCTGCAAGGGAGAGAAGCAATAGATTCTACATCCTCCTAATGACAGCTTGCAGCCTTGCCATCTAGCCCCTAAACCCTTCCTCTACCCCGAAGTCCTCTGCCCTAACCTGCACCCCATCTAACTTTCCCTCATCCCTGAAGTCTTGGGTTTCAAAGTCATGTGTTTCTAACTTCTGCTGATCTTTCCTTTAGGGATTCCCAGCTGCTGGGGGGGGAAGTGGTGCTGGGGGGCAGTGACCCCCAGCATTACCAAGGCAATTTTCACTATGTAAGCATCAGCAAGACTGGCTCCTGGCAGATCACGATGAAGGGGTCAGTAATCAAAACCCTCCCAATCCTCCAAACCGATGTCACAGGGACTAGGGTGGGATGGGGTGAGGGTCAGGGAGAGGGGGGCCATTCTTTAAGGTACAACCACCATCTGCTTTCTGCTTGCTCTATCCAGGATGGGGGCATGAAGATTTGAGGGTGGTGGAGGAGGAAACTTGGGGAGAGGAGGTGGAGTCTTTAGCGTACATACCAATGGCAAGGAACAGCCAGCTCTGCCTCAGCTCTCCTCCAGTGCATCAGCGGGCCGCTTGTATGGCCTCCTATTGCTGTCCTAAATTGGAGAAGACATGCAGGCTGAGGGTGCCCGGCAGCTTCTGCCTGCCATCCTTCTTGTCTGTCTGTCTGCCTGTCTGCCAGTCTAACTGCAGCCTCCACAGGTTATCTGTGGGGTCTGCCGTCTTGCTGTGTGAGGAAGGCTGCATGGCAGTGGTGGACACTGGTGCGTCCTATATCTCGGGTCCCACGAGCTCCCTGAAGTTGATCATGCAAGCCCTGGGGGCTCAGGAGCAGAGCACAGATGAAGTAAGAAATAAGTGGGGAGAATGGGGAAGTGTGGGGTCGGGGTCGGGTAGCACCATCTCTCTCCCACCTCCAAACCATCCACAGGACACTGGGTCCCAAACAGAGCCACCTCCTCCTCACCTCTCACACTCCCTGAATGTGCGGCATGTCTCCCATGGAGGCTGAGCAGGGACTGTGTCCAGGACTCTCTGGCCTACCTGGAGCCTTCCTCACTGAAAAGAGCTCCCTTCATTCCCCCAGTATGTTGTGGACTGTAGCCAGGTGCCCACCCTCCCTGACATCTCCTTCCACCTGGGAGGCAGAGCCTATACACTCACCAGTAAGGACTACATGCTGCAGGTGAGGCTCAGGGAGAAGGGTGGGCGGGGCCCCTGAAGGGGAGCAAGTTGTAATGTACTATTGTGTGGTTCATGCCATCTGGAGAATTTTTAACAATCCTGGTACCCAGGCCATCTGCCTCACCTAGCTGATCAGAACTTCCTGGGAATCCGAGTTCCTAAAACTTTCCAATAGATTCCATTGTGCAGCCATGCTGCGACTCAGTGATGACCCTCACTCACCATTTCTGAGTGGCCCTCTTTTTAGCTCTCTGTCCTTTACATGCTCACTGAGAGCAGTTCAGTGATTTGCTCTGGGTCAGAAGCTAAGTGAGCCTGTAAACAGGAAAGACATGCTGTTTGCCTGATATCTACTACAGTGCCTGCCTGCCGCAGGAAGGCTGGGATTTAGGGTGGGCTAAAATGGCTCTGGGAGGATGTTGGAGAAAGGAGGCATAGAGGGAAAATAGTTGCTAGGGTCAGGAAAGGGTTGTGTGATGGGCAATAGTGCAAGCTTCTTGCTTCTTGCCAGGATCCCTACAGGAATGATGACCTATGCACAGTGGCTCTCCATGGCATGGACATCCCACCACCCACTGGGCCTGTCTGGGTCCTGGGTGCCACTTTCATCCGCAAGTTCTATACAGAGTTTGATCGGCATAACAATCGCATTGGGTTTGCCTTGGCTCGCTAAGGCCTTCTGCCACCCAGTGACCCTAGTTTCAGGCTGAGCCAAAGCAGGCACTCTTGGGGGCCATTTTGTCTGAGCTTGTCCCCAATCTTGGGGACACTGGACACAGAGCCCCGATGAGTGCTTGCCTCTCCACTTGCACTCACCCTTCCCTGCTTTGTGGAAAAACAAAATAAAGACTTCATGTTTACAACCTGTTTGGGGTGGGTTCTTTCAAGTTTGGAGCAGGAGGAGGGACAGTTGTGTGGTTACATATGGAGAAGAATTTGACAGATGGGGCTGGAGATGTAGCTTTGTTGGTAAAGTGTTTGCCTTTCAAGTATGAGAACCTGAGTTCGATCCCCAGAACACACATTAATAATAATGATAACAACAGCAATAAAAGCCAGACCTGATGGCAGGTGTTTTAATCCCAGCAACCCCGAGGAACAAAATAAGCAGATCCCTGGGGTTTGATATCTGAGGATTGGTAATTGAAGTTGTCCTTTGGCCTGTACACACACACACACACACACACACACACACAGAGAGAGAGAGAGAGAGAGAGAGAGAGAGAGAGAGAGAGAGAGAGAGAGAGAGAGAGAGAGAGAGAGAGAGAGAGAGAAGACAGAGACACAGAGAAATCAGAGACAGACATAGAGACAGAAGAGACAGAGAGGGAGAGTGAGACGAAATAGACACCCACCCCCACATGTTTTTGTGTGTAGGTTGATGGTTTCCATCTATTGTCAAAAGGATTCACATAAAGCTTGTTCATACAACAACCTTGGTTGGGGAGTTTGCAAAGAAATAGGCCCCATGTCTCTCTAGGCCGTTGGGAGAAAGCCTTAGGGCTACAGCAATAGAGTGTAGGTAAGTATACTGGCTAGTTTAATGTCAATTTGACACAAGCTAGTCATTTAAGAGGAGGGATTCTTAATTAAGAAAATGCCTCCATAAGATGGGGCTGTAGGCAAGCCTATAGAACATTTTCTTAATTACTGATTGAAAGCAAGGGCCCAGCCCATTGTGGGTGGTTTCATCCTTGGGCTGGTGGTCCTGGGTTCTATAAGAAAGCAGGAGGAGCAAGCTTATAGAGGAATGTTAATTTAGAACATGGCTGATCACAACCAAAGACCTTTTAGGTCTGTGTGATCCAGCTGGAATGCAAATACTCCTTTAATCCAGGAGACAAGCAAGCAGATCTGAGTTTCAGGTAAAGACTACCTTAGATCCAGGTGTGGTAGTACATGCCTCTAATCCCAAACAATGAAGGTAAAATTAGTTTGTAGAAGAAAGTGTCCATGTTTGAAAGTGATGTCTAATTGAGTGGCAGAAAAAGAGATGAATCAGAAAGAATAGGATACACCCAACTCTCACGAGAAGAGAGAGGAAAGGGAAGCTACTTAAGGGGCAATGCAGAGAAAGAAGGCAGTTTTAATCTAAACAGTAATAGACAAACAGGTTGCAGAAAGAGAACTCAGGTGAAGACTGAATGAGCCAGAGAATAAGAAGGAGCCAGGAGATTAGAGCAGATTGTTGGAGTTAGTTGGAGGCCAAGCAGAGCAGTTCAGGGACTGAGAGAAAAGCCAGATTGAATAAATCATCTAGATTTATTCAATAAATCATCTAGATGATTTATTCAATCTGGGAGAAGAGTTTGAGTCAGAACAGCTGAGTTGAACCAGTCAGCCCAGAGTCAGAAAGAGTAAGAAAGGGCGAGCTTATTAAGCAGTATTATCAGAGGCTGAAAACATTCTAGGCCTAGGTTAGATTGTACAGAGGCTAGAAGCTTCCAGGACTAGGCCTAGGTGAGCAGACAGAGACTGCCACCAAGACAACAATTTAACCAGGCAAACAAAAGTTCATTTTACACAAGCAGCACCCCTCTATGGCCTCTGCATCAGCTCCTGCCCTCAGGTTCCTGGCCTGCTTGAGTTCCTGTCCTGACTTCCTTTGGTGATGGACAGTGATGTGGAAGTGTAAGTCAGATAAACCCTCTCCTTTGGTCATGGTGTTTCATCACAGCAATAGAAACCTTGACTAAACCAATCAGAAAGATGCTACCAGCTCATAGACACCAGTACTGACCCCCCAAGCCTTGTGCTGCTGAGCAAGCTAGCCCTATATGGAGTTGGAAAATGCCTCTCGGCTTACTCTGTACCCTCTGTGTGCTCCTGTTTCATGTGACCATTTACACAGGAATCTAAACAGTCCCCATGTAAGAACTCAGAATGTCAGACATCCAACAACCCTACCTCCCATGTGAGAAGTGCACAGAGACAGAAAGGCATTTGCCCAAGATCACTCGGTGAAGAATCAAGTGGGGAATCGTCCTGAAAAATGATCCTAGAGTCCAGCCCAGCTGACTCAGCTCCTGGGGGCTCACCTCAGTCTCATGTAAGAAGGGCTGGCATGGGGGCAGACCTTCAAACACCTTGGTTTGGGTCAGGTGCGCACACAGGCCGTCTTCCACCTCAAGGCCTGAGAACTCCACAGACTGAGAGCTCTTCTCCCATTCGCCCCTCAGGCTGCTAACAAAGGGTATAACTTAGGGGGTGAGCAAACAGCAACTACCTGTAGCATCTCATGCCTCTTTGACCCCAAAACATCAGGTACCAAGTGTCCCAACCAAGTCCCTGGTATCTGTAGGATTTCAGCGTCCTGGGGTGAAGAATCCCAGGGCTCCCCTGGGCTGATGTTTGTATAGCAGGAGCTGCGTGCAGAGCCCTGGCACAGAGCTGAGAACAAGAGCCAGGACTCCCACAGGTTCTGTTCCCTTGCGCAGCAAGGTTTTCTTTGCCTATTGCAAAAGAGAGAGCTGGAGGCAATGTCCCTTCCAGTTCTGGCACCCTGGGGCTTTATGACGACCTTAAGTCGGTGGTCCCTCCCCTATCATCTGCTACAGTGTCCAACACAGTGGCTGCATGTGGCTATTGGCATCCTTATTAAGATTAAAGTTGCACAAAATGTCACGCTGGCCACATTTCAAGTGCTGAGTAGCCACATAGCCACATTGGGCTAGAAGCCCAGTGTAAGAGGCATCAGCATAGAAACTGTATCAGAAGACCTGGGTTCTGAGCAGCAAGAATCAAGGGCCTTGTGCTTGAGTGGTTCCTGAATAGGCCAGAAGGACAGCCTGGGGACACAGAAACACGCCCATTTTGTAGGCATTCTTTCCAAGTGGGGGCAGTGTGAGATTGTGAGCCATGAGGTTTCCCAAGGCAAGCCCAGGTTTTTCAACGGTAGAAGCTGGTCTTGCTCTGGCGAAGAGAGGGGCTTTCCAAAGGCTGGCATGGCCTCTTTCCATGCGTCTTCTCTCCACTGTAAGTCAGTCAGGGAGCTTATCCTTTCTCCTGGATCTGTGTCACAAGCCACTCTACAGGCATTTAGGTCCATAGGTTGTGCTAGCCCTTTGATCACCTCTTTGCTCAAGAAAGCAGTGCCCAGTCAGCCTCTCAGGACAAGACGATTTAAGCGTTATTTAGTGAATCAAACTCAGTCTTGCCCAAAGTCGTGTCTTACAGTGTGCTCACGTGCTCATAAAGTATCTGGGAATGTTCAGTTAGTGTCCAGTCTGCATATGGGACACTTACCCCCCACCCTGCACCATCTTGTGTGTGTGTGTGTAGGTGGTGGTGGGTGATGCCTGGAAGCCTTAGAAATGAAGCCCGACCTTTGCCGAAGCCCACACTATAGAAGCAGCCGACCTCCATATTCCAGGAAGCTCTTCCCGCCCTAGCCCTAGCTCCTTACCCTAGCTACCCGGAAAGAACTGGCAAAGAGCTGTGGGCCCCAATGGGAAACAGGTCATCTAGCGCTAAGATGCCCAACAGGGATCTGGGGCGGAGCCTGATGAGGCTCCTCCCTTTGCGTCATTAGGGCGGGGCTTCGCCCCCACCAAGAGTTCCAGGTAGCCGTGGACTCAGCTGCTGGAGACGATGGGCAGCATTCGGCCAGAGGCGGGGACGGGGCGGGGGGCGTTACTGCGACCCGTGATGTCACTGTCGCGGCGGACCCCGGCGATCCCCGGCCAGATGTGTTGCCCGGCTGCGCGCGGGCGATCGGAGCAGGCAGCCCGCTCCTGAGTCATGGACTTCCCCTGGCCCCTCCTCGACCACTCCCACTCCCTCTCAGGCTCCCCCTATAGAGGCTAAAGCAGGCGCGGCGGCTCCGAGGGGGTGGGGCTGCTGGGAATGGCTGTGCCCCCTTCAGCTCCGGTGCGGTGCTCGCCCTTTTACCTGCGGAGGCCGGCGCCCTGCCCGCAGTGCTCATGGGGCATGGAGGAAAAGGCGGCGGCCAGCGCCGGCTGCTGGGAGCCACCAGGGCCCCCGAGGGCCGCCGTCCCGTGCTTCGGCGTCGCGGTGGACCAGGACGACATCCTCCCCGGTGCCCTGCGCCTCATCCGGGAGCTGCGGCCTCACTGGAAGCCCGAACAAGTTCGGACTAAGGTAGCCGAGCGGGCGCGAGGCCGGGGATGGGGCCCTGCCTGGGCTGCAGCGGGGCTGCGTGGACGCCCGTCAGTGCATCCTTCCGAGTAGGGTCCCAGGGTTTCGCGGCTGTTGCGCAGGAGTGGTTTTGGACCGTGGTTTATGTGTTTAGCTCTCCCATCTCTTTTGATACCTATGCAAAGCTGGGCTCAGGCTTCCCTGGACCCTCCCCACTCGCCTTATCCTGAGGTTCCCAAGCATGCAGCTGAGGTTCACCTGCCCACTGTCAGCGTGCTGCGCCTGCGGCCCCACCCCCTGTCGCTGCGTGCTTGTCCCTTAGTTGCCCAGAAGTGCGTACCAGTACTCTGAAGCCCCAGGAGGCACGAACTTTTAAGGAAACCTCCCCCCTACACCTGTGTTGTTCCTTCACCCTAACGTGAGATCCAAGGCTCGGGGATCTGAACATTCCCTCTAGCCCCAGGAGCCAGCCGTGTGGAATTCGGAATTCCACCTAAGCACTGAGACCTTCACCATGGCCTCAGGCTAGCTCTGAGTAACGCACCCCTCCGTGTCCCGCCTCTCCCCCCCCGCCCCCCCCCGCCATTGTCAATCCCATCTCAGCTGGATATGTTCTTCCCCAACACCACACACACACCTGTGGGCAGAGCTGCTCACTGTGGCCCCAGGCTCACTCTCCAGCTGTCCTGCATTCTCTTAAAAACCTACCCAGCTGCCCACACCCCGGGCAGCCTGAGATGGGGTAGGGCTCCGTGTCACAGACCTTCTGAATGGGGAAGCTCTGAGGAGAGCTGGGCTGAGTGGTAGCATTTTCAGAAGACCCAGTCAGGCAGACCTGAGAGGATATCCAGCACTGGTGTGGCAGGTGCTGGCCTATGCTCTCACTAGGCCTGTTTCCTCCCACAGAATCGGTGCAGGTGGCCTCTAAAGTTCCACAGAGCATCCATAAAACTTTATTTCCTGGTCTCTTCTCCTCATCACCCTGCTCAGAGTCTTTGTTCTCACTTCTGTTGTCTCCTGTTTCTCCTGGTACGGAATTCAGAGACTCAAGGACTCAGCCCTGGGCTGAGTGCCAACCTCAGTACCCTCCTTGTTCCTCTGCCGCTGGGTGGAGCAAGAGAGATACAGCTGAGAACCCTTGCCTGCCTTGGTGAGAGGCAGCTGGTCAGGATGTCTGTCTGGGCAACTTCCAGCCCTTTAGGCCACATTCTGTCCTGCGGTGGGTTCTTTCAGGGCCAGGAATGGAGAAAGGAGGAGAGGGCCTCTTCCCACTGCCTAGCTTGGACATGCCCACTCTGCAGAACCCCCTGTCCTGGGGGCAGTCCTAGGTTGAGTGTGCCTGGGCTCAGTGTAGCTGCCACTGCCCCCTCCCTACCCCTTGGAGGTAGTTTACTCCAAGGCAGGGCACGGTGCTGGCTGGTGTGGGATTGTGTTCAGCATTCAAATGAGCACATTCTGCTTTGACTGAAGTGCTCGGAAGAGACAGGGGGATCATACCCCACCCTCCTACCCATGGCTGCCCTCTCCCCATGCTAGCGCTTCAAAGATGGCATCACCAACAAGCTAGTGGCCTGCTATGTGGAGGAGGACATGCGGGACTGTGTGCTGGTCCGGGTGTATGGGGAGCGGACGGAGTTGCTGGTGGACCGGGAGAATGAGGTCATGAACTTCCAACTGCTTCGAGCACACGGCTGCGCCCCCAAACTCTACTGCACCTTTCAGAACGGGCTGTGCTACGAGTACATGCAGGGTGTGGCCCTGGGACCGGAGCATATCCGAGAGCCCCAGCTCTTCAGGTGAGGAGGGCACAGGGCACTGTGTGTCATTTCTCCAAGGCTATGGTTTTGAGGTTCTTGGCTGGCCTCTTCGGTAAACAATGGGAGTCGGTAAAGAAGAGTCATAAGGCCTGCAATCACACTGAAATGCTTGTTGAGCGCCATTCAGAGGCTGTGACATTCCATGGCCCCACAGCGATGTCCACTAGAAGGATGAGTTGCAGGAAAATGTAGCAAAGATCAGCACCCCCACATGCACCCATTTCTCAAACCTCTATCCACCCTGTGTCTGATATGAAAACATTCAGAAGCCCTGGGAATGAAATCTGAGCCAAACTCTGAAGGCACACAGGATTTCTCTTCCTCTTCCTCCTCCTCTTCTTCATTTGTTTTTTAAAGCAGGGTTTCTCTGTGTAACCTTGGCTGTCCTGGACTCACTTTGTAGACCAGGCTGGCCTCAAATTCACAGAGATTTGCCTGCCTCTGCACACCGCCCCCCTTAGTGCAGCTCACGCATTTCTACCTTTCCCATCTTTCTTTCCTTTTATTTATTTTATTTTTATTGGAGATAGAGTTTTTGGATGTAGCACTGGCTCTCGTGGAAATTGATATATAGACCAGGCTGCCTCTGCCTCCCAAATGCTTGGATTAAATGTATAACCTTGCCCAGCTTCCCCCCATCTTTTGCAGAGAGCCCAGGGTGAAACTGACTTTAGCAGGAATAGCTTCTCCTCCCTCTAAGCTGAGGGCCCTTTAGGTTCCCTGACAATAAAGACCCAGGTTTAGCATACACTGGGACCTTCCATGCAGAAGGCCCACAATACCTGGGTCGTGTTCCCAGTAAATACCTGCATATGTAGGACTTAGGAACTGCATTTATAGTATGGTAATATCCCCATGGATACTACTGTAGGCCCTGAAAGGGGGGAAACCAAACAGCCCCCAGTATACCATCCTCTCTGCTCTAACAGAGCCAGGGCAGGGTGGTCAAGTACTGTCTTCGCTCTCCCCCTGTCCCAAGTGCCATGAGCCGTGTGGATGAGGGCCACCAGGCTATCATAGTGAGGTCTGGGCAGGCTGAGGTTTACTCCCAATGCTGGGGACAGCAGTGCAGGGGCTTTGCTTGGCATCTGCAGTGTTCAACCCAAGAGGAAGGAGACTTTTCTTGCATACTGAAAGCAGTAATACCCACCTAGGGGTAGGCTGAGCCTCTTACCCACCCACCAGTCAGCCCAAGGAAGTACACTTGGCTCTCTGCATACATGGCTGGCCCTCCACACTCCTGTGCTGCATGTGAGACTGCTGGGGTCCTAGGACATTGAATTTGAGTTGTATGTTACAGTTGTGTGTCGGGGAGAGGGGGTGAAGGACATGCCCATCTATACAGGGTTCGTTGGAGTTCAGTCTGAGCACACCCACCCTGGAGAGGTGGGATCAAAGCAGGGAACATGAGCCCCTGCCCTGCGTTCCCCACCTCCCTTAGTCTTGTGTGAAAAGCTCAAATATTGGCAAGTCCCCACCACTCCTGGTCTCCCTCCGCTTCTCTGAACCTCAAACCATCACTCATCCTCTTTCTGGAAACAATTACCACTGTCAGGAAGATTGAAGGCGGATTTAGGTGCCATAATAAGAAGTTGGTGTTTGGGGGAGAGCCAGAAATTGGGGTGGGTGTAGGAGGTAGGCCTTTCCTTGGTGACTTTCCCAGGATGGAGTTTTTCCCATCTTGTCATGATGACAGGGTATCTGCAGGAAAGCACCCCCCAACCCCCATCCCTTGAGCCCACCCCCAGGCTGATGTGCAGAAGCTCTGCAGCATGAAAATGCTGAGTGTTGAAGTTGCTTCTATTGCAATTCACACAGCAGCTCTATTGACATTCAAGGAACAGCTCCGTTCAGAATCTTCCTACAGAAGGAACATTAGGGCTGGGTCTCAGGTCTGTGTCTGCTTTTCCCAGACCCTTAGTGGGCTCTCACCTACCCCAGGACCTCTGACCTCCATGCACCTACTCGGCTGCTGATGACCCTCCACCCTTGAGGAAGTGGGAGGCTTAGGGAGGAGCTTGAAACTGACATTATCCTGCCCTACAGTACATGGCTGGTCCCTATCCAGGCCTGGCAAGGGGAGGAGTATCCTTAGGACAGCTCTGTAACAAGGTTTCAAACAACCAGCCCCTTTGTTGTCCTTTCCAGTGATTATTATTCAAGCAACAGGCAGAGGCAAGGGAAGCTCAGAAGCTTGGGTGTTGGAGGATTGGCAGGCAGCTGAGGGTGCACTGCAGAGGGAGGGCTGGTGGAGCCCAGCTGGGACCCCAGTCTCCATGCTGACCTTGGCACTGGCCTTGGTGCTAAGTTCTTATCATGTCCTTCCTTCTTCAGTAGCCAGTCCCCTACTCATCCCAACTCACTCCGAGCTACACACTCCTCCCCCAGGACAACTGGCTCATTCCACCCAGGACCTTGGGATGATGTCTGTAGGAGAACTTGGCTTGTTTTGCGTCCTTGGTATCTGCCCACCAGCATCAGCTCTCTGTGAAGTCAGAAGGGGCTGTCCCAGGCCAGCCCTCCCACCTTGGCCAGACTGATAAGAGGCTAGCATTTCCTTCTTACCTCAATACCCACTGATCTCTTCGTAGAAAGGGACCTTTCCTTGGAAGACGGGGCAAAGTCCAGGGTGAAGGGAGGAAGGGCACTGCCCTTATGCTTGGTTTCCCCCGTATTCCCAGGGGCTGCTATGGGAAGCCTGGGGAGAGCGAAGCGACTGGCCTGGAGCGAATGCTCCTCTGTCCTCTGGCCCAGCTCTCAACTAGAAAAGGAGCAATCCTGGATGGTATTGCCGCGTTTTCCTGCCTTCTGCTGAGACCTTCTTTGGGAGACCAAGGGCTCTGTCATGCCCTCACATGTGGGCTTCTGGCTAGCACCCAAAAGCTTTTGGATCTTTTCTGGTCAGGTGGGGCTGAATGGGAGAACAAGCTTGATACTGACACTCTATTCCTCCCATTTCTGTTGTAGGTTAATCGCCTTAGAAATGGCAAAGATTCACGCCATCCACGCCAATGGCAGCCTGCCTAAGCCCACCCTCTGGCATAAGATGCACCGTTATTTCACTCTGGTCAAGGATGAGATCAGTCCCAGGTACAGAGAGCTGAGAGGGCTCAAAGCCACCACTGTCTCTGCCCTTCCCCCTTACTTTTGGCTCCTGCCCACTCATAGAGGAGGTTGAGGGATGCAGTTCCCATGAGAAGTTTCTCCTGAGTACCCATCCTGAGCCACAGTCCAGGCAGAGGGAGGCCATTGGTTGCATCTCAGGAACACAGATCGTTTTGCATACTAGTGCTTATTTTTCTTTGAGTTCTCTGGCTATGTCAGGCAGCAAGATTAGGACAACTCTCATTTTTCTTAGGAGAGACTAGGGTTGCTAGAGGAAGCTCTGTTCCCGTCAGGCTGTCAGGGTGAGGCCTTAGTTTCCCATCCCAGGACTTAACTCTTCATGAGCTGTCTTCTGTCTTTGGAACCAGAGGAGGGTAGAGCCTCTGGGAACCTGAGATGCTGAAGTCAGTGGGTCATTTAAGAACAGACAGCAAGCTTTAGGGATGCCAAGATTCCCTGGTAACTAACTGCCTGGACTCCTCATATGCCTGTGCATCTTTGGGGGCCATGTCCCCTGTTTTGTTCCTACTTACACCTACTGCTTCTTGAAGAGCTCTTTCCAGGGACAGAAACTTCTCTCCCATTCTGAGTCTATTTTCAAGCAAAACACAGTCTCCCAAATTTCCCCTTGCTTGCTGGCCTGCAGGAGCCCAACTCTTGACACGCCTTACAGAATAAAGCATGGAAAAGAGTCAAACACATGGTCTCTGACCATCCATGCACCCTGCAAAGATTAAATATTAACTTCTTTTTGAGACAGTGTAGCCCCCTGGGCCTGGAACTCATTGTGTAGAACAAGCTGGCTTTGAAATCACAGAGATCTACCTGCCTCTGTTTCCCAGGAGCTGGGATTAAAGATTTGTGTTAATCATAGCCAGCAAGCATCACCTTTTAAAATGAGTTTGAATGTCCTTGATTGACAGGTAATTATATATATACAGTGTGCAAGGGTGCAATCAGGGTAACACGTGTCTTCACTTCAAATGTTTATCATTCCTTCATGCTGGACATTCAAAGGCATCTCCTAGTTCATATCAATTTGAACTCCACCTCTGCTGAAGTGTCAAAGGAGGAGGGTGGTGAGGAGGTCTGAGAGAAAGGAATCTCCTTCTGTCCTCTGAAATGGCCTTCATTAACTCTGACCCCATTATTCGACTCTTGCACACACCCATGACTTTATCTGAACTCTCACACCCGATGATTGTGCTCTGAGTACCCAGGCTGGCTCAAGCCTGCCCTCTGTCTGACCATGTTCAGATCCTGGGACAAAGACTGCCACACTGTGACATGCCCCTTCAGCCAGCACCTTTATTTGACAGGAGGAGATGGGACTTTCTTGTTAGTGGCTGCAAGCCTGGTACTCTCACATGGTTAGACACTACAGCTCTTTTCGTCTGCTGTCCCTGTGTAGCTTTGGTGGCTGATCTTGTCAGGAGGAGAGAGCACCTTGGTGAGGAGCTGGCCAGCTTCCTTTGTTCTTGTCATGCCTTTGGTCTCTGGGAAATCAAAATTTAACTTCTTTGGGCCTTCTTTGGGCCAGGACGGTCCCCCAACCTTTTGCACCGCGTTGCCAGTCCAGGACAGTGCTGAACAGCCACTGAAACTAGACGGAGCATCTTGGACTCCAGGCATCACCTCACAGCCCTGACTTACTCAAGCCTTCATTTCACAAACATTGATTGACTGGGATTAAAATGGTAGAAGAGTGAAGGTGATTATGAGACACGGGCCCTGCTCATCAGGAACCAGCTGGATAAACAGAACATGCCTGCACTTGGCGCAAAAGGCAGGGTGTGTAATGCACAAGCTGGGGTAGGAAAGGACAGCAGAAGTCATCTTGGCAGAAGTGACAGGGCCAGATGAGAAGGGCTGCTCCAACTCAGGAGACAGCCTGGGGCGGTCTGCTCAAGGCCTCCAAGTGGGTGAATGTGGCTGGAGTGGGGGTGGGGAAGAGGAGGGTGAGGGAATGGGGCATGGGTACCAGGCTAAGGAGCCAGGATTGAGAGCATGAGGAAACCAAGGTGTGTGTGTGTTTGTGTTTGAGACAGGGTCTCGCTACGTAGCCAACACTGCCTCGTAGCCCAGGCAAACCTACCTTGAACTCACGATCCTACTGCCACAGTCTCCCAAGTGCTAGGATTACGAGTGACCAATGCCCACTGTTATAAAGGTGCCTAAGTCAGAACTATGGTTTAGGAGGAGGGCCATTGGGCATAAGGACAGCTTTGCTGAAGAAGCTGGTTGTGCACTTTGAGGCAGGGAGACACACTGGGGCCAGGTTCTAGGACTGGGAAACCCAAGCTGGGAGAACCAGGCCCTCCACAGAGTGCTTACTGAGGGTGCTTTGCTGGTCCAGCATAGTGAGGGTGCCCGTTGGACCCAGGACTGCAGGGGGCCTCAATGAAGCAGGAAACGTATTTGGGCAATACTACTTGGGCCAGCTTGGCGGGTAGGTGGGATGGAGGATAGACTACGTCAGAGGCTGTGGAAAGTGACTCGGTGGCCCTAGTGGCTGTTTGACACTGCATGAGGCAGGGTAGGCTGGCAACTACCTTAGGGACAAGATGAGGGGATACTGGTAGGTGGGCTGATGAGAAGCCAAAGGCAGAAAGCCAGGAGACTGGAGCAGACAAGAGTTGGTCCAGTAGGGGAGAAAGAATTTTTGCTCCTTCAGTGATAACTAAATGGAGATGGCCAAGCAGTAGCCCCTCCCCAGACAGGAGTCCCAGGCCTCTCGGAGACCCCAGCTCCTCACCCCTTCCACTGTTTCTGAGCTGAGAATGTTTCTGGGTGACAGTGATGGCTGCCCTGCTGCCAACCCTGCAGAGGTGGAGGAGATTGGTGCTGTTAAGGCAGCAAAGCTGGCAGAGGTCCACATGTTCAGGGAGGGACACTGTGCAGCCAAAGGGGGAGGGGGTTGGAGATAGGCCTGGATTGTTCTCACAGTGGCCTTGACATGGCAGGGTAAGGTCAGGCTGAGGCCAGAGACAGGGAGCGGGCCTCCGGAAGTCACAGGCATGATTTTCAGAGACCTGGGCAAACCAAAGGAAGCCTCCTCAGCCCTTATCTTGAGATAGCCCTAGTGTAAGAGGGGAATCTTCCCTCCTCCCCGCCCCCCAGCTGAGGACCAAACCCAGGGCACCAAACCACTGAGCTAAATCCCCAACCCCAAGAGGGGAGTCTTAGTGTTTCAGGGAGGGCACATGCATGGCTGAGGACGGAGCTTGGCCCCTCCTCTGGGGGGTGCCTGGCTCAGTGGAACAAACCAAGGGGACACAGCCCTGTGATGAGGACACATGGTAGGTTGGGATCCCAGGTGGGTTGAGGTGTTGGACCTGAGTGTACCCAAGCTGTGAGGCATCTGGGGTGGGGTCTCTTTCCTTTCTAGAGCCTCCATTTCCCAGGGGTGTCAGAAGACCTAAGACCTCTAGCTTTGGCTTTCCTTTTCTACAGGGGACATGGGGACATCTTAGACAGTTCTGTTTGGCAGGGAGATGAACCAGGGCCCATTTCAATTGTCATCTTCCCCTGTGAACCTTTGCTGTCCTGGGCAGAGAAACAGGAGCAGAGTTCAGGCTCCAACCCCAGCTCATGGATAGTTCTGAGTTTTGAATGTCTGTGCTCTGTTTGGCTTTTTCAGTTTACACAGACTTGTGTACCTGAAGGGCCAAAGTTCAGAGCACCTGAGTACAGTGTGTCCTTACCCAACATCTGCATTGATTGATCCATGATAGATCATTCCCCGGCATGCTTAGCAGACAACACTACTTCGGTGTGACACGAGGGTGGGTGGAAGTAGCCTCGTGAATTTTTCCTCAGCCTTTACTGATCAAAGGGACAGGAAGCACTCAAAGCTCAAAATGACAGAAATTAGTTGCTGGGAGTGGCAAAACAGGTCTCACATGGGGTGTGTTGGGTTGCTGTTGTTTCTCTGACATTGCACAGTGTAGCTTGCCTTCTTCACAGGTCTGTGAGAATGCAATCAAGGACATTGTCAGCTGCTGAGGTGTAAGGGGCCACACCAGGGCACCTAGCTGCCATCTCCCCAGCCCTTCCTTGGGTTCTATTATTGGGGAATCTCATCTTAGGGGAGCACAGCCTCTCCTAGAAAGTTCCCAGCACCCTGGGCCAGGTCTGTTCTGCTTCTCACCATTAATCCCATGGGCCCCATTCTCTCTTCCCCTGGAGCCTCTGATGTTTGTCACCTCTCCTGTCTTCTCCTGAGTCCTCGTCCTTCACCCTGTCCATTTCACAAAGTAGCGGGGATGCCATTTAGTTAGTGATGTTTATGTTCTGCTAGCTACTTTTATGACCAGGTTTTAATCTGCTTCTCTGTGTAACCATGGGAACCAGGAGGCCAGGACATAAGTGGGGTTGGGCTGGCCTTTTGTCTGAGGTCTCTATGGTAAAGGAGTAATCTGGCTAGAGTTTAGGGCTTGTCTTTCTGGGTCAGGCTTCCTGCAGCCTGCAATTTCTTAAGATTTTATTTATTTATTTATCTATCTATCTATCTATTTGTGCCACTGTTCAGCCTTTCTGCAGATGTCCCTAAGGTGGAGGTGTTGGAACAGGAGCTGGCCTGGCTGAAGGAACACCTGTCCCAACTGGATTCTCCTGTGGTATTCTGTCACAACGATCTGCTCTGCAAGAATATCATCTATGACAGCGCCAAAGGTACAGCCCCTCAAGCCCCTCTGACTTCCAGGAGAAGGCTTTGCCACCTTTCCTTTTTCATGGAGGACATGGCATACCTTATGTTGATCTTAATTTGCGAGAAAGGAGAAGAAACGAGAGCAGAAAAGCCCCACTTAGAAAAACATATTGTAACTGGCGCAGCGCTCGGGGAGGCAGAGGCTCTGGGAATTCAAGGCCAGTCTGGTCTACAAAGTGAGTCCAGGACAAAGGTACACAGAGAAACCCTGTTTTGAAAGACCAAAACAAACAAACAAACAAACGCCCCAAACTACAACAACAGAAACTTGAGAGGGTAGGGAAGTAGGGAAGAGATAAGAGAGGGAGAGACTGTGCTACCTCTCACTCTTCCCGAGAATTTACCCCCCCCCCAAATACAGGTATCCCACACCGTAGATTGGTTGGGGACATCTGAGTGTGCCAACATACAGAGTGGAGCTTGGCAGGGAGAGTACCCATGTGTGAGAACCAGAATCCTGCCCCCAAGACCCCGAAAACAATGAAAATAAATAAAACAGTATAGTATTTGCATACCACCTCCACAGAGCACCCTATGGTACCTCCTGGCTACCTACCATACCAAATACAGTAGGAATATGAGCTAAATAGGTGTTAACATGTCTTAGGAATGACAAAGGGCAGAAGTCTGTACATGTTTAGTACATATGAATTTTTAATTAGTATGTTATGTGTTTGATCATTTTACATGCATGTATGCCTGTGTGCCACATGCATGCAGTGCCTGCAGATGCTGAAAGAGGGTGTTGTGTCCCATGGACCTATTGTTATGGTTGGAGCCACATGGGGGGTGCCGGGAATTGAACCTCAATCCTTTGCGAGAGTGGCCTGTGCTCTTAACCACTGAACCAAGCCTCCACTTCAGCCTGTAGTTAGCTGAATCCACCTTGGACCCACAGACATGGTGGGCAAGAAGTAACTGCTCTGCATTTAATCCCTAGCTATGCTGTGGACAGGTACATTTAGATGGGGAACCTCAGGACCCAACCGAGCTGGAGGGGGCTGGAGCTATGGGGAGGGCAAGTGACAGATATCAGAGGGTCAGAGGGTATGCTGTAGGGGTCTGGAAGTCTAACTATGCCCATTTCCAGATCTGGAACCAGTTCTCAGTGCTTCTCCTCTTCCTCACAGGCCATGTACGGTTCATCGACTATGAATATGCAGGGTACAACTACCAGGCTTTTGACATTGGCAACCATTTCAATGAGTTTGCAGGTAGGGGGAATTACTCTGACCTCAGTGCCTCCTTATGATGGGGTGCAAAGTCTATGGTGAGGACCACAGGTGGTCCTAGACTTGATGGGAGGTGGGCACAGCGTGCTTTTAAAGAGCAACATATCTCACAGAGAGGGACTTCCTCCAGAGCTGACCTGCAGCCTGTGTGGCAGTTTGGTACAAATGAGGAAAACACATTCACTGTAGGGTCCTAGGGGCTACTCAGCCTGACTGTGAATTAGGAAAAGACCCCCTTCCATACTGAACTCAGTAGCGAGGTCCTGTAATCTTAGCCACTTGGGAGGCTGAGGCAGGAGGATCCCATTTCAAGAACTTTCTGGGCTACAGTGTATGCTCAAGGGCAACCTGGGCAACTTAGTGAGACTCCCATCTTAAAGATAGTTATGGATGTATCTCACTTGCCTAGCATGTACAGGGCCCTGAATTCAATATCCAGTACAAAAATTTAATAAAGAAGAAATACCCCTTCTCAAGTCAAGCACCCCCCCTCAAAACTTGCTAGCACCCCTTCATGCCCAGTACAACTTGTACAATTGCCCATGAAGGCCCTGAATGCAGATATGTCACTGAAAACACTGTAAATAGGTGTTTTCCTGGTGTCCTGAAGCAGATAATTTAGGCAGAGCTAGTTAAAAGTGTTTCTGCATCTCAACTTCCTGAGTTCCAATCCTGGTTTTGTTGTCACTAGTAGTGGTATTGAGGTCACTGCCCTCTGAAGCTGCAAAATGGAGATGGTGTAATACCTTTGTCTCTCCATTGAGTTGAGACACACACAAAGGCTGGGTGTGGTGGTACATGCCTTCAATCCCAGTGCTCAGGAGGCAGAGAAAGGCAGGCAGATCTTTTGTGAGCTTGAAGTCAGCCTGGTCTACATAGTGAGTTCCAATATAGCCAGGACTATAGAGAGCCTGTCTCCGGGGGGAAGGGGTCTCTCCCCTCCCCAAGACTTGGCACCTGTGCCATAAAGGCATGGGAATCTAGATCCACCCATGGAAGGACAACAGGGCAATGTTTTCCAGCTTGAAGGCTTGTTAAAAAGTTTGATAGGACCATGGAGACAACGCCTCCATGGCCTTGGACACAGTTGGAGGGCCATCTGCAGGCTGATATGTGGGCTTGTCAGGGTGACATGGCTGGCCTCTAGGGCTTAGGAGAGTTGAGGTGCCTTGACCAACTGTGGAGCCATCCCTTGGCTGCGCCCCCAACCACCCCAGATTGACCAATCACATCTCCTTTAGAAACTTAGGGGACTTGGCCTGTGCAGTCGCTTGCACCCCAGGGGCCCAGCTCTCTAGGGCAATCAGAGGCTGGGATGGGCCTCAGTTGAGCAGTGATGAGCAGAAGCAGAGGTCCGCCCTGCAGGGCACCGCCCTCCCAGTGCTCAGCTGCTAGGAGGCCTCTGCAGAGGCATACATCCTTACCCAGCGCACGGAGCCTCCAAAGGGGGTGGACTGTGTCCTTTAGGAGCCTGCAAGCAGACTCTGGGTGGTAGGAAATACAGGTCCAACCAACCCCGCCTCTGGCTAGCTATGTGCCCTGGGCCTCGTCAGCAAGGGGAGATTCTTTGCTACCCCACAGGCTTGGAACTCAGAAATTGTTTCTCTAAGGGGTATAAGGAACACGTGGGAAGGGTGTAAGAGGGGGAGGGGAGACTGTGGAGACGGTGGCCCAGCTCTGCTCCCCCCTAAGAGAAAATGCTTCTTTCCTGTGGCTTCTCCTGTGCGGAGCACATGCCTGCAGGAACTGGAAAGCAGCCTGAGGACAGGGAAGGGTGCAGAGGGGGCTGTCAGTCATGGTGAGAGTGGAGGTGGGGCACTTCCCTGGGAAATGCCAGTGCAAGCAGCGGCGTTTCAACTTTGGAAGCTGCGTCAGCAACTTGTCTGGAAGGTGACAGGATTAGGCCCCAGAGATGAAAGGGCTGGCTGGGGTCAAGCGGTGCCAAGCCTGAGGCCTTCTGTGAAGCCCTGCTTTTATAGGGAGTTGGGCGTATGGTGATGCTGCCTTGGAATTCCCGCTACTCGCAGGGCAGGATGTGGCATTGCCACTCAGCCAGCCTCTTTCCTCAGCCCCAGGCAAGTGGTGCCCAGCTTGGTAGAGGAGGTCCCTCCACCAACGGAGCCATCCTCCCATGGTTCCTCCTCAGCCCAGCCCACACACAGCTCAATGTAGGAGACCCCTGGGCTCAGACCTATTCCAGCAACTCCTGTCTCACCTGCCTCCTAGGTGTGAATGAGGTTGATTACAGCCGCTATCCGTCTCGGGAGATCCAGCTTCAGTGGCTGCACTATTACCTCGAGGCACAGAAAGGGACAGCTGCAACCCCCAGGGAGGTGGAGCGGCTTTACGCACAAGTCAACAAATTTGCTCTGGTGAGTGTTTGGATCCACCGCAGCCCCCCACCCAGAGCCTAGGGTCAGCTGTTCTCAGGGCTTCTATTGCTGTGATGAAACACCATGACCAAAAGCAACTGGGGTAGGAAGGGGTTTATTTTGCCTTACAGCTTGAAGCCCATCATCCAGGGAAGTAAGGGCAGGAACTCAAGGCCGGATCCTGGACGTAGGTAGGAACGGATGTAGAGGCTAGAAGGAGTGCTGCTTCCTGACTTGTCTCCGTGGCTTTTCCAGCCTGCTTTCTCCTGCCATCCAGGACCAGCAGCCTAGGGAACAGCATTGCCCTCAGTGGACTGGGCCCTCCCAAATCAGTCATGAAAATGCCCTACAGACTTGCCTACAGGCCAGTCTGGTGCAGGTATTTTCTCAGTTCAGATTCCCTCTTCCGAAATGACTCTGGCTTGTGTCGAGTTAATATAAAACTAGACAGCCTAGTTGAAGACTGTACCCTTCCTAGAAAGGGTCTGAAAACAGCCATCTCAGATGTCCCCTGAATGTTCTTGCTGCCCCTGCTAGCCAGCCTGGGTACTGACCTCTCTAGAGAAGTATTTCCAAGAAAGACCTTAGCCTCAGCGAATGTGTTTAGCTGAACAGTTCTCTCTGCCAGCTAATCTGAGCATCCCATGATACAGGAAGACCCTCCTTGTAGCTACCTAGCTCACAACCCCAGCCTTGCCTTCCAGCGCCTCTTCTCACCAACCCTGCATTATGGCATTCAAGCGGGAATGCTGTCTCTCCCAGGAAAATGGCTCATGCCAGGTGTCCGTTGGTGTATCCCTCCTAGGGGACTACTAACACACAAGACAAGCCAGCCGCTCCAGGCTTCATAATTCACAAGAGAGCTTAGAAAACCTGTCATTCCTGTGATCGACTGGCTGTTCTGGCTCAGACTGGCCTAAACAGGATCATCTTCCTCCCTTGCTGCACCCTAAGAACAAATCTTAGCTTTTAAGCAAAAACAACCCCATACTAGCTTGCTCACCGACAGCCCTTCTAAGCCATGGAAAGGAAAGTGGAGGGGGCCCTCTGTAGCAACTGTGTGGCCTAAGGAGAAGCCCTAAGGGAGCACCCCGGCCCCCATGCCTGAGAAAGTCAGAGCGTTGTAGCTTTCAAGGGTAACTGGAAATCATGGCTTTCTGACTCGTTGAGCCTGGGGTGGAAAAAGGCAGACTGGGAGACCTTGAAGTTTTTGGACCCACCCCCACCCCCTTCTGCTGTCCTGGATGATAGGGTCTGGGTAGAATCCGTTCTGCTAGTCTTTTTTTACCTATGGGTATTGAGTCCCCAAGTGCTGTCCAGTGGCCTAGACTCTACTTCTTCCCAAACTGGCCAGTGTTTAGCTCAGCAAGACACCCAAAGTGGTTGTGTCTCTTGCTAAGGGTTGTGACACAAGTGTGATCTGGTAGGGCTGACCCTCTCTGGCCTGTTTGCAGGCATCCCATTTCTTCTGGGCACTCTGGGCACTCATACAGAACCAGTACTCTACCATCAGCTTTGACTTCCTCAGGTGAGTGTGGGGAGTTGAGGGAAGATGGGTGTGGGACAGAGAGAAGGGACAGCGTTGGCCACCACACGACCAAAGCTAGTCAGAACAGAATGCCAGAGCCCTTCCAGTGTGTGGTTGACCCACCCCCAGCCGGGGCTGCCTGGACAGCCCCAACACACCTAGTGAAGTTACACCCATCCTTTAGCAAGCTTTCTGTATCAGTGTTTCTAAGCCTGTGGGTCGCAACCCCTTTGGCAAATCTCCAAATATTTATATAATGATGCATAACAGTGGCGAAATTAGCTATGAAGGAACAATGAAAATACTTTTATGGCTGGGGTCACCCCAGCGTGAGGAACTGTATTGAAGGGTTGCAGCATTAGGAAGGTTGAGAACCACCACTCAGGGCCCACTCAGCTGGTGCCATCCTGGCTAGAGCCTGACAACCAGCGTGAAAGGGTGGACAGCTGATGAAATAGCTCAGCGGGTAAAAGCACTTGTTGCCCAGCTTGGTGAACTGAGTTTGATCCCCAGAACCCACTTTTTAGTGGGAGAAAACTGAATCCCAAAGTTGTCCTCTGATTTCCATATGTACTGTAGCACATATACCCCTACACTCACACAATAGTATTTTTAAAAATTAATGAGGTGCTGCAGTGTGCAAGGGTCTTGCACAGATCACTCAGGTAATTTAGATCTGACCCTACTGCCTCCTAGAACCACTTGAATCCACCTCTTCCTGAGGCTTAGGGACCATATCTAAACTCTTACTGTGACAGCTTAGGGGCCCATTAAATCAGGCAGGGAATCCATCCCTCCATTCTTCCCTGTCTACCCTCAGTAAAGGGAATCATGGTGCTGGCTCTGAGATCCTGGGGAATACATGGGGTATGTTATAAAACCAGCAAAGGCAGAAAATCAAGAGCATTTATAAGGATGATAGAAGACTGGTGCTCTTCTATATTGCTGGGAATGCAAAGTGGCCCAGCCACTCTGGAAAAGAATGTCCCTTCAAACATTGAAAAACAGAACTTGGGCAGCGGTGGTGCACACGACGCCTTTAATCCCAGAACTCAGAAGGCAGAGGCAGGCGGATCTCTGAGTTTGGTGCCAGCCTGGTGTACAGAGTGAGTTCCAGGACAGCCACCACTCTTAGTAAGACTGTCTCGAGAAACCAAAATAATAATAACAGTAACAACAACAATAAGAGAACTCTGTACGACCCAGGACTTCTGTGGGTGTATGTCCCAAAGAACAGAAGTGCAGGCTCACAGTAGTGTTTGCACACCTAGTAGCTGAGTGTCGTCACCTGAACGAACAACACAATATCATTTTGGCTTTGAAAGGAAGAGAATTTGGCCATGCACTACTCAGATGAACCTCGAGGACAAGATACTAAGTGAAATGAGATAGCCACAGAAAGACGGATGCCTTAGGACTGACTATCTATCTGTGAGAGGTGACAGAGTCATGCGCACAGGGACAGAGCAGTCCAGTCACTGGACTGAGACCAGAAAGTGGCAAAAATTAAGTTTTGGCTTTGAAAGATAAAATGTTCTGGAGATCCACAGTGAGACAACAGGCATGTATCAATACCATACAATAGTAAAAACAAAACACTAAACACGTTCTGGGGAGGGTTGCTACTGCCTGACTAAAGAAATGAAAGAGTTGACTCGCCCTAGCCAGACGGTGGTAGCCCACATCTTTAATCCCAGCACTTGGGAGGCAGAGACGAATGGATCTCTGAATTTGAGACCAGCCTGGTCTACATAGTGAATTACAGGACAACCAAGGCTACACAAAGAAACCCAGTCTCAAAACAAACAATAAAAAACAAAGGGTTGACTTGCCCAGACCTGGACAAATTTGAGCTGGGAGGCAGTCCTCAGTAGGCTGAAGGCTCCCTGCTCAACCACTTCCTTGTCTGTCCCTGGCAGGTACGCAGTGATCCGATTCAACCAGTACTTTAAGGTGAAGCCTCAGGTGTTGGCCTTGGAGATGCCAAAGTGACTGGCCTCCTGTTCCTCCATGTCCTTCTGCTGCCGGACCTGCTCCCCAGGGTACCCTCTGCCTTGGAGTTGGCACCCTTGGGGAAGGTGGGCATCCATGGAAAAGGCCCCCCAGGTGGATGCCAATGAAGACCTCATTTTCCTGTTTGGATGGGCTGAAGAGACCCAGCATTGTGTCCCCATCACCTTGCCAGGCTTGGAGAGGAAGTGCCTGCAGATAGCTGGGAACTGTCCCTGTGAGAGCACGCCGTTTTTAGGCCCAGGCCTGCTTGGAGCTTGAGCTGCCTCAGTTTGTCCTTGACTCTTCCTAGTAGGGGAGGGGAAGGGCTCGTTTCTACCTCCGGTGCCCCAGCCTCTAACTGAGCCATGTATGCCCCAGGTGAGAGGTGCTGAGCCCCAAGCCAGCAGGCAGCCAACTCTCCTTGTCATCTTGGGGTCAGAGGTCCCAGCTGGGCCTGACAGCTCCACCAGCAGCTGCCTTGTCTGAGGCTGATGACTTCTCCAAGCCAGATGTCATCCAGTCACCCCTTCCTCAGCTCCCCTCCTTATGCTTCTGCTAGGTCCCTGCAGGGGAGAGGGAATGGTCTTGGATTGGGGGCAGGTACCAGAGCCAGCAGCAGCCTCCACCTTTCTCTTCCAAGGATCTGTCCATCTCTGCCTTCTATTCTGAACTTAACTGAGGTCTTCCCACTTGGGAATCAACAGTGGAAGGCAAGGGGCAGGGCCTAGGCATCTTGAGGCCAGCACAGTTGCCCAAGCATGGCTAGACGCTGAAGGGGTTGCCAGCTCAGTATCCGCATCATCCTAGTCCTTACAGTTCCTTTGGGGGTCTGGTATGGGCCCCGCCCCTGCTGTGGTCCATTTGTAAATGATCATGTTTTTCTGCATTAAAGTGTTTGTTTCTGGAATCTGTTTTGCAAGGACAATAGCCTGTAGTGTGATTGGTAAGCATGTAGAGGAGTGGGGCCAGCCTTCCTTCTGCTGTGCCTTTGGGGTCCAGTAGCCCATACACCTCTGATGCCATCCTTGCTGCAGCCATCAAGTAATATGATCCAGTAGAGGCAGGGCTTCCAGAAGGTGCTAATGAAGGACCTGGGAGGGGGTTGGGGGAGATGACCCCGGCATACAGATGGTGCCAGGGCTGGGAAGAAGAGGTCGCCAATGTCAGCTGTGGACTCAGGTGGCCATGGATGTAATTACACATCAATGCCCACCTTCTGATTTTCAGCCACCTGGAACCAAGGGCAGAGTTGGCCCCTGTGTGGTAGTCTTCGTGTGCAGGCCCCTATGCCCGTGGGGTCACCACCCTGCAGACAAGTGCTGCAGTGAAGGGGAAGTGGGTCGGGGAGCAGAGGCCTCTGGACTCCGCCACAAAGCTCGTCCCATTTCTCACCTATCACCCTCGGTGGGAGCTCTGGGCCAAGGCCACCTTTCCAGGGCTGACCTTTGGCCTGTGGAGAGGTGGGCAGGGGCCGGGTGATCTTGTGGCCAGTTGTCTTGGCAGTGACCAGAACATAATGTCCCTGTTTCTGCCCATGTGATCTGCCCTCACAGGTAGGATAAGGTTCCAGTTGGCCAAAGGACTTAGGGTGGTGAGCACATGGCAGCTAGATGAGGTCTGTGGACAAAGGTATTTGGAGTGCCTTTGGCAGTGAGTGCCCAGGCCCTCTGGCCGCAGGGGACCAGCCATAGGGCAACAGGAGGAACCAGGAGGAGTCCCTAGATTAGGGGACCTAGTTTTGACTGAGATGGAAGTTTGGAGCTTTGAGCCAAGCAGTTCCCTCTAGTGCCCACCTAACAAGGCCAGGCAACGGCCAAAGAAGTTTCCAGAAACCTGGGTTGGTCTCCTGTTGGTCCCCACCCCATGGCTGGACAGGGCATCAGGGTGTGAAGACATCAAGGAAAGGCAGCCAGAGCTCTGAAGGACAGGGCCCGGAGTCAGGGCATTCCCTTAACAACTGCCCCTAGTTCTTGATACTGTGTGGTCTTAGTCCCATCAATCCCACCGTGTCACCAGCATGTAAAACTAAAAAATCACTTGTAATGTCAACTCCGCACTATTAGTTGTGTTCTGAGTGTGTGTGAGACTATATCACCTTGGGTTCAATCTCAATACATAGAGACTCTTGTGTTTGCCAGCTCTGAACAGTTTTTTGTGGACTGGATGGCCCTGGCCCTCTCTGACCATTCTTCTAAGGATATACCTACCAGGATCCCTCATTCTCACAGGCAGATTCTGGGCCCTCCAGATGATGTGGCTTTTTCTAAAGGGGGTGTGACTGGGCTGATACACCTGGGACTGAGCCCCTGTGGAACACACAGTCTCATAACCCCCCTCATCAAGGACATAAGCCTTTGCTAACCTGGCCCACCTCTTTCTCAAGAGTTGCTATTCAGTTTTGCTTCCTCCATCCCATGCTAATGGTATTATTATGACAACCAACACTTGTTTTATAGAACCCCATTAATTTTGAAGAATTTTGTTCTTTTATCTAGCCCTGTCTCCAGCGATGAAAACCATCACAACTATGCCTTTGAAATCCCCATTCAAAGCGCAAAGTCATGGAGTCTTAAAAAACATCACTAGAGACCCTGTTCCCTTAATAAGTATGGCAGGGAGCCCACAAGAGAGTTTCCTGATTGTTTGTGTGTGAACCAGCTTATGGGAGGAGCCTAAAGCTTTCCCTGGACTCAAGTGGCTCCCTCTCCCAAAGAGAGGATAAGACTCACGGAGAAGTTTTAAGTCTCTTGCTTTCAGGTGGGACAGTGAAGTGTGAAGGGGAGAGATGAGGCACCAGCATGCTGTTCCTCCAGGCAGCCGCAGTGCCTCCCTAGGCGTCAGTGTGTCACATGACTCTGGTTCCCCCTTGTCAAAGCCGTTACTGCCAGGCACTTTGCCTGATGCAGTCATGTGCTGCCACCAGGGGGCAGCAGTGCCTGGCCGGTGCCAGATTTAGGCATGTGTTCAGGCCAGCCTCCCAGCAGAGCAAGGGCCAGCGTTCTGAAATGGTCCGTCTTTATTATACCATCAGAAAACAGATGTGCTGGTTAAGTTATTCATCATTATCTTCTTAGTAACAAAATAAAGCACTATCTATGTTTACAGTCATAGAAAGAAACAGTCTGGAGAGAAATGTGGTCACGAGGTGGGGAAAGGGGGACAACCTGGCCACGTGGGATTTGGAGTCATCTCCCTGGCCGGGGGCTGTTCCAGATCTTTGGAGCTAGGTTCATTAGTCTTTGATTTTCTTGGGAAACAACCAAGTGAAGCCCATATCAGGAGTGAAGCCCATTCCCCAGGATAGGGTGGGGGAGAAAGGGACCCAGCCCAAGGATGGCGACCAGCTGCCATGGGTCTCCTCTGCAGGGTGGTCACTGACAAAGAGGAGCCATCAGTCCTCTGGGCCCCATGCCTGGGACTCAGGGTGGGAATCAGGACCAGGCTCCTTGGTGGCCAAGGCACACTCTCACGGTACTGGGAGCTAAAAATGGCTCCGTGGGAACTGACGGGCAAAGTCAGGAGGGAGGAAAGGGATCACGGGGTCAGGAAACTGCCAGTCCCAGGGGCAGGCTGGGCCCTACAAAAACCCGGAGAATACAGCGGTCATGGGGTGGGGGCAGGGGCAGATGGAGGAAGAGAGAGAAAAATGCACGCGGGGAGAAAACACACAGAACCTGAGACACCAGACTGACAAAGAGGTAGCAATTTGGGGACAAAGAAACACAGAAGAGGCCCCCAGAGAAGCATCAAGAGACACATCACAGAGCTCATCAACATGCCTGGCTCACAGCGGCCACTCGGAAATACCTTCTGCCAAGAGTGGCGAGATGAAAACGTGGGCGCGCACACACTAACACAGCAGCCAGAGGCACGTGGACTTGGAAGACAAAGACAGAGCAGCTCTGCACGGAGTGCAAAGTGATTCGGGTGACAGAGGGGTGACCTAGGAGCTTTGTAGGGCAGATGTGTTGTCTGTCCCACAATGGCTGGTTTTGGCCAAGACAAAATGGAAACGAAGCAGTGACCTGAAGGGGACAGGCGAGGTGGACCCACAAGAGGGCGTACATCCAGTGGTCCCTAGCCATTGGCCCCAAGGGCCAAAGACCTCAGCCAGCTTGGCTCATCACAGCCACATGGATCCCACCCAGCTAGGCCATTAGTTCCTCAGAAGGTGTGGTGAAGAGGAGGACCCCCTGCCCACCACCTTGGGAATGTATCTACAAGTGTGCAGCGACATCCATCACCTGGGCACACCCGAGTCCAAGTACCAACATAGTTCAGGAAGGCTGGCTGTGCCCGTCCGGTGGGGGACAGGGTCTGTCCCAGAGGGGTGACGGGCCAGGCCCAGCTGGCTGGCAGTCAGTCCGTGAGTACCACCAACTCCCCGTCACTCTTCTCTTCACCCTCCGAGTCCTCATCCTCGCTGTACCGGTACATCTCTCCATCAGCCACTGAGTGCCTGTCCTCTGTGCCCTCCCCTTCCTCCCGGAGGCTGCAGGTATTGATGATGACCGGCATGTTGGGGTCCAGGCCCTGGGGGTCATAGTGTTCCACCAGTGGTTGTGGCAGGGGCATGCCTGCTGCCCGAGGGAACAGGATATCTGAGGAGCTCACCTGTGCCTGGCCAGCCTGCGGGCTGAGAGGCGGAGAAAAGATGCAATTACAGATGTACCCATGAGCCCTCCTGGCCCTCCCCCACTGGCTGTGCTCCAGGCCTCACAGGCACATATCCCAACTCCAGTCCCGGCTGGTCCCTGCGTGTGCTTCCTGGTGGCCAAATTCACTGTCAGCTAGAGCTGGAAAGTGCAGAGCCGTGGGTGTATTTTTAGAAGGTGGCATGTGAATACTATTTCGTTTTTGTGTCACTGTCTACAGCACCCCACTAACAGTGCTTGCCATGGTTAATTAAGGAGCCTGCCTATGGGTGAACACCTGTAGTGCGTCTGAGTATGCCCTGCATTTGTCAGGCAGCAGGTGCCCACAGTCAGTTGCCAGTATCACACACAGCCATTCTCCATCAGGAATCACACACAGGCAGAAGACACACAGACCTGCACGCAGAGGCCCGGTTGCCTGCCTCACACAAAGGCCAGCCGCACACAAACCCAGCCTCTCACAGCAGCCACAAGCTGCCTCTGGCCCCCAGGGAGGACCTGCTCACGGGATGGTGTAGCTCTGGCGAGCACCCTGGCGCCGAGTCCTCATCAGGGCTTTGTATTCGCCCACACGCAGGCGCCGGCCCTCCACCACGCAGGTTCGCTTAGGCCTTGGCTTGTACTTGTAGTCGGGGTATTTCTCCAGGTGCTGTCGGCTCAGACGTGCCTGCTCCTCATAATACGGCTGCTTCTCCTGGTTGGTCATGGACTTCCAGCGAGAGCCTGATCCAACCCCAGGCAAGAACTCAGGGCCAGACTCTCAGAGTGCCCTCTCCCAGGTCCCAGGCCCTACGTGTCCTGATGGGATCCTGGCCCTCAATAGAGGATCAAAAGCTGATACAGGCATAAGCACTCAGTAAGGGCCTGGGCTAGTGTGGATGCTCCCTGGATGTTGGGCAAGGGGGAAGGGATGAGGCTGGCAAGGACAGGCAGTCAGCACTACCCTCAGGCCAAACAACTCAGCCAGCCCTGAGGGGTCTGTGTCCCAAGGGCATTCCCAAAAGAGAAGCCGCTGCAGGCCACCAAGTATCCGACGATATGGGGGTGGTAAGGAACACAGGAAGTCCTAAGGGAGGCCTTGGGACTTCCAGAAGAGCCCTGCACAGGTATAAGGTCCTGGGATCCAGCTGCCCAGCACAGCTCAACTGCTACAGAATCTTAAACCCTGTGAGATTCTACCAGGGTTCAATAAAGCAAGTGTGGTTCCTGAGACCCAGTCCTACTGAACTCAACCCCTGAGAGGGCCCGCCCCTGGCCCTTACCAAGGATCTTGCTGATGCTGGAGTTATGCATATCTGGGAAGGCTTGGAGAATTTTCCTCCTCTCATCCTTGGCCCACACCATGAAGGCATTCATGGGTCTCTTGATGTGGCTGCTGTTCCGAGACTCAGAGAAATGGCGGGAGCCTGGAGAACGGGTAGGTAGAGTCAGGCAGGCAAGTGCTCTGGAGATGGCAGGCATCCCTTGCATGGCCACTAGGAGGCAGTGATGAAGCTCACACAGAGGTCAGCTCAGGACTAGCAAGGCAAGAAGTAGAGGATGAAGAGGAAAACAAAGGCCAACAGTAAGCAAGAGGCCCACCATAGCCAGAGAACAGCTCAGCAGGGAACCGGAACTATGAGGACCCTCGGAGTAGACACAAGATGCCAGAAGGCAGACCCTCCGGATAGACACCAGGGAACAATGGAAACGCATGCTCGGAAGGACCCAAGAATGGAGGGAGAGAAAGGATCAGAGACATACACAGCCTTAGTGGAATGAAGTGGTGCCCAGTGCCAGAGCCCTCACCATCCATGTCACAGTTCAGCATGGCTTCCTCCAGGGGGTGCACACAGCCCTCCTCCAGCCGTTCCTTGGCTGGGGATGAGTCCAGGCTAATGAGGTCCTGCAGGGACAGAGACAACCCGTACAGGGCTAGCTCCTGCACCACCTTGTCTTTACCTCCCCTCACCTGCTCCCGTCTTCTGAGAAGGGGGGGAGTGACTGTACCTTCCGGAATGGGGTGCTGGGGGGGTGTTCCAAGCCCCCACTGTGGCTGTGCAGCAGCTGCCGGGCATCCTGGATGGCTTTGGTGACAGCGTCCCCTTCGCCTAGGAAGCCTGATGGAGAGGGGGCAAAGTAAAGGGCAGGGGACAACCCACACTTCTTATGCCTCCCGCCATGCTGCCCAAGCAACCCCCTTGTGGAGGCGCATCCCCTGCGCATTCCCATACCTCCTCTCAGGACTTCCTGTTGCACAGTGCTAAGGAGCTGGGAATGAAGCAACACTCCCAAACCTGCAGCCTGACCCCGTGCTGGGACCTGGAAGGAGGCCTCCTCTAAGCAGGCCTCGTCCCTGGCTTTAAGAAAGCAGAGGCTGGGGCGGAGCTCAGGGATGGAGTGCTTCAGAATTGTTTAAAGCCCCAGACCAGAACCGAGAAAGGGAAGGGACATGCCCAAGGTGGCATCCGACTCAAAGCTCTTCTTAGGTGAGAATAGATTAAAAAAAAAAGCTCACCCAGAGGCAGGCTGGGGGGGCTGGACTGCAGGTCCCTTGTGGGAGCCCCGTGGCTGGAGGGGCGAGGCCCACAACTGTTCATCTTCAGGCTGGGGGAGCTGGAGGTGCTGGGCAGCTCAGGCACCTTGGGCTTGGCTGTGAGGTTTAGTGGTTGAGGGGGCTCCTGAGGACCCAGACAGACAGAGTGAGAAGACACCAGAGGAGGAGCCCCTCCCCCCCCCATCGCGGGACAGACAGGACTCAAGGAGAAAATGAGATTGGCACACCTGCCCAGAACATACCAGTGCAAAGGAGGGCAGTGGCTCAGAGAGGGAGGCGCCCCAGGCGGCAGTGGGCAGGAGAGTACCTTACCTGCAGGGGGTGGTGGGTGGCCACCCCGGGCCTCTTCACCACAGGGGCAGGGGGGCTGTGCAGCAGCTGCAGCGGGTACTCCACTGTGGAAAGAAAAACAGCAAGGGGCACGTCCCAGGTGAGCCCAAAACAGCAGGCATCTGAGTGACAGGGCCCAGCGCCACACAAGGTGGACAGAGCCTAGGGCAGGTCCAACTTGTTCTGCTCTCATCAGGCTAAGACAGCACAGTCTATGCCCTCTCCCCATGAGGCTGATGGGACTAAACTTTTCTTGCAGGCTGATGGCCCTTTCCAACCCACTCTAAAGAGGTTCCCACGGTACACGCAAGGGTAGGCACGCTTGGGTCTTGTACCTGCTATGTGTAGGGCCCAAACCACTGTGCTGGGAGGAACACCTGTACGTGTGCTTTCCCTCCATGTCAAAGCATGTGGCATGTAAGAGGTGCTCAAAACATCAGTCTCATTTTACAGGTGTATGTGTCAGGGTTCTCAACACATCACCCCAGGTAAGGAAACAGACCTTGTAAGTTCAGTGGGTTGCCCGCAAAACCATTAAATGGCAGCAGCACCAGGATCTGAACCCAGGTCTAGACTCCACAACCTACCCTTGGCCTATACAGTTCTCCCTACCTACGCTATCTCACTAGGCTTAGGATCAAGGGGGTGTGACAGTTGAGCAGAGATAAGCCTATATACAAATCTCTAGCCACAGGGCAGGTAGCGATAAGGGCCCATCCTGTTGGGGCAGTTACAGGCTGCAGGTCTGCCCTGTCCCAATTCTGTCTGTTGACGCTGTCACAAGAACTCACTAAGATATTCCCATCGTTCTCTTCCACATCTCCCACAACCCACCTCCCGCACTCACTGCTCAAGCGTTTCCAGCGCATCCCCTCTCCAGACCCCACGCTTCAGTCCTCTCACACGCCTTTGCCACCTCTTTCCCCTGAGCCTCCCACCCCAGTTCCCGTTTCTCCTCAGTCTCCTACCCAGGAGGAGCTCTTTTCCAGGACCCAGTCACCAAGGACCCCCTCCTCAGGGAACCCTCTCCACCCCACCCGCACCCCGCCAACTTTTCTCTAGCCTCCTCTCTCCTAGCCTCTCTGTGCTTTGCAGGGTGCTTGTCCTTCCCATCGCCCCAAAACTGTGGCCCAGCAAGCTACTGGATGAAGAGTAGCTCTGGGCTCCTTCCCCCATCGCAAGACAGCAGCTTCTGTGGGGGTCCTCCCTACCCCACTCACCTGGTTTGCATGGAATGGGCTGAATGGGCAAAGCCAGCTGGGAGTCAGGGGTGACAGGCAAAGGCTGGTGACTTGGGGGAAAGGCGGGGATCATGACATAAGGCATGTTAACCTGCTGAAGGCAAAGAAACGCACTGTAAGTCCCTGGGGACCCAAAGAGCTGCCCAGCTGGAGTCAGCCAGGACCTGGGGTAGGGTGGGTGCACACAGGGCATAGAGTAGGGATAATTTTCCAAAGGATCCACCTGAGCCCCTATCACCTCTGTGAACCCATCTCCTTGCCCTTGAGTCTCACTGGGGGCTGGGGGAGACATCCTGTGTCACCCCCTAAAAACAGGGCATTAAAATCTGAAGAAACTGGAGCAAAAGTATGGCCTCTTCATCAAGTGGGGAGCAGGTGGCAGGGAGGGGGCAGGGTTGTTCCACAGCCCCCTTTCCCGGTGGCTCCGAGGGCCAGCGTCACCCTCAGCCTGAGCCCTCCCATCATCACCTGGATCTGCTGCTGGAGGAGGTTGATTTTGTGCTGTTGCTGAATCAGCTGCTGCTGCTGCTTGGCGATCTGGTGAGGCATGGAGTCAACAAGGGAATCACGGAAGGCCCTGGCCCTCCTCCTGTGCCTGTCCCAGCCTACCCCTGACTTCCCCAGGAGGGCAGGTGGAAAGCAGGGGACAGAGCAGAGCGCCAGGGCACAGAGCAGAGCGCCGCTTCCCAGAACCTGGTCTCCTCTTGTGGGTAGTCACCCTTCCCCACAGAGGACTCCGAACCCAGCCCCGGGTGGCACCTGCTCCTGCTGCTGCCGAGCCAGCTCCATCTGTTGCTGCTGCTTCTCGAACAGCATGGCAGCCATGTTCTTCTGCTCAGAGTGGGCCGTAAGGAGCTGGTCCCGAAGGGCGGACAGCTGATGGATCATGACCAAAAGCTGGAGCTCCTTCTCAGCCAGGCTCTCTTGGGTCCCTGCTCCACAGTGAAATGCCGCCATGAGAATCTTTGTTAGTTCACCTGTCTCTCTGCCCAAACCACCCATCTGACAACTGCTCCATCCCAGGATCCTGCCAGCCCAGTCTCCAGCTTCGCTATACTTCAGGGGAATTTTTTTTTAATCCATTGATTAGAACAATGACAGTCATTTTGCAGGGTTAGTTTGAGGATGAACAAGCTAATGTGTGGAAAGTTGTTAGTCTAGTATCAGGCAATGTGTGCTCACGTCCCTGCCTTCCATTCCAACCTGGCTGTCTGATGGGCAGTTTACTCCTAAGAGCTGAACCAGGGACTGTTTATACTCAGGATGCCTCTGGAAAAGGCTGAAGCTCAGGCTCCCAGTCAGTAAATGGGGGAAGCATAAGGTCCCCACTGTGGGTGTGGTAGCCAACACTGAGAAAATGATCACTCTTCAGTAAGCAGCAGCTCTTAGTAAGGTCCTGGAAGCCTAGCCTCAACTGCCAACAGTGAGTAGAAACTGTCAGCTCACATTTTAGCCTGAGGCCTGGAAGGCTGAATGATGTGCCTCAGTCCCAAAGGTCCCAAATGAGAACCTAGATCCATCCCATAAGGTCCGCTTCCAGCCAGGCTTCCCCTACCTGGGGATGGGCCAGACTGCTGCTTAGAGAGGTCTAGGTGAGGCATGGTGATAAGACTCAGAAGAAGGTGGGCATTAGGACACAGGGCAGGTGTATGAGGTACTGCCCTATTTACCCAGAATGCATGACTAGGCCAGGCAGGAAAGGCCCTGAGACGCCCTCCCTGCTCTTTGCATGCAGGCCCGCACCTTTGACATCCTTGGTTTCCACTGAACTTCTTCCCAGAAACCTCTCCTTCCAGTCACTGGACAGCAGCTTCTCAATGGCTGGCACAACTGGAAGAAGTCATGGTAAGGGCAAGGTCAGGACCCACCGAGACCAGCCCAGACCTCACCTCTGAGGGACAGCTATCCTACCTTCCTGTAAGTTGCGGTTGAAGTCTAGCCGCTCTTGGCTTCCCGAAGCGGCGTCAGAAGCTCCTGGTCTCTTGGGGTCTGGGGACCCACTGCTCTCTGGTGAGGCACAGTCCTGCAAGACACACTCAGTTACTGCTGCCACACCCACGAGATGGAGCACACAGTTCAGAGAGGGCTGAGTGCTGCAAAGGCGTCCTTTCTGAAGAACGCTGAGACTCTATGGGCCCAACCAATAAGGCTATTCTCACATTCCCAGCCGCTGCTCATACTACCTGATAAATGACACAGTGAAATAAACAGACTTGGGGACAAGAGATCTCAATTTCAGGCCAGGCTTGGTGGCTCACAGGGGGCTGGATCTCACACCAGCCCCTGACAGCTCTCTGAAAGTCATCTCTGGGGTCCATATCCTAAAGCATCTGAATAAGGGGTCAATAGGTCAGGAAGGGCTGATGATGAGTTTATCATGGAAACATACCTCTGTGTCTATGAGCGTGTTTTCAGAAAGGTTTAACCGAAAAGGGAAGACTCAACCTGAATGGAGTCCTGGACTGTTTTATCCCTACTCTACCCTCACCATCCCCATGCCCTGCCAGACTACAGACACCATGGCCAGCTGTCTCAAGTTCCTGGCCACCATCTCTTTTCCACCATGTGTATCTTTGAACTGTGAGCTCACCCTCAGCTAGTCATGATTATGAACCCATGTGTTCCTCCAGCCAGGCCACTCGCTCACCCACTGTGGCCTCCCTAAGCCGTCCCTGGGGCTGGAGCAATGCCTTAGCAGTTTAGAGTTCTTGCAGGGGACCAGAGTTCAGTTCCCAGCATCCACATCCACACATCCAGTTCAGAGGAGCCAACGCCCCCTTCTGGCCTCTAAGGGCCACTGCACATTCATGTGCACATAACCCTAGACAGACACACACACACACACATATGCTAGGAGCTGAAGCGATAGCTCAGTGATTAAGAGCTTTGTTGCTCTTGCAGAGAATCTCGGTGGGTTCAGTTCCCCATACCCACATGTGTGGGATACCCACACAACCACTCCAGTTCCAGAGCATTTGACACCTCCTTCTGACCTCTGTGGTACCAGGCACATGATACACATTCAGGCAACAAATTCATACACATAAAATAAATAAATCCAAAAATGTAAATAAATAAATAAATAACAAATGAAAACAAATCTTTAAAAAAGCACTCAACTAAGTAGAGTGGTGGCCCATGTCTTTAATCCCAGAACTGAAGACGTAGAGGCAGGTGGGTCTCTGTGAGTTCCTAGCCAGCCTGATCACAATAGAGACCCTGTCTCAAACAACAACAAACCCCAAAAAACAAAAAAGAACAAGGAGGAGGCGTTGGTGAAGCAGCGTTATTCCATGTCTCATCTAACCCAAGCCTCCTCCAAGACGTGTTCCCTGATCACCCCCACTCTTCTAAACTGAGTTCTTCCTTCGAGTCATCACATCAAATTTCCTGTATGGAAACAGAAGACCTGCAGAATCCCTATCATTTATTTCAGTTCCCTCTACTCTGAGTGTGTGTGTGTGTGTATGGTACATGTGTTCCCATGTAAGTGTGGGCACGTGTGTGCAAATGCATATCTGTGTGTGTTCCCATGTGATTGTGAGCACATGTGTGTGCTGGTGCATATCTGTGTGTGCGTATGTGTACTGAGTCTTAGACTTGACAAGCACCTGTCATTTTATTTACTAAACAGGCCTCTCACTGACCAGAGCTCTTGTTCCAGGGACTCCCAATCTCTGCCTCCAGGCAGCTGCCACATGTTCTAGGCTCTGACAGGATTCTAGGAATCCAAACTTCCATCCCCACGCTTGTGCAGCAAGCACATTCACCAGAGTCATATCTCTAGCCCTAACTCCCTGTCTTAAGGAAATTATAGTCTGTGAGCTGAATTTCACCCCAGCTTAAAGAGACTGACTTTCCCAGATCACATGTATCTCGTCCCCCTGCTAGTCCTTAGGTACAGGACTGTCCCCTCTGAGGAACAGTCACTCAGGTAGGGACGGAAGGAACCAGCCCCGTCCTGCTCTGTGACAGTGACCCAGTTTCCAGCCTGACCACGGTGGCCCACCTGGGGCTGACCTGGGCCCATCTTGCCCCTGCAGAGACCACCGCTGCACACAAACCAGGCAAGAGCATGCAGGCCAGGTGGACAGGGTGGGTTGGCCTGAGGTGTGAGTCCCAAAGGCAGTGTGGGGACACTGACACTGGAGGGGGTTCTAGAAAGTGCTGGGCACCTGAGCTGGAGCTTGTGAGCTGGCGGCCTCCTGGGGAGCCAGGGCTGGGTCTCCAGGCCGAGGCTCCACAGCAGCAGCTGTGCCTTGGGGGGCCTCGTGGCAAGGCTCCTTCTTCTCTTCAGACTTGACGGTGCAGTTCACCATGGTGCTAGCACTGTCTGGGGCCAGCTGCACAGAGACGGGGCTCCGCATGGACATCCTACGGGAGGAAGGACAGAGGACACTGAGTGAATGAGGTCCATGGCCCAGTTATAAGCCCACCCCGCCCCCAGGAGGGGCCTCATCCTTTGTTTCCCCAACCCAAGCACCTCCTGACACCCTTCAAAGATGTGTATGTCAGAAACATAAGCCTACTTTAAAAGCTGCCTTTTTAATATCTTTTTTTTTTAATCTTTAAAATCCATCCGGGCATCCCACCTCTGACATTCACTTGTTCCTTTTGCCTCCGCATCCTCAGCCCACTCCCTGTTTCTTGTGATGCTGTGTCTAGTAAGCTGATGTGCTCACCGGAGGACGCCAGAGGGGGTTAACTGGCTGCTTCTGAGCCCACGAGAACTGAACATTGTAAGTATGTAAATATATGTACTGCAACTAGTTACTAAGGCTTAAGATGAAGAGTCAGCAACCCAAGAGTCTGAATTTGAAGGCCGGGTGGTGGTTGCATAGGCCTTTAGTCCCAGCACTTGGGAGGCAGAGGCAGGCCGATCTCTGCGATTTCTAGGCCAGGATGGCCTACAGAGAGTTCCAGGAAAGCCAAAGCTACACAGTAAGACCTGTCCCCAACAAACCCTCCCCCCCACCAAAAAAAAGAGTTTGGCTTTGAACCTTCAGTCCAATGACCAACTTGCTAGAACTGACAGGAGCTCTCACACACCAGGTATGGTTTGCCTTAGTACCCAACTTGACCAAGAGAAAGCCAAAAGCCGACTCCCTAGTACAAGCCATTTAGTCTTTAGTGGCCTTGAGGATCAAACCTACGATCCCACACAAGCTAAACATCTGCTCTACCACAAAGCTACAGACAACTCCTTATTCTTCTCATCGTAGAGACAAGTCAAAGTGAAATGTTTTATATTTATACATATCTATACATCACATATCTACTGCAAGTTGTAAAATATAGAAGAATGGCATTCAGAAATATGTTCTGCTTTCTAGCTATAGTCCCTACTGGCAAGGATACTTGTAGTGCCAGGCCTGGAGATTTTGTGAGAATTTTTAAAATATTCACTCTTAATTTTTCATTATGTGCATGTTTGTGGATATGTGGGTGCCAAGAGAAGCCACAGGAGGGCAATAGATCTTCTGAAGATGGAGGAGTTAAGGTGGTCATGAGCCACCAGATGTGGGTGCCTGGAAACGATCTCTTATTCCCTGCAGGGCAGCAAGCATGCTCACTGCTAAGCCATCTCTTCAGCCCCTTGGCTGTATTTTTCCTCCAAAAATATGTTTTTTAATTATTTATGCTATGTATATGAGTGTTTTGACTCTATGTGTGCACCATATTTATGCCAGGTGCCCTGAGGGCATTGGATCCCCTGGAACTGGAGTTACAGATGGTTGTGAGCCACCATGTGGGTGCTAGAAACTGAATCCAGGTTCTCTGCAAGTACTATTAGTACAGGTTCTTTGCACCAAGTACTCTTAGCCACTGAGCCATCTCATCATTCCCCCTTCCCTTGGGTTTTTACACGTTTGTTTTCTTAGACAGGGTCTCAGACAGCCCAGGCTAGTATTGAACCCACTATGTAGCTGAGGACAGCCTTGACCTCACGTGCTGGGATCACAGACCTGTGCCACCATGCCCAATTTGCAATATGATCAGTAGACTTGTGAAGCTGCCTCCTCTCCTACTATAGGACCCAGCACCATCAGGGAGTGAACATCTGCAGGATTTGGCAAAGTAGTTTTCAGGGTCATGTCAGACAGGAGGCCAGAGTAGCAGTTGCCCATCCTCACCAGTCCCCAGGCAAGCCCTCACTCGAGGTGTGCTCTGGGTTCCAGGGGGACATAAGGGTCTGGCCTCTTGCAAAAGCCTTGGGAAGTGGGGCCTCATCAGAGGTGACTGGGTCAGGAGGCTTCTGCCTTCACAAATGGATTAATGTCATCACTGGGGAGGGCGTTATTGGAAAATCGAGTTGATTAGTTTATTAGCTGACTGGTATTCCTGTGCCCTCCTGCCATGAGGTGTACAGCTAAATGGCATTTGTCTTTAAGCCTCTGCCATGGTAAAAAAGATATGGATTTAGATGCATAGGGATTCAGTTTTCAGGGCAGGTGTAGGGCAACCATCGGATGCAGTAACAGACGAGGAGGTGCAACACACTAGTGCCAGCTGCAGCCATACTACTCCGCAGCTTAGCCAAGCCACGGGCCCGCACCAAAGCTGTTGTGTCTGCAGTTTTAAGTTGCAACAACGACACAAAACCCTCTTCCTTTCTGCACGATTCCAGGGTCGCTGTCTCCGCACTAGGTTTTATCAACTTTAGCAAACAATTTTTCCTTCTCTCAAGATCTTTCACCTTTTATTTTGTTCTTTGATTTTACATGTATGTATGCGCACCTGAGTGAACTGTTTGTGCACAGGCATGTGCAGATGCCCATGGAGGCCACAGGAGGCACCAGATCCTCTGAAGTGGAGCTACAGAGAGCCACCCTGTGGATGTCAGAAACCAAACCCTGGTCCTCTGCAAAAGAAGTAAGTGCTCTTAATCAATGAGCTGCCTCTCCAACCTCAACTTTCACCTTTCCAGTCCAGCACCTGGATTCCAGCATCACTACACTTGCAGGATGGAGACACTGTTGAGTAAACTCGGAACAGAACGGACACAAATGCTGAGCTCCAGTCACAACAGCTGACCGAAGGAGATACACTGGACAAAGGATGATCCACAACCTCGACAGTTTAAGATTTCATCACGCTTTCTAAGAACAGTGTGCTGTTTAAAAACATACATCGATGGAGTATAACTCAGGTGCTAGATAGAGTGCTTGCTTAGCATGTATGAAGCTTTGAATTCCATCCCTAGCACCATATAAAACTGGCTGTACCAATACAAAAAAACAAAAGCAAAATCCAAAGAGGGAGAGGGTGGGGAGTGGGATAGGGGTAGAACTCGGGGGAGGGGGCGCATAACCTTTAGTTACAGCGCTTGGGAGGCAAAGGCAAGCAGATCTGAGTTTGAGGCCAGCCTTGTCCAGAGTGTGTGGACAGCCATGGCTATAGATGAAAACCAAACCACCAACAGCAGCAAACTGGGTGTGGTGGTGGTACACAACTGTAGTCCCAGATTTCAGGAGGTGGAGGCAGAAAAGTCACAAGTTCGAGGTCATCCTTGGCTACAAAGCAAGTTAAGGGACAACTTGGGCCCAATGAGACTGTTCCCAAAACACCAAAACAAGACCAATAAGACACCTCAGCAGGTAAAGGTGCTTGCTGCCCAGCAGTGCAAGCCTGTATGTCTGAGTTTGATCACTGGAACCCACAAAAATGTAGAAGGTAAGAACCACTCCAGAAATTGTCACCTGACTTCCACAAGTACCTCCCTCTCACACACCATAAACACATTTTAAGCAAAAACAAAAGAACACTATGGCCGGCCACGGTGGTGCATAATCCCAGCACTCTGGGAGGCAGCGGCAGGCGCACCACTGTGAGTTTGAGGCCAGTCTGGTTTGCAAAAGTGAGTCCAGGACAGCCAAGGCTACACAGAGAAACCCTGTCTCAAAAAACAAACAAACAAACAAAAAACAAAACAAAGGTTATTAATTATTTACTTGTAAGGTTTTCCATCCAATAGTTTCAGATCACGGTGGAAACCTGAAACCATGTTAAGTGAGACTGAAAATAAGGGGACTAGTGCATTTGTGTATCACATCTATCCTGTAGAGAGCACACTGTAGTCTACAGAATTACACCAGCCGCTCTGGTTCTGTATACCGAACCACACAAAGTTACAGCTTTGTTTACAACAAAATACATAAGGTGTTTTAAGAATAGCTACAGGAATATAATAGACTAAGACATATACATATGTATTTGACTTGACTGCATCCTAAATCAGACCACAGCAGACTCCCCCACCCACTTCCTAAGTGCAAGATGCCTCAGGAACCCAAGATAGAGCAGGGCAAGAGAAGGCTAGTTGACCCTAATTGGTCCACATCTCACCTGGATGAAGAGAAAAGAGACCCCAGTCCCGTTTAGCCCAGGGGTTCTAGGGGTGCCTGGAGAACCTGCAGAAAGCAGGCAGCTCAGCCCATCCGGCTGGGGAGGGGCTGGGAGCCAAGCCCCGCAGGGGGGCAGGAGTGGGGGCGGGGGTATTATCCTGGAGCTGAGGGCAGCAATTACATAACAAACAAACCCGGGCTCAAGCTGTGAATTAATCAAACCGCTGAAAATAAAACCTTCCTCTCAGGAACTTCAGACAAAAGAAATGAAAACAACCAGGCTGGCTGGGAAATAAAAGGCAGCGGTGCTGAAAGCTGGGACAAAAGGAAACCAGACAATAGGGTGTTGGACAAAAGCAATAAAGCCAGAGGAAGTGTGACAGGCGCACAATGAAGGCCTGTGGGCTTCTGATCCCTCGGCTCTCAGCCACCTCATCCCACACCCACTGGCTGCCACCAGGTCGCCTCCTCTGGCCAGACTTGGGTCCCAAGGGCTTCTTCTTCATTCAGCCCAACCTCAGGGCTTCCAACTCCTACCTCAGTCCAAGTAGTTGCGGCCACCGCAGCGCGAGAGCACAGTCAGATGAGCGCCCGAGGCCAAATGCTGCCCCATTGGTCATGGTGACCATCTCCCGCCGCCCCCCAGACCTGAGGGGGAGGCAGAAGAGTCCACTGCCAGTCCTGACTGCCCAGAAACCAGCCCCATTGGCTACCTTTGGCTACCGAGTCCTCCCTGGTAACTCAGCCAGTCCGGGTGGGAACATCAGACCCCCTGGAGCTGGATGTGGGTGGTTGTAAGCCACCTGCTTGCCTGTGCTCTGCAGAAGCTCCAACCCCTAATCTCCGAGCCACGTTCCTAGCTCTAGACAAAACATTCTTCAGATTCATTTCACCTCTTTTGTTTTTTGCTTCTTTCCCTGAGACAGGGCCTAACTGTGTAGGCCAGACTGAACTCAGATCTACCTGCCTCGGTGCCCAAGTCGCCTGATTCTTTGTGAAATTTTGTTTGTCTGGGGCTTCGATAAGGGCTGTACCCAGGCTCACCAGGCTCTTGTGCACTCTACCACTGAGCAGCGCAGCCAATGTTTTCTATTTATTTACTTACTTTACATGTGTTCACTGGGAGACACAACACCACGTCTGGTGAGGCCCAGGGTGTCCCTCAGGCCACCTCAGCAGAGCCCTTTCCGCCTCTCCCACACCCACCGAGCACACACTCAGGGGTATCTGATATTAGGAAGTGGGACTCCCAGCACACCACTGATAAACGAAGGAAACGTCTCCCAGCGGCATCGGGCTGGTTTGGAGTTGTGAGCCTGGTTACCTCAGCCTCACAGAACCCTACCAGATGCTGTTGTGTGTGTCAGGGTACAAGCATGCTCTCAGGCTTATCAGAGGCTCATGGCTGCTCTGCTCTGAGCTCACTTAAGGAGGTGCACAACCTGGGCCTAGGAGCTAGGCTTTGGGGGCAAGGGAGGGGTTTCCTCCCTGGGCTGTATGTCCTGAACCACCTCACTGCCTACCCATCCTGCACTGTCACAGCTCTGAAGGAAGGAAGGTCTCCTACGTGCCATGGTGAAAGGGAAAGGGTATAAGTAGAGCATCAGGGCTGGGCTTTAGAGTCTGGCTCTTGCCTGATCCCATCGGTCCGTTTATACCACTGTAGCCCTAGACCCTAGCACAGTGCCTTGAGCACCAGGAGAAGGGTGTTGCTCCCTGCCCTTCCTGCACCCATCAGCCACAGAGCGAGTGCATTCCTTTTTCTTTATCCCCTGACTGATTAACATTTTCCGACCCCATAGCAGGATCCCTTAAGCCCCCTTTCCAGGGACTGGAGACCCCATCGACTTCATTACTCCTTCCTTGCAAAGCACGTGCCATGCTTTCTCAGGGGACTTTCCTCTCTCCGGATGCCCAGAAGCCCAAATCTGTCAGTGTACATGAGATGATTACGAGCTCCACCAGCTCTACCGTATCTTGCAGCCCTAAGTCCCAGTCAGGAGCTGGAACCCAGAGGCAACCCATCAGCGCCCGCTCAGTGCAAGTTCTCCTGTGTTATCTGCCTTCCCCACTTTGTCCAGCATCACACTTCTCTCTCTGTCTGTCTGTCTGCCTGTCTCTCTCTCTCTTTCTTTAAAAATGGAGATGCTGAGGTTTGTGTGCTCGTGGGGATAGCATACTTCCTTCAGGGCTCTTCCCCAGCCAGGAGACTAAATAGCACCCCTCCTCTACCCTCTGCTCTCTCCTACGGAGCCCACATCACAGGTCTTCGCCACGCTCTTTCCTCCCCAGCTTTATCTCACTGAGCATCTTTAAAGGGTGCCGTCCCCAAGGAGGAAGGGGTTCCGGCCATCTTCGCCCTTAAGTTTCGGAACTGGTGCCTGGGACTTTGAATCCAGTGTCTGGATAAAGGCACGGAGCAGCCCCTCCAAGGATGACCTGGGGTGCAGTGCTGGCCATAGCCACTGTTCTCCCCACAAGCATGTTTCCCCATCCCTCCTCTACCCTCTGCCAGCCCCTTTCTGCCCCAAACAAACCACCATCCACTTCCTCTTCTAATCACTCAACAACAGACCCAGCTGAAGGGGAATCAAGGGAAAGTCTTCACTCTCAGCCCTTCCTCCTTCCGTAACCACAGCTCCCAGTCCCCACCACATATCTAGATGCAGAGAGAGATTCCAGTTATCATAGCATGACTGTGACTCAGACCTGAGGCACAGAGAAGACAGCTGCAATAGCCAGGCAGACCCTCTGAGGACCGCCACTGGGCACAGCAAACTTCCACTGCTGCCCCTTCCCCCCAACTTGTCCGGGTGGCTGGTGCCAAGGGCATCGCCATAGAAAGAGACCCATGTAACTAACACGGGTGGGGCACGGGTGGGACAGGCCCTGGTTCCAGAGGGAATGTCACTTCCTCTGAAACCCCAGAGAGTTGAGAGCCTCAGGCTGCCCTGAACAATAGTCCCAAGGCGTGGGTGCCCAGAATGGTGCCCCGTGCCACATCCGGCCATTCTTCCCACAGGCCGCACCCTGCCACCCTTCCTGACTCCACCCGATCCTATCTCTGTGTTTACTCTGAGGTGGGAGCTGGGCTGGCTGCAGGCTGAGGACACCGCTTCCCTGATAGTCCTTTTGCCCCTTGCAGCGGGTGGACCTGTGGCAGACGGGATCCAGCTGTGGCTGGTCTAAGTCTCAGCAGGCTAAGAATGGGCCAACACTCCAACCTCAGAGCTGACTGATCCCACTGGCTGGCCAAGGGGTATCTATCTACCTGGACGGATGGAAGCTCCCTGAAGGTCTAGCTCCTGTCCCCAGCCTGGGAGAGGTGGTGGCCACCCACCAGTGAGTGCCTCTAGCCAGAACCCACCTCAGCACTGAGCTTTCTTCCCTGGCACCAAGACACGAGTCCCCAAGAGTACAGCAGAAAGCAGCAGCCCAAAACGGTAACCGAGATGGCCTTCGCCCTGCACATGGTCTCCCAGCCTTGGAGGCACCTGAGCATCATCAATACCAAAGGAGACTCAAGAGAAAGGGAACAGCTCTGAGGTGAGAGCTCATACTGTGTGAGAGTTCACATGGTGATGTGTCTCCAGGAGATCTTCTCTGGGGACCAGATGGTGTCTACAGGCATGCTTCATCCCAACGGAACCAAGAATTCAATTGGGCCATCCTTGTCTCCCAGGAAGAAAAATTCTAGGCTGTTGCAGCAGGAACTGGCTAACCTTATTTTAAAAAACAAACAAACAAACAACCTCACCAGGAATAAGCCAAAGGAGGGAAAAACAAAATGTAAGAGGCCATAGTGTATGGCATTCACTTGGCCCCAAGCACTACTGGGTGCTCTGCAGTCTGTCAAAAGAACACTACAGAAGCTGGGGGCTGAGACCTGCTATCCGGCAAAGGTGGGGGGTCTGAAGTCACAGTTGTCAACACCAAGCCTGCATCTTGCATCCACTGGTTGATGCCCAGTCTTTCTCCAACTACACCTATGTTTTAGCCCAACAAAGGCAAATGGACCACGATGTTCACAGTTCACAAGGTCAGTTCTTGACTGATTCCTGGCCAAGGAAAAAGAGATCAAAAGAAGGCAAGGCAGCTTTGGGAACTTGGAAACAAGACTGTTTCTCAAAACCTTAGTTTCAATCAGGCATGTGGCCCATGTCTGTAATCCCCAGCACGTTGGAGGAGGCGCTGAAGGATCAGAAGTTCCAAGCTAGCCTGGGCTACATGAAAACTCCTTGTAAAACAACAAAACCCTACTGCTTCTTCCTGCATACAAAGACTCTTAACACCTGCTCTGCGGTTACAAGGGTGATGCACCCTTCAAGAATCTGGCCACACACATGGTTGAGGACGGAGGAGTAAGACAAGCATGGGCTCCCTGGACCTCCCCTGGAATTGTGAGGTACACACTTGGTCATCAGTCTTCTGGCCTGTGATTCCTAAAACCTTTGCACTCTCCAAAGTGATGATCTCTTTTTATGTGCTAACAATCTGGGAGGGGGCTGCAGCCCCTAAGCAGCAAGAATGGAACAGGATAGTTTTAGATTCTCATCTCCACCCCCAACCTCTGGAGCTCACTGGCAGGACACTGGCCTTGAATGTGTTGAGGCCAGGCTCCAGTCCCTACACTGCAAGAAATGAAATACTAACTGCAGCCACTGGAGAGCTCTCAGGACTGACAGGAATGGACCTTTAGAAAGCAAACGACTCTGCTCCCTGAGCCCACACACCATTCGTAGATGCTCAGACGAGCAAAGCTGTGAGTCTGCCTTCACCACACAAGTTCCCACTTTGGCTCCACCTCCCACCCTTACTCAAGGTGACTTCTGTCTGCGCGTCTGTCCTGTTCCCTCCAACCCCACTAAGGATGGAATCCAGGGTTTTATGCATGATACTCAAGAGCTCTGTCACTAAGCTGTAGAACGCCCAGCCCTTAATTTCTTGTTTGAGTTTAGATTTGTGCTACTTTTGTAATAAACTTTCCTTTTTTAAAACTGAAAATCCTTTTTCATAGACTATATTCTGATCGATTTCCCCTCCCCAAACCCCTCCTAGAGTTTCCCCTGCCTTCCCACCCGCCGAAACCCACACCCCCTCTCCTTTTCTGTCTCATTAGAAAACAAAGTCATCTAAAATAAATAATAAAATAAAAACAAAGCAGAATAGGACAAAGCAAAACAAACAAGCGAAAAACAAACAGCCAAGAGCCAAGAAAAAAAAAAGTACGAGAAACACAGACAGACACAGAAAAACACATAGAAATCTCATAAAAACACAAAATTGGAAACAAAAGACCTGTAAGAAAAAACAACACTGAAAAATTAAAAAAACAAAACAAAACAACAAAAAATTCTAAAAATGTGTGGTTTGTACACCCAATGAGACTTGGTTAAAGAGAACTAATTTTTCCCTTTGCAAGCAGTTATCAACGGAGATAAGCTTCCAGTTTAGAAAGGGGGAGCAGGGACTTCTGTCTACTTCCCCGTCAGCACTGGTACCCCATCTGGCTTAGACCTGTGCAGTCTCTACGCATTTATCGGGCCTGTTGTGTCTGAAAGACCTTGTTTCCTTGGTATCTTCCATTCCCACTTAACCACTGTCTCTTACAATTTTTTTCCTCTTCCAAGGGGTTCTCTGAGCTCTGAGGGGGAGAGATTTGATGATGTAGCCCATTTAGAACTGAGCATTCCAAGGTCTCTCACGCTCTGCGCATTGCCCATTTGTGGGCCTCTGTATTTGGTTTTATCTACTGCAGGAAGGTTCTCCGATGATGGATGATCTATGAGTATAGCAGAATGTCTTTAGGAGTCATTTTGTTGCTACATTCCATCAGCAGAATAGCAGCAGTATTTGGATCTGGCCTTTCTAGCCTCGGGTTCTTGGCCACCCAAACAGTGTATAAGTAAGTTCCAGTCAGACAGTGTGGTTGGTTTACTCCCACACTGAGGTGTCACTGTTACGCAGTGTCTCTTGCAGGCAGGTTACCATTTCAGATTGAGGGCTTACAGCTAGGCTTTTGCTTTTCTCCTCTGATAACGTGCACAGTACCTTAGTCGGTAGGAATGGGGGCTCTGGGAGGCAACAGCTCTACTTCTCTGTGTTCAGTGAGTCATGTAGGTGTTTTCTTCAGCAACAGTGCCTTACCATCAGTTTGTAGAGAACAACCAATAGCCTTGGCAATAGTCTAGGTCGTTTGGGGGTTTCCATGGGGTCTCTTCGGACAACATCTCAATTAGATGTAACCCATTCCTGACTCTAGAGACTTCATCTGGAGGTGGTAGCAGGAGATGTGTAATTGGGGTTTTCTCTCTCCATTATTTGGTGATTCCACTTACACTTCTTTCATTTATGTATACATTTTAAGACACTTCTACTGTAGGTTTCTATGCTACCCCTCCAATGGCCCTCAGTGTTAGCTGCCCCTTCCTACATTCCCTCTCCATTTAATTCTCCTGTTCTACCACCAGCCCTTGATATTTTTGTGATAGGATCTCAGGCTGGCCTTGATCCTCCTGCCTTTTTATAAGCTGATGCCACATGTGTGTGCCCCCAGAACTGGTATCCTAAATGTCTTTTTGGTACCCCCAACAACCTAGCATCTCTCTACAAGTACTATACAGTGTAGGTCCTCAGATACCCACAGTAGGGGCAGGACAGCACACAGACCTGTGAAGGAAGCACAAGGCCCTGCTTACCCAGACCGGTCACTGCACTGAGCATGAACTACTGCACCGTCCCTCCCCGGGATGACACACCTCGTCAGAACTCATCAGCTCTTCAGAATATCCTCATCTACCTTTGGTGCCCACCAGTGGGAAATGTCATCCCACTAACCCAGGCAGTGGTATTCCAATCCCAAGAGCAAGGGGGATGTGGGGACAAAAGGGTAGCCATGGAGGGGAAAGATGATTTAGTGTCCACAATAAGCTGTTTACCCCTCATGTGAGAGGAATTTCATCTTTGCTGCACAGACCTTCTGCCATGTCTGGGCTGGGCAGCAAGTGGCTTCGGCTTAGTGACAGTTCTGGGCTCTGCAGACTAAGCTCTAGCTCTCTTTTCAGAATATTAGGTGGTATCAGGTGAAGCAGTGGCTTTGCAGACATGCAAAGAAGGTTGAAGCCCCAGCAACCTCCCCCACCTTTAACTTTTATTTTATAAATATGGGTGTTTTGCCCGCACATGACCGTGTATATCACCTGTGTGCCTGCTACACAAAGAGGCCAGAAGGGGGTGCTGGATCCCCTGGGACTAGAGTTACAGCAGAACCTATGTGGGTGCTGAGCCTTCATCTGAGTTCTTTGGAACAAATACTCTTACCTGCTGAACTATCCAGCCCAGCTTTTTGTTTTCCTCCATTTTTTTTTATTGTGAAGTTTACTGTTCTTTTAGCTTTATCTTATCTATTGCTAACAGAATGGGAGCTGTGGAGAAAATAAAGACATGCGTGGTAAAAAGTCCTCCTGAACAAACACAGTGGCAATGGCTCTTACTTCAACTACAACCCCATGCCCTTGTTTTTTTGTTTGTTTGTTTGTTTTTTGTGTGTTTTTTTGTTTTTTGAGACAGAGCCTTTCTACTAGCCCTGGCTGTCCTCAAACTCACCCAAATATGCCTGCCTGTGCCTCCCAAGTTCTGGGATTCAAATGTACTTTTAAATAATTATACCCTCCTCGGTCCTATACTGTCACCTGGAAGTATAATGTTTTCAGGGCTGATCATCTGGTACTAGATAACCGATTGGTTTGCTCTGCCCTGGGGAAGACTAGTTCTCCTGCTCTCCGTGTTCTTCAGAGAGCCCGTAGTTCTCTGAATAAGGCTGAGGCCTCAGGAGCCTTCCCCCTTCCACACTAGCAAGTCTATTGGTGTCACAATAGACCAAGATAGACCAAGTCTATTGGTCAGCTCACGTTAGGCACCCATGCTTGTGAGACTTCCTGGGTGTGGTTTCTGACCTTTCTAGGAGACACAAACTTCCTGTTCTTCTGACTTTTACAATCTTTTCAGCCCCTCTTCTGCAATGATCCCTGGGCCTTGGGCACAAGAGTTGTGTTGTAGATGTATCCACTGGGTCTGCACTCTACAACTCTGCATTTTGATCATTTGTAGTTTTCGTTAATGGTTTCCACCTGTTTCAAAGAGAAGTTTCCTTCACAAGGGTGTTACCCACTTCACCTGTGGGTTTAAGGATAAATATTTAGAATGTAGTTAGGTATTATGGTGGTTTAGTAGAGTGATGATTGTAGGTTCTCCTTTAAGATCCCTGACTTCACTAGCCCTGAATAGTCATCTAGATTTCTAGTACCAGGCATGATTTCCCTCTTGCTGAGTCATTTTAAGTCCCCTTAAAGAGCTGTTGGTTACCACCTGTGTGTGCCACTATTACGCCCTCATGCTGGTTGTTGTGGTGCACAGGCATCATGGATGGGTAGGACTGTTGGTTGCTTCCCTCCTTTGGAAGCTTGCATGGTGTCTTCTTGGTACCATGAGAGATGGTCCCCAGGAAGGAGGCTTTTAGATTAGATCTAGCTCTTATTCTCTGGGTCCTATATCCATAGACAAACACTTTTGTTTTGTTTTTGTTTTTTTGTTTTTCAAGACAGGGTTTCTCTGTGTAGCCCTGGCTGTCCTGGACTCACTTCGTAGACTAGGCTGGCCTCGAACTCACAACTCATAGAGCTCCACCTGTCTCTGCCTTCTGAGTGCTGGGATTAAAGGTGTGTGCCACCACACCTGGCTCAAACACTCTTCTTAATAGCCAGCTTAATGAACTCTTTACCTGTAAATGTGATGATACGCAGGGACACACACACACACACAGGGTGTGGTTTTGAGTAGTAAATGAGATAATACAGTCAGAGTTCCTAAGCAGCTACCTCTGAGGACTGTTGCCACAGCAATCAGATAGCTTAGGAGGCTTGAGAGCAAGAATGGGGAACTGTCCAACTTGCTTGGTGAACATTGAGACTGCCTCTCCTGACACTTCTGAGCCTTCATCTGTGGTGGAGCTCACGCTACCTTCTTGCAGGCTGCAGAGTCATCAGGCTGCTGTAATATAAAGCACTCAGCCCAAGTCCGCAGAAGGCAGAGCAGAACTTAGCACTGTTGTGTTGAATGAGTGAATGAATCAAATGAAGTGTGCCATCTCTTTTCAGCCCCAAGCACTCCTTAAAGACATTTAAGCACCAGCCTCCATGCAGCATGCGCCCACATCCTGTTCCATGACTGGCAACTGCTGGGGTCCCTGCAGGCTGCAGAAAGGTGACTGATTCTTTTCCTAGTTCCTCTCACTCTGCTGCTGCAGCCATCCTGCTGCAGCAGCAAAGAAATGGGTCAGCAATCAAGACGGGTAAGCACTTCAAAAACTGGAGAAGTCAGTTGACTTTCTTGGTCACCAAGAAAGCCACAGGCACTGTGAACAGGAAGGCTGTCATGCCTGTTGCTCCTCAGCAAGGAGCACCTATCTAAGCGGTCGTGGGAAATTTACCTTGCCATGTATTCGGGCTTCCAGAGGGAAGCAAGTACCTCCTTCCCCAGCTGGGGCAGACACTAGGCCACAGCAGGTGGCCAGAAGCACTCCGCCACCAATCCTGGCACAGGTCACCCACGAAAGTCTGTTTCTGCCCCACGGCCTCTCTTCCCCTTCCCAGGAGTCTACCCATGCCTGAAGTAAACCTAACTGTCACCATCTTTCCAAAGCCATGGTCCTCCGAAGCCCGGTCCAGCGCCTTTCACTCATACAGCATTCACCCACCAATAAACAGTGTTTCGCCCATTTTATCTGCAGCATTTCCTCTCCCTATCTACCAACAGCTAGCCAGAGATATGACTTTTTTTTAAATTTTATTTTCACGGTCTCTGCCCATGGCCACCTTGCCGTATGTGTGTGTGTGTGTGTGTGTGTGTGTGTGTGTGTGTGTGTGTGCAGGTGTGAACATGTGAATGAATGTTCATGTGGATACATGCATGTGTGTGCTTGAGTGTAGGTCAGAGTTCAAGCATTAGTGTCATTCTGTAGGTGTCCTGACCTTTCATTTTATAGGTGTTGTTTTCTATTGGCTTTGGCTCCTTTTCAAAGGTGTGGGGAAGCAAGGAGGAGGAAGGCTCACAGTCTGTAATCTCTGGGATTCACCTAAAAGCTTTCAATAAGGAACCCCAAGCTCTGCTTTCCTCACCAACACTTTGGAAACTGAGGCAAAGTGGCAGGCTGACTAGTGAGCAACAGAGGGATCTGGAGGCAGCACAAAGAAGAAAAAATTTGTAGTGGTGACATGCAAAATGTTTTTAAAAACATGAGTATTAGGTAATCAGAGAAGTTTGCTGATGGCTGAGTCACCGTAGTGTGTGTGGCTAAGGACCCCCAACTATAGATAACAGAGTGTTTACTTCATGCCCAGCATTAGTCGAATTGTCTTTACTCCTAATAGTTTATTTATTCTTCAGAGGAATTGTCTGAGGTAGGCACTGCTGCTACCCTCCATTTCTCAAATGGAGAAATGGACATGTCACCAAGGAGGTCTGAGCCCAGGCAGTCTTGCACTGCAATCTCCGTCTCAACCAGGAAACAGGAATACCAACCCGGAGCTTCAGCTCTGTCCTGCCATCAGCCCTGTGAAACATTTACTGTTAACCATCTCTCTTACTGATGAGGATACAAGATTCAAAGAGGCAAAAGTCACAGCCAGTGGCAACTCAGAGGCTGAGCCCAAAGGCTGGCTGACCACGTCCTTTTCTCAAGCGGCCATGGAGAGCTACGACCTGGAGCCTGAACCAGGCCCACTCTTGCTTGACCAGCACTGCTCCCAGGCTTGGGGTGGCTCATAGCAAGCCTGGCAGGAAAAGTTCCCGGGCCACAGTGTAGATTAAGAGCCCAGATCGGTACAGGTGGGGAGCTCACTGCAGCCTGCTCAGAGCTCTCGCAGGGACAAGGGACTCAAAGCCCCAGTTGTATCCACAATATCTTCCTGGCAAATGAGGGGCACAGGCTGTTCCAGCCTCCATCTCCCTTACACAAACCATTGCTATAAAAACGTCATCTATAGTAAAGTGAAGACAGAGATTCTGAAGTCATTCGCTCATCAGTCTGGAGGTGGCTGCTCACTGATCATCCGGCAAATGCACTAACGCTTTTTCCGATCCTACTTCCCATCGCTGGGCTTGGAATAAAGCTCCTATCCTATTTCTCCCATGAAACTGCTACCAAGGGGGTCTCTGTGCCACTAAATACTGAATATTCTTTGGACTGCGTGTAGTGACAAGTGCCTGTAATCCCAGCGCCCATGAAGCCGAGGTAGGAGGATCACAAAGCCAGCCCAGGCTACACAGTAAGTTCAAGGCCAGCCTGAGCCATCCCTGAACACCCTGTCTCAAAAATCCACGGGTTAGGAATGCAGCCCAGTGGCAGAGCATTTTCTCAGCACTCATCAGGCCCTTGGGGTTCCTTCAGCAACCGTTTCTCCCACCTCCCACCCCCATGCCCTCCTCACACCACCCCCAACCCCCAGCATTTCTGCTGGTCTTGTCTGCTCTGCTACCATGATAGGTGGTGGGTAAGCAAGAGCACCACCAGTGGACCTCACCTGCCTCCTCCTAATAATAAAGTAGCAAGGAGGCTTGAGATGGGGTGGAGGTCATGACCAAACCAGGAAGCTCAGGCCCAAGGCTAGAACGTTTCATCTGTGTTTCACGGGGCTTCTCCTGCAGAGGAAGACATCCTATCCTGCTCTACCACTCTCTTATTGCCGTGAGACAAGGGTCTCTCACTGACTGGAAATAGGCTGACAGTCAGCAAGCAACAGGAGCCCTGTGTCCACCGCCCACCCACCCAGAGCTGGGGTTACAGTCATGTTACATGACTTTTGACGAGGGCACCAGGAATTTGAAATCAAGCCCTCACGCCTGTGCAGCAAGTGTTCTTACCCACTGAACCGTCTCCTCCCCAGCCCTCAAAACAAGCGTCAGCTAAGGTATGGAATGTAAGATGAGGCTGTTTTGGAAAACAGCATGGTGACTCCTCAAGAAGATTAGACACAGAATTCCCATGCGAGCCAGCAATCCCTTCCAGGTATATACAGCCCCCAAGAACTGAAAGCCAGCTCCACCTCTACAGCAAAACTATGACAACCAAAAAGACAAAACAAAAACATGCAGTTTATAGATACAACAGATTCTCTGCCTTTAAAAGGAAGGAAATGACACATTACAGCTCGAGCGAACCACGAAATACGCTAAGTGAAAGAGGCCAGACATAAAGGACAGCCACTGTATGTTTTCAATTGTGAGGAATTAGAATGCAGAGACCAAAGGGATAGAGAGGAGCAGAATGAAGAATTCCACGAGTAGCCAGTTTGGGGTAGATGACCTCCTCAGAGGAAGGATGGCGGAGCTAATTGATGGTTGTGTGACAGTGTGAAGGCCGAGAACCATTCTGGCTTACCTTTTTTCCTCTCTTTTTTTTAATCAGAGGCAAAATCTGGAGCTGTAGTTCAGTGGTAAGGTACTTGCTTGTTAAGGCCCTGGGTTCCGTACCTAGTACCTAATCCTAACTGTTAATAAACTGTACTTCACACACCTTTAACCCACATATAGGCTGAGACAAGAGCTCGACAGCACCAGAGACTGGAGACTGGCCTCTGACGGGGCGTCAGAAGGGCAGCAGGGCTGCTCAGAAGGCCATAATTAAAGTCACTAATTGAAGAGTCTAGAGATGGCCAGAACCAGACAGTGTGCGCCCAGCTCTGCCACGGAGGTCTCTCCCACTGTCTCTAAGAAAAAGATTAAAGGCTTCCACCTGCAACACAGACACAAGGTGTACTTAGATTCTCCCGCTGGGAGGCAGGAAGCACGGGACAGAGGAAGATACTTAGTCTTCCCTCAAAGTTGCCTTTCCCAGAAATCCTTTCTTCACAAGTCCCTCTAGGGTTACTGCTTGGAGCTGGTCCCCTGGTTTCTGCAACAGCCCTACTGCACACGGACTTGCTGTACATGCTGGACTGTGAAATAAGGTTACCTCTGGGTGCCCCACTGTCTACAGAGGACAGGACAGCGAAGTGTCACAGCAGCTGCCCTGTGCGGAGGAGCCACTGGGGAGGACAGGACCAGGCTGTCCCAATCTTCAAGGAATAATCCACTTGAGGTCATGGACACTGGCTTTTGTAGGCCACCTGGGCATCTTTTTCCTCTTCAACAAATCACAAGCTGGCACCAAAGTCCCACTAGCCCTAAGGGGCATCTGATGTTTCATTTTCTGATTTTTATCTGGTGCTTTACTGACAAAATCCACTCTCATTCTCTCCTGGCTAAGAACACATCGAGGAGTTTGCTGTGTCCAGAGTGACCCAAACTATAAAAGGGCCTGTAAGAGTGCAGGCCCTTCAGACGGCAGCCCACCCCAAGGACCCTAGGGACTTCCTATGCTGACTGGAAATCCACCGGCATCTTCATTCATCTCTGTTTGATGAAAGGGAGAAGCGACATCCCAGAGGCATCTCTGATTCCTCAGACCACTGAAGCTCCTCCCGTGGCATCCCTCCCCCAACAGTCTGCAGATGTGATCCAGGGGAGGGCAGGGGTCAATGGTTTGGTCACTGAAGCGTCAGGCTCTGCACTTAGAAAGAATTTAACCCTTTTCTTCCTGGCTCCATACTATCTACCCTAACAGATCTGTCTCCATGGAAGGGGGAAAAAAACTGCAGAAGGCCTAGAAGGGTGAAGTGAGCATTCTGAGCTCACTAGACAGAGCCTGTCTGCGTGTGAGACCCCTCCAGGTGCAGTTCTGGGCAAGCCTCAAGGTCTTCAGCCTCAGCTTTCCCCTTTACACAGGAGTCAAAAGGCCCTTCCCTGCCTGAGATGGGGGTGGGGGTGGGGTGGGTAGGCGGGGGTGGGGGGGAGCTCAGCACACTTTTGTTTTCTGTCTACGTACTTGTGCATTGAATGGTTTACACAGACCCATGCACTCAGTCCTCTGGACACCTTTAGTTCCTGGAGGGGTCTGGTGCACTTCACCTAGACATTTGCACAGTCAGCTGTTACTTCTCCCAGTGATTAAATTATAGGTTGGGGGATGAGGCCTTTGATGCAAAGGCGGGGAGAAGTCGGGGAAGACAGTACGCTAAGGCCCTAACTTCCACCATGAAGGCGAAGGTGTAGCGCAGAGCAGGCCACAGGGGAAAAAAGACTCAGCAGGCATCACCATCAGCAGGCTTACTGGGTGACCTCAAACTAATGGGCGGCGTGTTCACCATTTTAACATCGACTTGTCACCTACAGAGTCCACACTACAGAACCACACAACCCATTTACAAAAACAAAAGAATTGCAACCCTATCCTCTGTCATTTTAAGTATGTTTATGATTTTGTGTCTGTCCCAATTCATAGCCATCCTCGGTGGCATGCACCCCCTTGGCTTGGACATCCCTGGATTCTTTAACAGATCTGGCCCGAGAGACAGACACATTTCACAGACAAGGAAATCAAAACTAAGAGGTGGGAGCAGGATGGAATCTAGAGTCAGCTTGACTTCAAATCTCAAAGCACAGCCCAGGACACCTCTGCTTAGGGGTCACTTCTTATGGACTCTCCAGGCCCCAGTGAACTTTTGCCATCTGTGGAACCTGCATGTATGGAGCAGGGACAGTGACCCAGCAAGATTCCTCCCTGCTGCCATGGTCTGAGGAGGAAGCAGACCCATACAGCCATGTAGCCTACCCTTCCTGCTAATCTTCTGCAGCGTCCAGCAGCAGGGTCCAAAGGTCAGCTAAAGGCTGTTGACTATTACAAATTATTAAAATGCATGGCCCAGCTTCCAGAGTGTGTGTGTGTGTGTGTGTGTGAGAGAGAGAGAGAGAGAGAGAGAGAGAAGCCTCCATTGGTTCTACCTGGCAGGAACTACCACCCTTAGTTTAGAGGAGATGGAAAAGGCAATGTCCTCTGAGTTGAGCTGTCATTTCTTGTCACACCTACCCTGAAAGTTTATTCTTTCAGAGTCTACGCCCTAGCCTGGCTGGAGGATGCTTAAGATAACAGCTCACACCTTGGTTTCTTTGGGTGAAATGGTCACTGATAACGCAGTGGCCTCAGCAGACAGTGAGAGCAGCAAACACCTGGATGAGATCCCTTCATCCCAGGCTCCATCCCAGGCACCGCATGCCTGAACTGGCGGCCAGCATCTGAAAATAGCACTGAGGCATAGGATAACTGAGCCAAGGTGTACATCTGCTTTCTGCCTCCAAAGGAAGAAGGAAGCTGAAGGAGGCGTTCTAGATGCCCACGCCTGTGCCCACCATGTCCTAAAGAGGTACTCTTCTTTTACTACATCTTCTAGGAAGCATGATCAGGGTGCGGGGTGGCATCCTGTCAGGGGCCAGGAGGGTAGTTCTATCCCTGCCCAGGACAAGCCTCAGTGGCCAGATACCTCCACACTTGCTGCAGACGACGAGTGAGAACACATATACCACTTCACTGAACCCTATAATCTTTTATTATTCCTTTTCCTACTGTGAGAAAACTCTGCTCTAAGGAAATAGCTTCCACGCGGGCAGCCACGCAGCTTCATAAGTCTGCCTGCTTTTCCGAATCACTCACAAAAGTGCTAACAATTTCCTTTTCTTCTGTCTCTGTTGAAAGCAAGATTTATCTGGTTCTTCGGGGTTCCTTATTTTCTTTCTCTACAGCTGCCCTCCCTGTCATGTGTTTGCTTGGCTAGCTGACCTCCTTGATGGCTTAACTCAAATCAAATGGCATTTCTCCCCATTTTCTTCTTCATTCTTCTAATAAATTTATCCTTGGAGAGAGAGGGAGAGAAAGAATGTTCAATTCCAATATTTGCCAGAAATCATAGTTCAGGCTTCTCAACCAGGAACACTGGGATGGGAAATGGGCCTGGCTACAGCCTCCCAATTTTGTCAGGACACACAGAGCAGTCTTCAGAGAGAACTCAGCCTGTCTCTTTTCCAATCTCACTCAATCCTTCCCACATAATAAAGTCTTGGTAAAATTTACAGCAATGTCATTAATTTCAAAATATCCATCAAACCAGGCAGGGCATGGTAACACACACCTGTTATGGAAGCACTCAAGAGGCCAAGACAGAACAATCAGGAGTTTGTGGCCATCCTTAACTGCAAAACTCAAAAGTAGTCTGTTACATGAGACCCTGTCTCAAAAACACTGACCATCAAACCATCTGCCTTCTAAAAAGGACATGTAGAGATTGACCTGAAATATCATCTGCTCATTCATCAGAGAGTCCACACACGATGGAGTCCTAAGCAAGGTGGTGACACCCAAAAAGGCATGGGCACCGTGCGTTGGGAGGTAGGCAGTTAGAGCAACATGGCTCCCAAGCTGCTAGCCAGAGCCCACGCCTGGCAAGTAAAGGCAAGGTCCCTCAGTCGTCAGCCATTCAGCACAATGGGAAGGCAGCAACAATGGCTTCAAATGGAAAGGAAAAGAACAGAGACTGCTGGGAATTTTCAAGGGACAATAAGAGACACTTCAGCCTGAATGAACCAGCCACCCATTCTGAAAGTTCTCTGAAACACCCTCTGTTTCCCCATTGTCAACAAAGTCCCAGCATTTGTGGCCTGGGTCCAAGGTTTGGCTGAGCTTGGGTGGGCTCCGTCGCGCTGCACTGTCTGCTTCTGACCCAGCGGAGCTCCCTCCTGGGCTGATCCTCACAGTAGCTGGCCCAACGGCATCCCACAATGGCCAATGTGAAGAGTGCCAGGGGTGCTATGAAGCCTGGGTGCCATGAGCTGAGTCTGTCTTTTTGTGAGCCCCTGGTAGGAGCCTTGAGCTCTGAGGAGGAGGATTGTCAGTCCAGAGAAGAGAGAACAAGCAACTGGCCTCAGAGGAAGGAGGCCGCCAGAGTCCCTAGGAACAGTAACAGACCAGACCTCACAGGCAGAAAGCATGTCCAGGTTCTACTGCCTAACACGCACTGTGTTTACCCACAGGGGAACTGACCCTCACCAACCACCAAGCAGCGCTGTGCTTGGGATGCAGCTGAGGTGCAAGAAGCCCCGCTCTCCCAAACCAAAGCCACGAGCAGCCCTGGCTGTCAGGGTCTATCTTCCTGAGCCAAGGTTCCCCACCCTGAGTGGCTTCTGGAGGTGGCCTTGAAGAAAATGAGGGGATGACCTATGGACAAGGCCCAACATTCAGGAAGATGATGGGGATATGAGGGGAAAAGATTAAGTTCGCTTACCTGAGAGAGGGAGAGAGGTAGGGGACTCGCTTCCAGAAGGGGGGATCAGCTATGTAACCCGGGAAGGATGGAGAGCAGCTGAGAGGAAGGGGCACCCTGGACGTCAGCCTTGCCCTCTCCATCCTGGATCCCCACATGGCAGCCTGCATACACACAGCCCAGGTGCCCACAGACCTCTATCTGCAGCCCGATCTCGCAGACACCCAGAGAAATTCCACCTGCTCAGCACATTGTAAGAAGGGGGTGTTTTGCTGGTGCACCATTCTTTCCACGGGGGTGGCCATCTTGCCTGCTCCCCCCCTTGTGGAGCTCTCTTGCATGACTGTCCTCCTTTTCCTTATAGGGGTCTTTCCGGAGTGCTCAAGAAACACTACAGGCCTGGTTAGTATCACAGCCCAAACTCCGTTTGACAAAGAGAAAGCTGAAGTAAAAGGCCCGTCAGGCGTGGTGCAGGACAGGAGCTGCCCACCCTGCTTTCCAGCCCCGAGTGTACCTAGCTCCCTACACAGGCCAGGCTCTTGCTAGCCTATGGTGAAACTGGCGCCTCCTCCATAGCCCAAGACACCATCGTCAATCACAACTGTTGATCCCATCCTCCTTCCTGTCTAGCCTTGCCATGTCCCAGTGTCTTCCCCCGACACTGGAGAACAGAATGTGCTTGGCTGGAGACCCGGATGCAATAAATTGCTATTAGCAGACTCAGTCTGAAAAACAAAACCATAGGCCTCTTCCTTTCTGCTCCTCTCCGCTCAACACTAGTCCCCATGAAGCCAAGGGGAGAAGGGCTCCCTTAGGCTAGTTACTTCCCGAGAAACCGGTTCCTGCTGGCTCACCTCTGCCTCTGGCAGCCTCCCCTCCACCAGCTACCCCTCACCACGAAGCCTTCCTTCATAGGCACAAGCCAGGCCACAGGAACCCTGTAAGTTTGCTTCTTGTCATACTGCTTTATGTCATATTTATTGAGTACCTGCTGAATACATCTTGAAGATACCCTGACCCTGGCACAGAGGTGGCCATTAGCAGGCGGAGAGGTTGGGCACCTGCCCTCTGTAATAAGGAGGGAGAGGGAAGCAGGAGTGAAAGACATAGATGTAACCAAAAAGCCAGACGCACCCATTTTGAGAAAAATAGTGAGTGATAAACCTAAGTGTTTGACCATAGGCTATAAATCTGCATTCTGAGCACTGGTTGTAATGTTAAATATGGACAAGGCCCTGGAGAAAGATCAGGGGTCCCTACTGCTCTTCCTCTTCTCCTTCCCCCGATCTCTCTCTCCTCTTTTTCGAGACAGGGTCTTTCTGTGTAGCCTTGGCTGTCCTGGAATTCACTTTGTAGAACAGGCTGTCCTTGAACTCACAGAGATCCACCTGCCTCTGCCTCCCAGAGTGCTGGGATTAAAGGCTTGCATCACCACCGCCCAGCCCTTTCTCTTCTCTTGATTGTGCAGTGGTCAGAGTTCCTACAAAGCCATCTTCACCACCGGGCCATGTGAACCCCAGCACTCACCCTCAAAGCAACTCGGTCTCCTTGGTCTCTGTTCACTTTGTGGACACTTAAGAAACATGACTCAGGGAAGGAAGGGAAAAGGACTCTGCTCACACTGGACATAGCCACAGTGGCAAGTGACAAGGGCAAGGAAATGAGCACTGGCCCCTTCTTAGCGCATACCCTTCCAGATGTCTGGGATGGTCTGTCTGTGGCTATTAGGAGACCCAAAGGACCTTGTCACAGAAGGGATGATGGATGGCCTGCCCTGTGGCTAGGCAGCTTTAGGTATCAGGCCATGCCTGGCTCTGTTGGAGGCTAGTCTGTGTCTTTCCCACTGGGGTGGAGCTCCTGGAGCCCAGAAGGTCTGTACACTCTGAGGCCTTCTCACCTCCAGGAGATGAGATGACAGGCCTCAGACACACATGTCCCCACATGGTGCCCACAGTCCCATACCCCACCTCTAACACATACAACTGTCAGGGGAGATGGCAGAGGGCTCCTTCCCAGTGAAAAAGGAACAGGAGCAGCTCTGGGCAACCCCATGCAGCGCCTGATGCCTAACGATGCCCACTCATGAGAGCAGGCTTCTTCATTCAGTGTTGCACAAGTGGCAGAGTCCTCACCAAAGCCAGGAGTCCTGGACCTCCCAGCCTTACCCATGCGCTCAGGCCATGGCGGCTGTCAGCTCTAAAAAGCCAAAGAAAAGACACAGAGTGTTGTTTCCTTGTTACAGATGACAGGTTTTGCGGGGCAAGCAATAATTTTAGGGAGCACCCACTGGGCACTGTACACCTGGCCATGCTCCCTCTCTGGCCTCACACAAACCCTGTGTGGGAGATACCACCCCCTGTGTTGTAGGTAAGATGCAACTAAAAACAAAAACAAACAAACAAAACTAGGTAAACAGCCGAAAACCAACACTCAAAACCTACAAGTCTAAACCATCCTGACTCCCAGCCCATCAGGCTCACCAGACTCACCAGGCTATCCTGCCTCTCTATAAACTGAACACTAACAGAGTGAGGAATGGAGCTACCACGGCACGAATCAGGAGGACAAAGGATGCCGAAACTGGTACCTGCCCCGGAGGAGCCTAACTCCATCCTTCGGCTGTTAGCCTCCCAACACTGCCCCCCAGGCATATCATGAACTCACACCTCTGTGCTTGCCTACATTCCTACACTTCACTCACCCCCCCTTTTCAAGAGTCCTCCCAAGCCCTTCCCTATTGTGGATAACAGTCAGTTATCCACAAGAGGCATCTACGGACAGATCTTGGGCATCCCAGCTCAAGTGGGCTGTAATTGTCTGTTTCCTGTTCCATTCCCAGGCTCCTGCAGGAGCCTCAGGACAGGCAGCAACAGTTGGCCTTTTCCTACCATATGCCAGGCTGTTTCACACCTCTCCACAGGGGAGCCATCGAGGTTGACACTACCATTTTACAGATGAGGAAATCAGACCTAAGTCTGCCTGAAGGTTTCCTGACTGTCTCCCTAGAACAAAGCCAGCAGTAAAGGTCTCTCATTAATGATTATGAACCCCAAGCCCCTCCACCACAACCTCATGGATTCCTTGGGATCCCTCACTCCTGATACTCCCCACCCTGTCCTCCTCTGAGCTCCAAGCACTCTTCACACCTCAGGGCCCCAACAGGGAAAACTCAGACCCACAGAGACCTCTAGGCTATGGGATTACGAGAGGCACATTCCCTTCTTCCTGAGGTGTACCTTCAGGTTCTGTCTTAAGCAAGCATAAACACAGGCAGAGAGACAGCACCTCAACTGACCTGGTCACTGGACTCTGGGCAGGCTGGAGGGAGGGAGTGGCAGGCTGCCCCCTGAGGCAGGAGGATGGGACAAGAGGCCCTTTGTGTCGGCAGCTCCTGAGACACCTGTTCTCCTCTCCTGCCTTCTGTGGCCTTCCCTCCCCCAACCTGTGAGCAGCCTTGTTTATCCTGCAGTGCTGGCACTGGTGACTTGACCCCTGCATGGGGCTCCACAGTCCCTGGCAGCACCTGCCTGGTCCTGGCAGCCCAGAGCCTCCAGTCAAACACAAGCACCCGCGCTGACATTGTGGTTGGGTTTGGAGAGGGCAGCGAAGGGTGGGCAAGAGCACAAACATTTCATGCCAGCTTGGCTAAGCAATGCTGATCCTGTGCTCCCTGGCAGAGACCCGACTGGGGATCCAGTCTCCCGGGACCACACTGTGCCCAAGCTCTGCTAGAAAGGAAGGCGGCTCCCTCCAGCCCCTAAGCACACCACATAAGGAAAAGCCAGCGCCACCGTCGTCTCCATTCCCTTTAACATCATCTTTGGATTAAGGAAGCCCCAGCTGGCTTCCAGGCTAACGCCTTGCGGTGTGACCGTGAAGCTGCCACCGCTCTCAGGTGCCTAGACTGGTTACAGACATTCACCACCTTCGATACCCATAGCACAGTGCACCTCTCTCCATGAAGGGCATGGATAGGTGAGTTCTGATGGTGCGTGAAGGCAGGAAGGCTCTAATGCCAAGATCCCACGTGCTGAATCCACATGGGCAAGCCTGACCCTTCTCCATTCCCACTCTCCTTTCAGTGTGCTGAGGCCCCGCCCATCTAAGACTCCCGGCCAATCAGCCTTGCCTTGGGCATCAGGAGTCTTACTCCTGTGTCCAATTAGCCAGATGCCCCCAGTCCCTCTTTATACTGCAGAATGCACACTTGAACACAAGCCTCCCCTCAACTCTGGTCCCCAACAATTTCACATCAAAGCCAAGGAAAGAGGAAGGCAGGCCAGACACGGTGGCGCACGCCTTTGAGCCTTTGATCCCAGCACTCCAGAGGCAGAGGCAGGAGGATCTCTGTGAGTTTCAGGCCAGCCTGGGGTGTTACAGAGAAACCCTGTCTTGAAACACAGAAACAAACAAAAACCAAATGGCCAAAATCATGCTCCAGTTTGCGGTGTCGCACTGAAGAACACTGATGTAAAACCAGGCAAACCTAGTAGAATAGAAACGATGGATGGCAAGCAGTGGCTCAGCAGAGAGAGAAAAAAAAAGTGCTTCCTGCTGAGCCTGATGACCTGAATCCAATCCTGGATCCAACATGGCAGAAAGAACTGCCTCCTGAAAGTTGTGCTCTAACCTCCACATCCACATATGTGCCCGCACTCGTACACATACAAATGTTAAAAAAAAAAAATAATAAGGTAAGGTACAATACAAAAGTAACAGTGACATCAGACTGAGACCTGCTATACGAGGCATCCTGATCCAGCCTCAGCTGGCTGAGCCCGTCCGTCAGCAGGGGTCCTGACGGGAGACAAAAGCCTACAAAGGCCTTTGTTTCAAGCTGTCAGGCTTTTGACTCTGGTTCAGCAGGGTGAAGACGCTGGCCACGTCGGAAGTTCACTACCTTTACTATCTCGCCACGGCCCCTCTCCTTACCCATCTGCCTACTAGGGAGCCTAACTTCTAGTCTCTCAGTAGGTCCCCGCAGACAGTCAATTGCAACAAGGTCAAGTGTACAGCCGTGCAGACCACGCACTGCAAAACTCCAAGCACCACTCACCTTGAGCTGGACACTCAGTGTCGCAGTGTTCTGGCAGACAGCGCTCAGTTGATCCCTTGTCTCTCTCAGACCAAACAGAGCGCTCCTGCTATTTGCTACTCCCAAAGCAAGATATGACACAGAGCCCTTCCCTCGGTTCTGTTTCCTGCTCCCCATGGGGCTGAGGGAGTGTTACTGGCCAGGGAACACACTGAGCTTACAGAAAAGACCTCTCAACTTCCCTGTAACCCCTGCTGGGCTCTACAAGGCTGTCTAGAGACTCTTCCACCATTTCCCTTGGAGGGCCCAATCCCCTCTCCCACCAGCCACCCATCACCTTACCCTTAGTGCGAGACGGAAACTGAGGCTCCATGACTGGAAACTGAGTTTGCGGAAGACAGGAGCCGAGAGCAAGAGGGAGCTGCTGACTGGCCCTCCCCAGCAGACAGGTGAAACGCTAATGTGGCCCTCCTTTCACCTAGCCCCACGAAGGGCTCTCTCTGTTTCGGCTCTTTCTTTCCCTCCCAGGCAGTGTTTTCCCCTGGGGATATCGGTCTAACGTCCTCAAGGTGCTCCTAGATGCCCCACTTTGCTCCAGGGTTCAGGGCCTCTAGGGCACACACACAACTCCCCTCTCCCTCCTCTCAGAAAAAAAAAAAAAGAAAAGAAAGAAAAAAGGAGAGCCCCTTGAGCCAAGGAATGGCAGGCCTCCGCTCCCTGCTCCCTCTGCTTTCAACATTTCCTAGTCCTGTCTCACCCAACACCCAGCGGGCTCCAGAGCCCCACTGTACCTGCACACAGGCTTCCTGCCAGTCTTAGCCTTCCTTCCTTCCCCACCCTCCCGCACCCCTCAAGAAACAGGCTGAGCACCCAGGCCTCCCTGGGTTGGCCGAATGACTTCAGACTCCTTCGGCAGGGCTGGGAGGTTCGGCCCACAGAAAGCCTGCAGGGAGGGCCAGACTCCTCTGGTCTAGCTTTACTGCACCAAGGCCAACGCTGGACTGGGGAGTCCCCGACTGCACCTCAGCCAGTGCAGCTGAGTGTTGCAGGGGCCCCAGGGCTGTTACAAAATGGTCTGGCCCAGCTTCTCAGGCCCTTGTCCTGTGAAATAACCACACTGTTGGTACTACTTTTAGAACTAGAAATGACCGAGTATGCATTCAGTGCTATGTCTAGCATGATCAAACAAGGCACTGGGGTTCTTCCCCAGCGCAGAAAGTCTACAGAAAATAATTAATGAACCACAACTTAAAAAAAAAAAAAGTAAGTCAGTAAAGGCCACTGGCCTCAGGAAGGCCATCGAGATCCTGGGGTTGGGGCTGCCCGCTCTCCCTGCGGTGCCCCTGACCCCCCCACGTCGTCTGCTTGTCCATTTGTCACACCTGGACTCAGAGGCACCTGCCTCAGCCCCAGCTCCACGCAGGCGCCGACCCCTCGTCCTTCCGAGGGGCGGGGCGGCCCACAGGAACCGGTTCTCCGCCCGGGCGGTTCCTCAGGCAGGAGGCGGGGTTCTGGGAGGACAGACCGGCCGCCTTGGGGCGGGTCCCCTGGGAGCCAAGCCTGGCGGGGATTCCAGACCCAAACACCAGGGGCCCGGTGCCAGCGGAGCGCCCTGGGCTGCCCCTTCCCTTTCTTCTTTCAAGCCAGAACACTGAAACCTTACCTAGGATCAGTCCCCACAAAGCGCAGCAGGGAACAACAGCCTACCCCATCCCCATGGGCAGTTTAAGGGGCTCCCTGCTCAAGCCAGTGAGGGTGGGATGTGGGTTCCTATCTATGGAACGGAATTCAAACCCAGATCTGACAGCTTCCCAGAGACCTAGAGAATGTTACTTAGGGAAAAGGCAGCAGCTGGAGAGACTGTACCGCGTAAGTCCTGGCCCCTTCAGTATCTGGGGCTCCTCTCTTAACCGTCAGGTCCCAGGTGGAGTACCGGGCCACACACAGCTTAAGCTGTGGCAGGCTCTTGGATAGAAGCAGGGAAAGCAGCCACTCCCTCCCTTCACCGCCTATAGGTGTCTGGTCACTACCTAGTTACTTCTCTGGGCTTTGGCGTCTTTCTTGACAGTATCACAGCCTGACAGTCCTAGAGGCCTTCAAGCCAACGCCAAATGCCAAGCCATAAAATCATTAAATTTCCCATTCCTATAGCAGGGAGAGCCTCCTGCCAAGCTTGGGTTATTGAGGGCCAGAATTCTGGAAGAGCAGGAATAGGGGCAGGGTCTCGTGTCTCTTCTGCATACACTTAAGGCACACTTAGGAGGATGCATCAGCATGGTGACAGTGACAATGGGTGAAGGTGGCCTTGCCCAAATGGCAAACAACGAATCTCCTACCCAAGTCTATCCAAAGACTAAGGAAGGGTCACCCAACAAGACAGTCACCAGACAAGGACCCCATTCAGAACATGCCTCTGTCTCTGCCTCAGGAAGACTGTAGGTGCTAGTTCTCCACCTGCCGACAGGCATTTTGACAGCCACCCTGGTTGACATTCTCCTGTTTCGGGACTAACGAAAGGGTGAGAATGGCAACAAGTTCAGGCTGAGGTGGGCGCTCTTAAGCAAACAGGAAAGTAACTCCCATCCAAGGGGGCAGCCTTCCCAGCCCCCTTCCCGCCCTTGCACAGAGGCCTTTTCAAACACTGAGCTTCACCCACCCATGTTCTGAGGACAGCGGTGTAAGGCAGGGGCTGTGGAATCAGCTTCCTGAAAACTTACCCGTGGTGGCCCAAGAAAGGCCACCCCAAACCTCCAGAGAAAACCTCAGTGCCTGCGAGCCAGCAACAGCCCCTCAAGGGCAAGACTTGTGCACAGAGCGAGGGGGCAGCCTCACAGCCCAGAGGCCTCAGCAGCTCTAAGAGATGGGTCTCCTCTGCACCAGTGTCTCACCTCAAAGAACAGAACCAGGACGCCTGCTCTAAGTCCCTCTCATCTGGCACACAGTTCTCAAATCTGTTAGTTTTCCAGCAAAAAGACCATGTTGGGCCTCTTCCCATCTGGAAGTAAGGCTGCAGGTAGACCTGAGCCTGGAAAAGTCTCTTCACCCTTCCTGGTCCCGGCAGCCCTGGACCATACTTCTATGACAAAGTTAGTACTGTGTAGGTGAGCCCTCTGAACAGTCCCTTACTGGCCCGCTCTAGTTAAGTCACTCTAGCCCCCCTTGGTTCCTCCTGAACCCCACCTGCTCGCAGTTTCTCCTTCCCACAAGTGGGTCTCCACCTGGACGTACGGCTTTTTCTTTCTAAGCTGAGACCATCTCTTTCTTTGGCCTCCACACGAATGCAGTGGTCACACAGGTCCCTCCTACCGACATACAAACACCAAATAAATAAGTGTAATTTTAAATTTTTTTAAAGAAACAAACAAAAATAACCCTTTGTGTAACATCTAATTATTTTTACCAAGCTGTATTATATATATGTGTGTGTATATATACACACACATATATGTATCAGTGTGTACACATATATCAGTTTGGGGGTGTTTTTTGGTTTTTTTTTCTTCACCTTTTCCAGGTTCTAAGATGTTCTGTTAAATGTATTTTTGGGTTTGGGGCATAGCTGATATGCATGCGCATGTACTAAATTTATCAAAGGACAAGTTTACAGCAAGAACACAATCTTTCCTCCCTCAGCCCTCATTTCCTGTTCTGGGGCAATGAGGATCAGGGTTTCTCGAATATCAAATCATCTTTCGAAATCATAAATTGGTCACTTCACTCTACTCTCCAACAGCTTCCTGTGGCGCTGACAATACAATGCAGCCTCCCCACCACCACCACTCACTCGCAGCCAGGTGCAACAAGCCAGGCTCTACCCCTCCTGATCCTTCAGGCTCTCTTTCAACCACAAAGCTGCATACTCGGTTCTGACCTGGGGGAAGGAGGGCATCTGCGGTGCCTCAGCCTGGAATGCCCCTCTCCCCAGCTATGTGCAGCTGGCTCCTACTGTCTTCAGGCCTATATTCAGTTCCTTCCAGGGTAGTCTTCACTGGCCCCCGACACCCCCACTGTCCTATGCTGTCTCCCCACCTAGGGTATTTCTTCTCACGGTCTGGTACTGTCTTCATAGACACCCATTAGAAAGCAGCCTCTCTACAGATAGGCAGCCCACCTGTCTGTCCACCTATTATAACAGTGCCTAGCACAGGCCTGGTGGGTACCTGACCCATCCCTTCCACAAGTTTCTGTCAAGGGATGAACCAGATGTCTTCTGTCCTGGTTTTCATCTGCAAACGGCCAACTGGCAAGTCCTTCCCAACAGCAAGTTTTCCCACACTGGTCACCCTCCCCCAAGTGCCTGGTGAGCATCAGAGGGTCAGAGGAGGAGGAAAGGGATGCCCCTGGCTCTCACTCCCTGTGCTACACAGCAATAAAGACAAGAACTTGTGCCTACCCTACACTCCCAGAACGCCCTCCAAATGCTACCGCAAAGTTGGAGGTGACAGCTTTGCCCCTCTCTTATCTAAGTCCCAGATGCAGTATGCTCTGGCTGCCAGGCTAGCTAGAACAGGTTCTCAAGTGAGCCCTAGCGACAGGAAACAGATACTACCTGGGGAACAGAACCCTCCAGGGCAGGCAGCCTGCCGATCCCACCTGACTTCCCACGAGCCCCAGACACCTGGGATCCTCCCAGTGGAAATCCATCCAGTTCCAGAGACACAAATGCACATCCAATCCTGAGTCTGCAGCACAGACCAGGGTGTCCAGGGGATACCCTTCTGAAGACATTTCCTTCCTGGGGCTGAATATTACATGGTGCCAAGACTAATCTTTAAGAATGAGGAAAGGAGGGAATGAAATGCCGCCTTGCACAAAAGCTGTGAAGGGAGGGAAAGGAAAGGAGGAGGAAAATATGCTCAAGAAAGTCAAAACAGATCAGTACCAAGAAGGTAAGTTTGATCTGAGGGATCATAATCAAGAAGACATAGGAGTGTGAGGTCACTTCCTTCCCCAGAAGTGATAATACTGACTAAATTGGCACAATCCCGAAGAGTTCTTCTGGGCTGCGGCGAGGTCATTTAAATTACAATAGCCCAAGTTGGAGATGCTGCTCCGTGGTAGTTGCTCTCCCAGCATACACTGCGCCTTGGGCTCCCTATCTGTTACTACAATAATGACAACAGCTACCTAGGCATGTTGGTGCATAGCTTTAATCCCAGCACGCAGGAGACAGAGGCAGGAGAATCTGAGGTTGAGGCCAGCCTGGGCAGGCAGGGCCACACAGAGACCCTGTATCAAAAAAATTAATAATTATTATTTACAAATATAATTAATAATAATAATAATAATAAACTAGAGCTAATTTCCCGAACGCACACACTGAATATGGTACGGAGGATTTTCTGCATGTTAGGCTAGAGCTCTACCACTAAGCTACACCCGGACTGCCGAACACTTACCCTGAGATCGCACTAAGACTTTTCATCCTCAATACCACCCCACGAGTCGGATATTGTCCGAATTTAACCTCATTTTACAGATAAGTAACCTGAACAAGGGGGCTGTGTTAAACTGCCCGTGGTGGCACCACCCCCAACCGTTCTGCTCTACCACTCCAGCTTCCTGGTTCTTACTAATAGGTTATCTGGCTCTCCGTGGTACAGGTTAAAAGCCTTCCAAACCAGTATCCTTCAAACCACCGCTTGTGCCAGCTACAAAGATAAACGCTCAGATCCGCCCTCCTTTTTACTGGAGAAAGTACAGGCGACGTCTGGAAATCGCCAGGCTCAAGCGACCCCTCTCCGTGAGGACCAGGACCCAAGTGTGCTGAACCCAGAACCCGGAGAGGAACTTGCTACCACGTCAAGTGGCTGGAAACAAGAGTCTCTGGAAACCCTGCTCCGAGCAGCAGCATCTCCGCCTTAGGTCAGACCCCTCCGCCAGCGCCAACGCGGAGGCGCCGGGCCCGGAAATTCCCACAGAGCTAAAGCAAACTTCCCAGGAAAACTCCTCGGCTTCCTCTAAGCCCTTGTCACAGAGATCGCTGCCAAGAGCGCCAGCTGCTGGGGACCCTCCCAGGCGGGGGCCGCCGCTCGAACGCCCGGGGTCCTCCCGGAAAGGTCCAGGGCTGAAGTTCAAAATTCACGTCCAGCCCAGGCCGGCCCCGCCAGGAGCTCTGGGACAACTCCCACTCTCGTGTCCCATTCCCCCCCAGCTCCAAGTCGTGGGGCACCTCCTGCCAGGACGTGAACTCTGGCTGCGGAGAGATCCCGCCGGCGACCCCAGAGCTCTTGGGGAATCTGAGCAGCCGCAGCCGGCGCGTGCACACACACGCACGCACACACACACAAACACCCTCGCTCGAGTGTGTGTTTACGTACCGAACGTGGGGTGGGAAAACAATGGCGAACCGCTGGGACTGCGCGACCATCCCCTTCCTCAGCCCACCAGCCCCGCGCTGTTTATTTCTGCCGCGAAAAGGGGGGTGAAGGGCGCTCCTCCGACACTTAACCGTGGGAGGCGGAGGTGGCAAAGGGCGGGCTGGCGTGGAGAGAGGACGGCTGAAAAGCGGGAGGCGGCGCCCGGCTGGTCGGCAGCGGATGAACCGGAGCGGTGGGAAGGGTGCGCGCTGGACCCCAGCGGCCCTTCTCCCAGGGGCCGGAGCGCCGCGTTGCGGGTACCCGAGCCCCACGTGGGGCGCGCACGGGACACCTAAGCTCGGGTCGGGAATGCTTAAACTCGGGGGGGGGGGTTGGTCAGGCTGGGGAGAGAGACCTAGAGCCCGCGGGTCGCAGAGGGCGGGAGGGTTGAGGACCCCCGAAGCCCGGCTCTCGCACGCCACCCCCAGCGGCCTGCAGCCTCTGCTCTCCAAAAGGACGCGGGTCAGCGCGGCGCCGCCGGCCGGCGTTGTGAGGGGTCCGGGAGGATCGGCTCTGCCTGGTAAAACTTTGCTCAGGATGTAAAGTCGCGCGGACGAGAGCCAGCACGTCCCTAGGAACGCGGGGGCGCGCGTGTCAAACTTCGCAAGGCTGGGGAGAGGGGCGCGCGGCGCGGAGGGGCGCACTTACTAATCGGTCAGGCGCTGGCCCGGGGTCGCAGCTCCGCGCTCCCGCTCCTGCTCAGTGTGTCCCTGCGGCCAGCAGCCTGGCCTTCCCGCTCACATGCCCCGGCAACGCGGCGGGCAGCGGGCCGGGGCGGCGCGGCCGGGCGGAGGCACGCCCCCCCCTCCCGCCGTGGGCTGGAGGCGCTCGGGACTCGCGCTCGCCGGGCTCCTCCGGCCACGGGCGCGGGCGCGGAACTGAGGCCGGGCCGGGCGGCGCCCTCCGCCGAGCCAGGCCGCTCGACACTCTGCCCTCTGCCCCCGGCTGGCCGCCGCCGTGCTGCCTTCCGCGGTCCGGCTCCCGGTCGCTGCGCGGGCTGTGCGCTCTGCCCCTCCGCGCAGAGCGGGTCCAAAGCCAGGGCCTCGGAAGCTGAGCGCGCCGCCCCGGCCTTCGACCCGCGCCCGCCGCTGCTGAGCTCGGGTTCCAGGAGCCGCGCTCGTTCACTTCAGCTCCCGGCCGGGACTGGAGCAGGGCGCTCGCCGCTCGCTTCTGCGAAAGCCACTCGGCAGCCTCGGAGGAGAAAGAGGGAGGGAGGGAGGGCGCGAGCGGGCGGGGGAGGAGGGGGGTGGGGAGATGGAGGAGGGAGGGACGGAGTTTCCTCCTCCTTCTCTCAGCAGCTGGTCCAGCCAGGCCACAACAGCTGGAGACCTGTGTTGAGAAGGAGATAGTGGAGGTTCTCCAGAGCGAGGCCGGCGGAGATGTAGTGGCCACTGGGTAGAAAGAAGGAGAATTCTGCCCTCGACCCGGGTTTTGAGAGTTGCTACAGGGAATCCTCATTCCTTTGAACAAGCCCTAAGAAGTTATTTGTCCAGCTTACAGCCTGCTCCAGAAAGCCTGGATTGAACTTTATTTTTCTTCTCACAAATCAGGGTGGCCTCGAACTCACAGAAATCTGCTTGCCTCTGCCTCCAGAGTACTAGGAGTAAGACGTGCTTCACCTGGCCCAGTTTTAGATTGAGTTTTTAAAAAACTGTTCTTGAGAGCAGCCCCTGAAGCTGCATGTGGCTCGTGCCTATAATGCCAATACTGGGAAAACTGAGGCAGGAGGGTCTCAGTTTGAAATCAGCCTGAGGGGAAGGAGAGACCCACTTTAAACTGACCTGACTCTGAGAGACAGCCTCCTAATGTCTCCAATATAGTCTTGTTTTCAGAATCCAATGACATACGTCTGTAATCCCTGCACTTGGGGAGGCAGAGGCAGGCGGATCTCTGGGTTTAAGGCCAGCCTCGTCTACAAATTGAGTCCAGGAGAGCCCATGGCTGCACAGCCAAGGCTGTGAAACGGGGTGGGGGGTGAAGAAAAAAACAGATTCTCACTTTCATTTTCTCCTGCCCTGTTTAGGAGAAGGCATGTTTGAAGGATGGATTCTCCTCATTCAGGCCGTTTACCACCTGACCTAAGCAAGTGCCAGACACCACCAAGATGAAGGAGAGCATGGCAGCGCGTCCTGGGGCCCCATGTTGTGAAGGAATGGGTTGACTCCAATTCTAGAAAGTGCCTAGGGTCTGCCAAGAACACTGGGCTACAGAGACTACAGTCTCCTTAGAGAGACCACTATCTGAAATGGGTCTTGGGGATCTGAGGGATCAGGGCAGGTTGAAGGAATGCCAGTTGTGGGATTGTATGAGCATCATGAGAGGTGGCCAGCCAGGAAGCTAACAGAGCCTTCTAGGCACGGCATTTCATCATTCTTCACTTCCTTGCCTGGATGATAACTGCTTTTATTGTCTTTTGTCTTTTGGGTCTTGGTCTGGTGTCAACTCTTCAGGAATTCTTTCTAGGGGATCAAATCATGGCCAAGAGCTCCATCCGTGGGCTCTGAGAACCTCACAGTTCATTTGCCTGTGTATCCCTAGGGATAGTAAGCTCTGGGGCACAGGGATATGCCTCTTGTTCAGAGTTGGATCCCTATGTCTAGATGGGACTTGGCAAAGAGCAGGTCCTTAACACATTATTGCTTATCAGTTGGCTGATTAAAGAGAGGGAGTTTGAAGCAAGGCTCTGATGAGATCAGTCTAGCTGCAGTGTGGAGGTAGGCCAGTGACCTGTCTCAAGGATGTAGGCCTGAGCTAGGGTATGGAAGAAAAGAAGGGAAAAACCAACATTAACTATTGAGGGTCTGGTTTTAGGTGACTGGATGGGACATTTCAGAGGCCAGGAAACAGTTATCCAAGTTTCACCCTCTTTCTCTCCTCCCAGACAATATGTCTGTGCATCCATACCTGCGGTTTCCCTCTGGCCTCTGAATACCCTTAGTGGCCCTCTCCAGCGGGCACCTTCCTGTCCCTGCCTTTATCTATAGCACATGAAGACAAGAAGGACAGAGATCACTGGGTGTGGGGAGGTGTTCTTAAACCCCAGCCCCAGGAGGCAGAGGAAGGTAGATCTCTATGAGTTGGAAGCATCCTGGTCTACATAGCTGGGCCTATATAGTAAGACACTATCTCAATAATAATAATAATAATAATAATAAATAGTAATAATTTAAAACAAATGCCTTAGCATCTCTGAAAACGACAGAGAGCTGAGAGGTAGACAGTTCTGTCTCTAGCACTCATTGACTGATGGTTCATTTGTGATAGCTCTCCCCAATCCCTGCCACAAACCAAGCTATGGCGTGTCTGCCTGCTGAGTCTTAGACATGGTACTGTTTCCACATACAATATCTGGTGGTACTTTACCCTGACCCTGTGACATTGGCATCATCGTCGCCATTCTAGAGGTGAAAAAAAAAATGGAGCTCAAGTTATGGACAGCAAGTGTGGGAGGAAACTGACGGAAGATACTAGATCTTTCTTAGGATTATACCGTCACATTTGTACCTTTTAACTCAATCCTTGTAGCACGCGCTCTGCTACCCAACACACCAAAATGTTCTCTGGACTCGCAGCTTGTTCTCTCTGAACCTCCCTTGTTTGTGTCCCTCCTCTGCCCTGTCTCCAGCACGTGTTCTCCTCTGATCCTTTCCTGTGCCCTACTTTCCTGCTTGTCTACCTTCTTTTCTAAGAAAAAAAAATTTTTTTGAGGCAAGAGCTCATGTAGCCCAGGCTATCCCCAAACTCTATAGGCTGAACTTGAATGTCTTCTCCTGCCTTTGCCTCCCACGTGCTGGGACTGTGGGAATGCACAGCATGTGAAGGTTTATGTGGGGCTGGAAGCTAGGATCCTGTGCATGCTGCCACTGCACCAACTGAGTCACGTGTCCAGCCCTCCATCCCCTGAGGTGAAGTTTTATCTGTTTTCATAATGTTGGTTACTTTTGTGGGTCTGCCTAGACACAACTCAAACACCAGGTCAATGCGACGACAGAAAATTATTGTTGTAATCAAGCCGCTACTGATCGATCAGGGCCGGTACAGACTCAGGAGCTGAACTGCCACCCTGAGCCAGAATGGTAAGAGCTTCTAACCTCGAAACCACAAACATCTGTGCCAAGTTCCAATCACTTATTCCCACCAATCAGGATTTAGGGATAGAGGCTTTCCTTATGTGATTGACCTATGTCAACCAATACAGAATGTAGGTTTTACAATCTAACCAATCAAATCCATTTGTTCTTTTGTGGTCAGGAACAGTCATTATGCTTTAGGGAACAAAAGATGAATAACGGAAGCTATGGTTAGAAACAGTCATTATGTTTTGGAGAACAAAAGATGAATAACGGAAGCTATGGTTAGGAACAGTCATGTTTTGGAGAACAAAAGAAGAATAAGGGAAACTGGTCCTCTATTGGGAAGTACCCAGCTCCCCTAGGGCCTGGGAACTTGAACTTATTTTCACCGTATGATTAAAATGGAATCTGAAAACAAATGGTAGTACTTAGGACAAGTTTCTTTTGCTTATTCCCAACACTACTACATACCAATGACTTGTGCAACTGCTCTCTCATACGGTAGGCAAGCAAAAGTTGCCCTTCCTTAAGCTATATTTCCAGATTTCCAGGTCCTCCCTTTTTTTGTCTTTGTTTTTAATTTTGAGGTAGAGTCACACTAAGGTACCCAGGCTGGCATTGAACTTATGACTCTTTTGCCTAACAACCAGAGTGTTTAGGGTTACAACTCCTTCTCCTATGTCAATCAGTTCACCCAGCATACTTACACACACACACACACACACACACACACACACCGTCCAGGGCTGTTCTGTTTTTCCCACCCTACTAACAGTACCACTGCCAACCCAGTGATTCAACACAAGAACCTAACCACCATCCTGCCTTCTTCCCATGCCATCAGTTAGTGTTCTGTCTCCATCCCACCCATTTCTCTGTTGTCACCTTCCCATCCTAGGCTAGCAGTCTCTGCTTCTGAGGCCACCTGCTCACCTCCACATGACTCTAATATTTGTTCTAGAAGTGTAACACTGAAAACCAGTAAACAACTTCATTCTTTGCTTCAGGAACTTTCTGAAAATAAGCAACCTGCTTTGCCAAATAATAGTCCCTGTTTAACTGGGAAAACCAGTAACTTATCAGTTGGTTTTTTTTTTTTAATTTTATGATTCTCCCCTCACTGTATCTTTTTTTTCTTTTCGTTTCGTTTCTTTTTATTTATCTGTTTACTTTTGAGACAGGGTCTCTCTATGTAGTCTTGGAGTTTGCTCTATAGACCAGTCTGGCCTCAAACTTACAGAGATCCTTCCACCTCCACCTCCCAAATTGTGGGATGAAAGATGTGTGCCACTACAACCAGCTCTCGGTGTGTCTTCTAATCCTAACTGGGCTGCCCAATCTCCACCAGGGGACTATATGGAAAGATGGCTGAAAGACAGACTTCAAACCCCAGAAATTTCCTCTCATCAGAGAATGCGTCCCCAAACTTCAGGCTCCAGGCTCCTTGTCATCATCTGATGGGAACAAAACTCACTCTTACGAGTCACCCACCACGAGCACTTACTTTGTTTCTGTCTTCCTGCTCTCCTTCAGCTGAAAGTTCTATGAGTTGGGGCATCTTGTCTTCCTCATTTAATATCTAGAGTCTGCAGCAGATGCTCTAAAAATAGTTACCTAGGGGCTCAGCAATTGAGAGCTCTAGCTTCTCTTGCGGTAGACCTGGGTTCCATTCCCATCACCCACATGGTGGTTCACAACTATCTACAACTCCAGTTCCAAGAGATCTGGCACTGTCTTCTGGCAAAACACTCATACACATAAAATCAAATAAATGGAAGTTTAAAATAAGTAAATGCCCAGTCTGAAAGGATGCCTTAGCAGTTGAAAGCATTTACTACTCTAGCCAGAGGACCAGCATTCAGACCCACATCCAGTGGCTTTATGGGATCTGACATCCCCTTCTGGCCTCTGTGGGGACCTGCACCTGCACATCCTCCATAGACACATAAATAAGATGAAGTAACACTTTAAATAAAAACTATAATTGCTCAAGGGATGATTTAGGTTGGCTTCAGGGAATGCTTCTCTGCTATGTTGCTTTTGGTGTGTGTGTGTGTGGTGGTGGGTTTTCCTTCGCTCATTTGTTTAAGTTTCTGAGACAGGGTGTCTTACTATAGTTCAGGCTGATCTGGAACTCACCGTGTAGTCCAGGTTACCCTCACAGCTGAGGTGATCCTTCTGCCTCAGCCTCTCACGGGCTGGAATTACAGGTGTGAGTCACACAGCAAGCCATCTTCTAACGTGTCTGTATGTTTGGTTGATTGGATTTGGGTTTTGAGACAGGTTGTTTTGTTTTGTTTTTGTGGCCCAGACTGGCCTCAAATTATCTAGCTAGCTTAAAAAATGACCTTGATCTCCTAATCCTCCTAAGATAGACAAGTATAGGGCATAGTTTAATAAGCTAGAACTCCACTTGGTTTGGAGTATACCTTACCCTTGTTCCGCAATTTACTTAGCAACCTTGGATTCCCACCTGCATGTACTATGCACACATGCCCCTTTCCTAACAATATACTTAACAACCCACATTGAGTGTCACTCTAAACAATGACATGTTTTTCTGCTTTCGACAACCACTTAGAACTCTCCTAGTGTTAATCCCAAATATGCAAGGAGAAAGACCACCATCCCAAATCATCATGGCCAAAGTAATTAAAACAAGCAACTAATTAAAACAAGTTTTTTGTTTATCTATTTATTTTTATTCCTGTACATGGGCTGCCTTTGACTAAGGCCAGGTCAACATTGTATGTAAGGAAGATGAGGTTTTATAGCTTAGGGGTAGAGCGCTTCCAAATGGGGCATCTGGCAGGCAAGTAAGCAGAGTTACAGAAGCAGAACATAGCAAGGTGGTCATAACAACAGGTGGTTATAATAACCCTTTGAAACAAAGTGGAGTGGCAAGATGGTCACAACAACTTTTTGATACAAAGATCTGGTTGTTTCCTGGAACAAGCAGCACAAAACTGGTTGTAGTTAAGGTCACAAGAGGAACATAGCCCAATCTTTGAGAAACAGATTTAATCATAAACAGAAATGAACCTAGTTTGTCTTTACTATAAGATGCTTTCAAGCCTAAGAAGAGGGTAGGCTGGTTCTTCACAGTAGTGTAGTTTCTACTTTATTGTCTTCCCACATTATCCAGGTATTAGTAGAAAGGGCTGATCTGGCCTCAGCTAGTTTTGAGCATGTGTACAAGGCAAATAGTCACCATTTAGTAAACTTTTAGGGAGAACCTTCTATTCACCATCTTACAACTGTGTATAATGGTATAAGATACTTTTTTTTAATTAGGTATTCATATGACTAAAAAGATGTGTTGTGGGAACAGGCATGCGCTTTCAATCAAAACAGAGACCTACCCTACTATGTTACTTAGCAACTAAGGAACATAGTTCTTTCCCAGGAGCCCCCTGAAAGAGGCCCTAGGCAATAACTTCAAGCCCTGGAATGGCCTCTTACTATGGTGACCCGCATGATAGCCACCGCTCTCCTGTCTGTACTATCATTTTGCTTAGTATAGTTTGTATAGTTTCCTTAATACTTTGCAATCTGTGCTTGCTTTTTTTTTTTTTTTTTTTTGCAGATTTATTTATGTATACAGTGTTCTGCCTACAGACCAGAAGCAGTACCAGATCTCATTATAGATGGTTGGGAGCCACCATGTGGTTGCTGGGAATTGAACTCAAGACCTCTGGAAAAGCAGCCAGTGCTCTTAACTACTGAGCCATCCCTCCCCCCCCCCCTTTTAAATTTATTTAATTTTATTTTATGTGAATTAGTGTAAAGGTGTCAGATCCCTTGGAATTGGGGTTACAGACAGCTGTGAGCTGCAATGTGGGTGCTGGGAATTGAACCCGGATCATTTGGACGAGCAGACATTGCTCTTTTTTTTTTTAAAGATGTATTTATTTATTTGATGTATATGAGTGTTCTATCTGCATTTACACCAGCCAGAAGAGGGAATCAGTTCACATTATAGATGGTTGTGAGCCACCATGTGGTTGCTGGGAATTGAACTCATGACCTTTGGAAGAGCAGACATTGCTCTTAACCATTGAGCCATCTCTCCAGTCCGCCTTTCTCCCCACCCCCACCCCACTTTTACTGTATGTACTGCCAAAGCAAGCACTTACCTTTATTTCAATTATTTGAATAAGATGCTAAGGCACACCCAGTTAGATCCTGCCACCATTGTTAACCCTCCATCCTTCACCTCCTAAATTCTGGGAGTACAGGCGAGGACCACACTCCAATTTCCAATGTGCTTTTCATGTAACGAGCAATTACAATGTTGGTGGAGCTGGACCACCCAGGTATGCTCTCTTTAATTTCTGAGGTTAAATACGAGGTATTCCAAGCAAATGCCTCTGCTGGAATCCATGAAAGGGTTAAATCTAGAAAGGGTCTGAATTGCTTTCCTTAGTCGGGGGCAGTTTCCTGAGAAAGTGCTGAAACAGAAAGCAAAGGAAGAAACAGAAAAGGCAGGAGGGATGGGGTGTTTGTCTGGTTTTACCCTGCCAGCTTCTAGCACTCTCTGGTGCTCCTCTATGTAAAGCTTAGAGGTAGCCATGGAGCAGGTTGGGTTAGACTGGCCATGCCCACCATCAGATAAGTGGGGCTTATCCCATCATATCAGATCTTCGTAATACTGACCAAACAAATAGTCTTCTGAAAATGGGAGTCACAGGTGCTCTGTAGTCTGTTTTACAACCATGAAAACTGCCACCACCCTTCACTGTGCTGGTGTCTAACAGGTGACCTTTTGACCTCAAGAGGCCAGGATTTCTACCTTGAGCATGCTAAGAACACCACTTCAGTCACATATCTCCATATCTCAGAACTCATAAATGCCCCAAACTCTAACCCCAGGGAGACATACTTGAAACTTGGAAGATTCTACCTTCTCATGAAGGTAGAATCCTTTTGCAAAACTTGGTGTCTTTGTTATTGGTACATGTATAGTGGGCAAAATGGGCCACATTGGGTAACACTTACAGTTTGAACCATATAAACCAGCTCTTGAGCCTGACTGATATCCACGTCTCATCCTGGACCCTAGGAAAACAAACAGCTCTCTGCTTTCCATGTGATAGATAGCTCTGTCTTCAAATGGGAAGACCCAACTCTCTCTCTCCCTTTCTCTCTCCTACCCCCCCCACTCTAAAATATCTCCTTTCTATCCCTCACATCTTAGTCACCCTAAGATGTCATTCTTACTCTGGGGCCTGGCCTGTGCAGATGTGTTTTCTCTCCCTGCCCCGCCCCCCATTGTGTACAGTTTTTGAAAAAATTAGATTTATTGTGCATGTGTTTTGTTTTTTAATGAGTGTTTTGCCTGTACAGGTACTACATGTATGCCTGGTGCCCAGAGAGGTCAGAAATGAGTGTCAGATTCCCTGGAACTAGACCTATGAATGTTTATGAGCATGAGCACTGGCAACTGAACTTGGGTCCTCTGTAGCAGCAGCAAATGCTTTTACCTACTATGTCATCCCTCTGGCCCCTTGTGTCCAGATTTCATGCTGGGGTAGTAAGCAGGCCGTGTATGTCTTACTGCCCCGTTTGAAGGGCACCTGCCTCTTCGAGGACACGCACAAACATGCCTGTGCACACAAATGCTGGGTTGCCTTTCACCTTTATTCTCTCCTGTCTCAAGGCAGGTGAGGAGGAAGGGAAGAAGGTAAAGAAAGCCTTCCCCTCCCAGAAGCTGGAGCACTGTAGGAAATGCTGCCTCTGTCTGTTTCAGGGGCCCTTCACTTCCAGCCCAGCCAAGCTTAGAGCGCCCCACCCCCATCACCTGACTCTTTTAAAACCCTCTTTCCTGTCTGGAGGAAACCTAGATCCCCATCCTGGGAGGGACCGACAACAATTAACAAAGGCACCATGGAGTAAAGACAATTAACAATCCAGAAAAGAGAGAAAAGAGGGGCTTTGTTCTGGTCTCCATGACAACATGGGAGGACTGGCAAGGGAGGAGGAGGGCCATCTAGAGAGGCTGGTCCTTTCACTTTCCTCTCATCCCTCCCTTCTCACACCACTTTGGGTTTCTGCCAGGGCAACCAGGGAGATCCTGAAGGGAGCAGGGCTAGGTCTGGCCAGGTCTCAAGAGGAGAGGTTTGAGGAGTGATTCCTCAGAGCCCACAGGGGAACTGAGGAAAACAAAATCAAAGGCATCCCAGTCCTTCCTCTGAAGGGCTAACTTTGTCCTAAAAACTGTATCCGAATCTGTCCTGGATAGACAGTGCCTGATCAAAGCCAGCTTGTTGGCCCTGGCTTGGTCATTGACTTGGTTGGGATGTGGCAGTAGGGGGACCAGCCACAGCACTTATAAGGGTGAGAGCCCCTGGATCAAGGATTATGAGGTGCCTTAAATGATGACAGCAGAGTTAAATCACAGGCTGAGGTTTCCCAGTGGCAAAGCCAACTCTCCAGGAAAACAGCCTGAGCTCTGAGCACTGTTGGTTTACTCAGTCTGAGTGAGGGGTATAGATGGGATACTACTTTGGAACCAGTCTTTCCTCCATTGATTCACTCAATATGGCGCCCAGCCTGGTCTCAAACTAGTGATCTTCCTACTTCCATTTCTAGAGTGCCAGGAGCACAGCTGAGAGCCATCACTCCAAGTCAGCCCCCTCAGCCTCTGAGAAGATTGAACTGCACCATCTTTGGCTGACCTTCACTACTCTGTGCATCCTCTCCAAGGGGAAAAGAATTTCACTTGTGCTCACGTGGTGATGTGCTGTGGCCTGAACGTTTGTGCCCCCTAACCCTCCGACACACAAACTGACATGCTAAATGCCGAAGCACAGAGAGGCGGGACTTTGGAAGCTAACTATGCTGTGGGGCTGAGCCTTCAGGAATGGGATTGCACCCTCGAAAAAGAGACTCCCAGGTGCCTCTTTGCCCCTATGCCAGGACACACAGAATATGCTGTCTTTGAAGAATAAACCCTTACCTGATCCCTGCTTCACTGCCTCCTGGGTGTTGGACTTCTTCCTTCCCATCCTTTCGAGACAGGGTTTCTCTGTGTAGCTCTGGCTGTTCTCATACTCACTCTGCTAGCCTCAAATTCAAGAATTTTTGTTTCTTATAAATTACTTATTCTGGAAATTTTTGTTCCAGCATCCCAGACAGACTAACACACCTGCAAGAAAAAGAAAGAAAGAAAGAAATCTCAAGTCTAAGGAGAGGTCAAGTTCTGGCTTTCTGTTTCACCTCTCTATCTGAATGACAACCTCTCAGGTCTCCTTGGGGTGGTGCTGTTATGGGCTGGATTGTGTCAGTTCAAAGTCCTATTTTATAACCTCCAGCACCCCAATAGCACATATTTAAGAATAGTTTTTGACACGGAGTCTCACTATGTAGCCTTTGCTAGCCCGGATCTCACTATGTAGACCAGGCTGGCCTTGAACTCACAGAAATCCATCTGCCTCTGCCTCTCAAGTGCTAGGATTATACCACCATACCAGGCAGAGATAGGGTCTTTACAGGAATGATTTAGTTAAAATGTGGTCATTAGAGCAAGCCCTACTTCAGTTTGACTGGTGTCTTTATGAAACCAAGATATCTAGACCCAGAACCATGTATGGGGCTGATGGCATGCAGAGTCATAAGGCCATCTGCAAGTGACAGAGAGGCCTGAGCCAGATCTCCCTCATAGCTTTGGAAGGAATCAACCCCACACTGCCCTTGATCATGACTTACAGCCTCCAGAGCTAGGAGTCAACTAAGTTGTGCTGTGTAAGCTCCTGGCTCCATGGTGCCTTGTTCAGGAAGCCTTGGCCACTGTTAAAGTTGCTCTGTGGCTAGGGTTTGTGTAAATGTCCGCAGCTCAGGCTGTGGACGAGAGGCAGGGCTGTGTTCTTGCATTGCTGTATTATGTTAACTTGAAAGGAAATTGGTTTATTGCCCAGTTACTCTCCCATGTAGCCCAGTCTTTTTTGGGGGGTGGGGGGCAGGGTTTCTCTGTGTAGCCTTAGCTGTCCTGGAATCTCTTTGTAGACCAGGCTAACCTCGAATTCACAGCGATCCGCCTGCCGGATTGCAGGCGTGTGTGACCGTGTTCCAGTTTGTAGCCTAGGCTTTTAATGTATACATGCACATACATACATAAACACACACTGTTTTCTTCTTTACATTTTTGAGACAGCATCTCCAGGAGCTTAGCCAGGAACTCAGTTTGTTCCTGAAGATGACCATGAACTCCTAAGCTTCTTGCGTCCATGTCCCAAGTACTCAGATGTGTGCCGCCACACCTGCTGAAGTGTCCATTGTTTTTGCTGGCCTTTTAATGCATTTTATTATTTTCAACTTTTTAGTCTTTTATTGTTCGGGTTTTAATGATTTTACTTATCTCTGTCATTTTTAATCTGTTTTGTCTTTCTTCTAGCTATTTCATATTATTTCCTTTTATCTCATCTTATCTTCTAGATTTATTGTTATTATATTATCTCTTTTTTTCACTCTCTTATGTCTAACCCTTGCCTTATCATGTCTTTGTTCTATCTTTTAATTTCTTTTTAGTCTATTTGGCTTATTTTTAGTTTCTACTTTATTGCCTGCTGTCCCCTCTCACCTTTAACTGTTTTTAAGCATCTTTTTATTTCTTTTTAGTTTATCTTTTTTATTGTCTGTTGCATTATCTTCCATTTGTTAACTGTTTTCATTCTCTCCGTGTATTAAATGTGGAGCAGGGAAATGCAGCCCTTGGGAGAAGCTTCAAGGCTAGCCCCGATGCCATAGGGGGAGGCTACAGATGCTGCCGGCCCTCTGCTTTCCCTGCTGGCTCTGCAGAAACCCCTAATGCTTCACTGTCCTGTCCCTCCTGTGAGACCTAGATTGCAATACAAGACACTAAAGGGTAAAACTCCCTCAGGAAGATTGGAGGCTTGCTTATAACGCAGCACAGTAGAACTGCTTCCCAACACTGGCCTCTAATCTCCTTGCGAGGTAGAGGCAGAAAGATAAGGAATTCAAAACCAGCCTCAGTTAGCTACAAAAGAAACCAGGTCAACAAACAAAAGCCATGTCAACTCACATACATAATCCAGCACTGGGGAGGCTGAGGCACTAAATCAGAGGCTAGCCTGCTCTACACAGTGCAAGTCAGCTCAGGCTACACAGAGAGATCCTGTTTTACAAACAAGCTATGAAATTGGCCCGGCTTTCTCATATTACACACCATCAAATGGCTTGATAACTAAGGGGCTAGGCTGTAGCTTCATAGTGGAACACTTGCTGACATGTGCAAGACCCTGGGTTCTGTCTCCAGCAGTAAAAAATAAGAAACAGTTAAGTCTAGTAAAGTTTATGCACCTGGCTACGTTACCCATGCTCTGTCTTTCTTCCAGGCAAGATTACAGGGGTTCTTGTGTCAAATACTGCTGCTTGGGTCTGTGTTCCCCCCACCCCCTATCAATTTGGGTAATACACATTTAGCTGAGAAAACAATGAGAAGATTGCATTCCTGGGCCCCTCCTGCTGAGGATGGGCGAGTGCCTGGAGTGTGCCCTAGGCAGCAGTTACATACAGCTTCCTGGTTCTGCCTAGTAAAGCTGAGAGATGCACACTTCCTGGTTCTGCCCTGCAAGACTTGCACAGAATGATGCGTGCAACTTCCTGGTCATGGCTCACAAAAGAAAGGGGGGTACTCTCCCCTCTCCTTTTCCTGTCGCTGGCTGGAATGTAGGCATGGCGGCAGGAGCTATGTCAGTTTTCCCAGGCCGTGAGATAAAAGAAGGGCATTGAACCTTGGTGAGGAGCATGGCTGGGGCCCTGCTGCCAGGGAACCCTCACAAAGCCCTGCAATGCTTGCCCCTCAACAGCCACACGAGAGACAATAAACTGACGTTGCGCAAGCCTGTGTGACAGTGGCCTTTGTTCCTGCAGTGGGATCAACTCTCTCAGACATGCAGTTCTCCCCCTAAAAGCTTTCCAAATTCTAAGAGCCAAGGAGTAGCCAGCCTGGAATCATATCATCCTGATAACCTTTAGAGAATAATTAGATCGGTCCCTACTGGGTTACTGCAGGCAAGGAGAGCCCTCTGTTGTCATCAGAGTGCTTGGTGGGGATGGTCTGAGCACTGTGTAGCTGTGCATCTGAATCCCTACAAACCTGCTTTGTCCATCATATCCTATTCTCTGGAGTCTGCGAAAATAAGCAGAGTCTTAGCATTTATTCATTCGTTCATTTGTTTGTTTGTTTATTTATTTATCTGAGACAGGATCTTACCATGTAGGCCTGGTTGACATAGAACTCAATATGTAGACAAGGCTGGCCTGAAATTTACAAAGATCAACTGCCTCTACCTCTGGGCTACTGGAATAAAAGATGTGGGCAGCAATACCCAGCCTAGTTCTAGGCTCTCTCTCTCTGTCTCTCTCTGTCTCTGTCTCTCTGTCTCTCTCTGTCTCTCTCTGTCTCTCTGTCTCTCTGTCTCTCTGTCTCTCTGTCTCTCTCTCTCTCTCTCTCTCTCTCTCTCTCCCCAGACAGGGTTTCTTTGTGTAGCCTTGGCTGTCCTGGAACTAGCTCTATAGACTAGGCTGGCCTTGAATTCACAGAGATCCTCCTGCCTCTGCCTCCAGAAAGCTAGCATTAATGACATGAGCCATCATGCCTAGACCAGATTCTTAAAAACTGTAGTAATAAAACAAAGAAATGAAAACTGTAGTCAGTATATGAGAATATTGTGGTAGTAAGTCTCCAAGATGGTCTCCAAAGACCCCCCACCTCTTGGTGTTCACACTAGTACCCCAGAACAATTCCTTCTCAGTGAGAGTATACAATGACTCATTTCTCATACCTAGAGGAGACAGCAGTCCCAATGTATGACAGACCAGATCACGAATAGAGAACAGACATTTGAGTTACTTGCTGTGCCAGACAGCACTGTAGGAGAAGTCTGTAGGGGAGAGACTGAAGCTACTTGCCTGCAGTGAGCTTGGAGTCTAGTCCTCCAGTAAGAGACTGCAGCCCTGGGAAAAGACCTCACAGAATCGGTAAGCCAGGGCCACTCTGCATAAAAGGAATTATGTTCCACGCTGGCTCTGTTTTGCTTGTTCAGGGTCTCAAGCATCCCAGGCTGGCCAAAGCTCACTGAGGATGAGGATGCAGCTGAGGATGACCTTGGACAGCTCATCCTCCAGCTCCTACCTCCCGAGCACTGAGCACTGCGATTGCAGGAGTGCTCCAATCAGAGGCCATTTATACAGCGCTGGCCACGAACCCAGGGCTTCTTGCATGCTAGGCAAGCACTCTACCAACTGGGCTCCATCCATAGTTCTTATTAAGATAGTCTCTCACAGCCTGAGCTGGCTTCGAATTCCTGATCCCCCCGCCTCTACCTCCCAAGGGCTAGGTCTGCAGATGTATGCCACAGACAGCTGGGGGATCACCCCAAATGTCTTCTCTGAAGTTCCTTGGCCATCCCCCACTCTCATCCTCATCAACACCAGCCATCGGAGTGTCCATGCTCTCCCCGGGGCTCTCATGTCACCCCCAAAAAACTCCGCTTTGGTATTTGTCTGTGGGTTGGCCAAAAACTTCCTGTCTTTCTCAGTAAGCTGGAAAGTAGCTTTGCTTTTATCTGTTTCCTTTGTTTTGTTTTTACTGGAATGATTTTGAAAGCAAAGAGAGTGATTTGTGCATCTTTTCCCCCCTTTAGAACACAGCCTCTGGTGCACAGTATAAACTCCTCAAATACATCTTACATGTTTTCCTGCAAGAATTTATCAGTGAAGGGAGGAATGGCGTGGCTAAGTGATATGTGTATCTATAAAATAGAGAGGTGCACAGAAGCATGGCTGAGCTGACTTTTCATGCAGACCCTCGGTGGTTTATGACTGAGGCAACAGTGCAAGCCTGTCCCCTTCCATGTCCTCCCCAAGGCAATGCTGGAAGAAAAGAACAGAAATCACTGTGAAAAGAAACAGACCAAAAATAAAGGGAATCAATGAGCCCAAGGCTGGTTCCTTGAGAAGATCAATAAAATCAATAACCCTCCAGCCAGACTGATTGACAACAAAAAGGACACAAAATTTCAATACAAGCAATAAAAAGACAGGGTGCCATTACTTCAGATCCTACAGGCATGGAGAGAATAAGAAGGGAGTGCTGAGGCTGGAGGGGGGGCCCAGTTTGTAAAGTGTTTGCCCACAGCAATGAGGCAGCAGATTACCATAAGTTTGAGGCCAGCCTGAGCTACATAGTGAGTTCCAGGCTAGACTGAGGTACACACAGAGTGAGACCCTGTCTTACTGTTCGACCTCAAATGCAACAGCAACAACAAAACAGTACAAAATGCTACCAAGAAGCTGTAGCTGAAGACAATCCTAAACCTACACTGTCTCAGAACAGAGAAGAAACATTCCTCCTCATCCCACCAGACAGTCCCCTGAAAGGAAGCCAGAGGCAGAAGGAAACCATACCACAGGCTGGCGTCACCCATGAACACAGACGCAAAGCCTTAACTAAGTTTTTATTGCACTTAGAAATATATAAAAAGAATAAAACATTAGGATCAAGTAGGGTAATTCAGGAAAGCAGAGCTACAAACAGTTACATTTGTTTATTTGTTTGTGGTGTCTGGGGCATACCCACATGCGTTGGGGGTGGGGTGGGGGAGAGTTCATCTGTGTACAAGTTCATGAAGGCCACAGGAGGACAATGTGTGTCTTAATCTATCAGTCTCTATTTTATTCCTTTGACACAGGGTCTTTCACTGAACCTGTAGCTATGCTGGCAGCCAGCAAACCCCAGGGATCCCCGGACTGCGGCCCCCACTGTGCTGAGGTTTAAGTGTGGCCTTAACACCCTGGTTCCCAGATGGGCACTTGGATGTGACCCCAGGTCCTCAGGATCCTGCAGCCGCTGCTCCTTCCCACTCCAATCCCTGCCTGTCCTGGGTCTTTGTTTTGTATTGTGCTGGGGATGGAGTCTAGTGTCTCCTTCATGCTAATCAGGCTTTCTACAAGTTATAAACATACTTAACTAGGAAACAGTAAAACAAAGAAATGGGTTATTTTTATTAATTATGTTATTAAATGTATTTACAGTTAATATAATACATACAAGAAACCCTAGGAATTTGCCAACAAATTACAACAGACTTTGAGACTTAGTAAAGTGACTCAAGCAGGTTATAGAAGATAAGGTCCATGTACAGCAATCAGTCGTGAGAGGCTCAGTGGTGGAACGCTTGCCTAGCATTCCTAAGTTCCCGGTTTTCACATCACACACCTATGATTTATGCACACCGAAATATATATTATATACATTGCATATGTTATCAAATGTGACATATTTAGAGACAAATTTAATAAATAATTTATAAGACATTTACACCAAAGACTAGGAAACATTTCTAAGAGAAATGTCTAAGTGTATGAAGAAGATATACTATGTTCATGGATGAGAGTGAGGGTGGGGTGTATCCTATATGAACGTGTATTGTTGGCATGAGCGTGGCCACCTCAAGGACCCTAATGCCTCAGACCCACGGGAATGGCAAAGCCCTTCCCTGGTCCTAGTACTCAGTGTGTTGACAGTGTGTGGAGAACATTTCAATCACAGCTTCCTCCTCTGGATGAGTTTGTTTCAGGAACTGCTTCTCTGCAGAGAGCCCCCCACCCTGACCAAGACTGTCCTGCTTGCCCCCTCATCCTGCTTATATAAATGAACTTAGTTTCCTGACATCTGGTGCATCTCCATAAGAGCACGAAGCCCATCAGATCCCCGCTTCTCTGTACGTGTATCTGCTGTTTCTTTGTTTTCTGTTGTCCTAATCTGGTCCAAAGCCATCTAAGTGTCTTAAAAAAAAAAACAGTTTGTTTGTTTGTTCTTGTTTTTATAAAGTCTCACTGTCACTATGGCCTGGAACTTACTAAGTAGGCTGGGCTGGCCTTAAACTGACAGAGATCCACCTGCCTCTGCCTCCAGAGAGCCATCATGCTCAGCCTTTAAAGACTATTTATTTTCACCGGGTGTGGTGTTGCACGCCTGAAATCCCAGAACTCAGGAAGGCAGAGGCAGGCAGATCTCTGTGAGTTCAAGGCCAGCCAGCTATATAAGAGTTCCAGGACAGCCAGGGCTACACACAGAGAAAACTAAATAAAATAAAATAAGATTTATTCTGTCAGTATAACATTTTTATTGATTCTCTGGGAACTTCATATCATGTATCCTAATCAAACTCACTTCCTAGTCCTTCCATGTCCTCCCTCACCCTGTGGACAGCCCCCCCCAAAAAAAGGTAAAAATAAAAATAATAAAAAAATAGAAAAATAAAAGTGTACATGTCCACTTTGGGTTCTCTATATACTCGCTGGAGCATGCTCAAACTGTCTGTGGCCCACCCCTTCAATAAAACTGCGTCCTTTGCTTCCTGTAGCCCCTCCGGAAACCATCAGCTGTGGTTTCCCTTCCGTGTCTCCCTTACCCTTTTTGAAAGAGCTTTCTTCTGGGCCTACCTGTCCAGTTTGGGGCAGTAGGGTTGTCACAGAAGCCTTCCATGTCCCGCTCTCTCAACTGTGTGCTTCTGCAGTCATCGATACCACAGAAGAAGCAGCCTCCTTGCTCTTCTCCGTCAGCCGGAGCATGGGTGCTGGGCATCCACACTGTTTCTGGCCGCAGCACAGCCCACAGATACAGTCCTCCTGAGTGGAGCAGGACAACGGACACAGACAAAGCCCTGGGACCGTTGGCATCAGCCCAGACCAAGGACAGCATGGGTTCAGGCTGCAGTACGGACCACGGACATCTGAATGGCCTTTGGTGGTAATATGGGCCATGGGCATCAACTGGGCCCCCAGTGCCAGTCCTGACCAACCCTGCCAGGTGGGCCTGGCTGGCTTCTTGCACCACCTGCCCGCCCAGCGAAAGATTTATTTTTAAAACCAGGCTTAGCGGCACATGCTTTTAATCCCAGCACCTGGGAGGCAGAGGCAGTCTGCTTCACAGAGAGAGTTGAGGACCTCCAGAGCTGCACAGTGAGACCCTGCTGGGAGTAGAGAGAGATTTATTTTTAAATTGTAATTTTTATTTTTGTTTATGTGTCTCTGTGAATGTGCTACAGGAATCCTCATGCCCGAGGAAGAAAGAAGAGGATATCTAGTCTCCTGAGCTGGACTAAAGGTGGTTGTGAGTGGTCTACTATGGGCTGAACTAATGTCCTCCGGAGGAGCAACAAGTGTTCTGAACCTCTAGGCCATCTTTCCAGGCCCAATGTATATATGTGCATTTATATACATATAGGCAAAACATTCATATATATAAAATAATATATATCTTTTAAAAGCCTTTAAAATATGTTAACTCTCCTAAACTTGAACAATGGATCCTGTGCAATCACAATCACTCAGTAATTTTTTTTTTTTTTTGCAAAAGATGTCAAGCTAATTTTAAAATTGGCTTAGACTATCCAAAGCTTTCTTGAGAAAGGGGAGTTAGTTAAGTAGGTTTCGTGTCAACTTGCTACGAAGCTCTTTCATCAACACTGTAGCCAGACAAGGATTCCTCAACAGAACACCGAGCAGGACAGAGTCTGGAAACAGACCTACATATCTTCCCAATGGTTTTTCTTTTCTTTTATTTGCTTATTTTGCTTCACTTTTGTGACATGACCTTAGGTAGGTAGCTGGAGCTGGCTTCAAACTTACTAAGCAGCCATGGAGGGCCTTAAATTCCTGATCAATTTGTATCACTACCCAAGTACTGGCATTACACCACCATGCCCACTTCGGGTGAGCTCACAATAAACACAAAAATAAAGGAGAAATGAATCATAGATGTGATCATATTTTAAAAATGATATAATTCTTGTCAGGTTTGGTTATACAAAACTATAATCCCAGCACTTGGGAGGTGGAAGCAGGAAGTACAGGAGTTCAAGTCATCCTCAACTATTTTTGTTAGCTTGAAGCCAGTTTAAAGGTAGTCTAGGATACATGAAAGAATGAGGGGGTGGGGCAGCCTTCCTGGAGCGGTACTGAAGCAATGTGAAGGTGGTCTTGGACACACACACACACTCATCCACATATTTTTATCATCTTTCACCTCAGAGCCATCCGCAGCTGGGCTCCTTTCCCTGTGAAAGGCTCTCTGGCCTGCCCCACTGCCCCCAGCCTCCCCAGTCAATAGACTCCAGTAACTCTGTTGCTGGCTTCAGGATAAGCTGCCTCAGGGCTCTGGGCCAAGCTGTGCACACAGTGCACTGTGTTGGGCAGATACACAGTTGGGCCTCAGTCAGACACACCAGCTCCCCCAGCTCCTTCAGGTCTTGGCAGACGTAAAGACTGCACACAGAGTCTCTGGCACCTTTACTTCAGAGCTCAACGCTTCCCTGTGGGCCTCTGGCACAGCCTTTCCTAGACTGCATATGAGTTTCCACAGACCTGGATGCAGCATTTTGGTTTCCTCACCCTAATCTCATCCTCTTTTAGACCCAAGTTCATGCTGTCCCAAGTCTTCTCCTATACCTCAAGGCATCCTTCCATAAGGTATCCCAAAGGATGTTGAAAAGAAAAGGTCAGCCACGGCAGTACATGCCTATAATCCCAGCACTCAAGAGGTAGACTCAGGGCATTATGCTTTAGAGTGAGTCTGAGCTACGTATCAAGAGATCCTCTCTCAATAAAACAATGATTGTCAAGCATTGTGGTGTACACCTTTAGTCCTGGCTCTGGGAGAGAAGTGCATGTCTGTGGGTTCAAGGCCAAACTGGCCTACATGATGAGTTCTGAGCCACCATGTTCACAGTTCACAGCTACCATGGTGAGCTCCTGTTTTAGAAAGAGAGAGAGAGGAAGGAAGAAAAGAAGGAAGGAAGGAAGGAAGGAAGGAAGGAAGGAAGGAAGGAAGGAAGGAAGGAAGACAGTTGTGGAGTTGGGACTCAGTGGTAGAAGGTGTGCACAGAATTCATAGGAACCCGGATTTGGTCCCTAGCTCTGAAAAAAAGAAAGAAAGAAAAAGAAAGGAAGGAAGGAAGGAAGGAAGGAACTCCAGGGTTGCTGTGACTCCAGCATAGGACTGTTCCCCTCAATTCTGGAAATGACATAGTGAGTGCTCCTTAGACTGAGAGAAAAAGGAGTTTGCCAGTATTCCTCCTGTACCAAGCAGGTGGGTGATCCTTTTGCTCCTATGACTAACAGTCCCTGTCTTAGCCCTCACCGTGTGTGTGTGTGCGTGTGTGTGTGTGTGTGTGTGTGTGTGTGAGAGAGAGAGAGAGAGAGAGAGAGAGAGAGAGAGAGAGAGAGAGAGAGAGAGAGAGAGAGAAAGAGAGAGAATACACACAAACATCCTGGAGCAAACCTGGACCAGGAGCAAACCTGGTCAAGACTAAGGAGAAGTGAGTCTGGAAGACCAAGAGCAGCGGTTCTCAACCTATGGGGTGCAACCCAGGGTGGGGGTTGTCAAAGGACCCTTTCAGAGGGGTCACCTAAGAGCATCGGAAACATGGATTGTTTACTTCCTGATTCATGACAGTAGCAAAATTACAGTGGTGTAGTGTCCACAGCATGAGGTCGCACCCTTTGGAGGGCTGAGAACCATTGAGAACCAGTGACTAGAGGATCGGTTGGCGCTCCTTTCCTGCATTTGTTTCTAGATTCTGCTTCGCATCCATATCCCAGGGAGAGGCTGGGTCATGGGCCCTGAATAGCCAGGGCTTTGGAACTCCTGACCAGGGGCCTGACGCTTTGGCAGTAGCACCCACTGGGAAGCGATAGCTCTTTGTCCCAGCCTCTTGACCCCCTCCTTTTGGACTGCGAAGAGGATGCAACTACCCTGGTCATGGGAATGGCTGGATCCGTAGGACTCCGAGACAATGGCTTGGCCAGAGCACGTGGGCGAGCCCAGGAGGCTGGCTTGGGTCTGCAGCTTCCTGGGAGGAAGTGAAGCATTGTTTCAGGGGCTGTGTGGGCCCGCTGGAACTCAGCACAATGCAGGGAGCGTGGGTGCCAGGTCTAGCCCACCCGACAATCAGCAGCTTGTTTATTGCTTTAATGACCCAGCGGTAGATCCACCTGGAAACAGACCTGCTAATGAACAGAGACAGAGCTGGCTCAGCCCCAAGGGAAGCCTGTCGGGCCAGCTACCCCGGAGGCACTAAGGGTGTGTGGTCTGAGACTAGTAGAGCTGAGAAGTTGAGACCTGGGTTCTGTCTGGGAAAAAAACCCACAGGGAGCTCCCGTTCTTCTTCATCCAGGCTTCCTTCTGTGGGTCATGAGCAGGTGGAGCAGGGGAAGGGAGCAGGGCCCTGCTAAGGCTCCTCTCAGCCTCTTCCCAACTGCTAGTGGCCTTGAACCAGCTATCTGAGATGTCTGGGCCTCAATGGCTCCATCTCTCAGGGTATACTGAAATCATTCCTGCTGTCTCCACCCCACCTCCCCAGGGTATCAGGAGGCTAAGGTAAGATCAGACGCAGAACTACTTTGAACTCCTTAAAAGAAAGAAAGAAAGAAAAAACTTTCAGACATCAAGGCTTCCCACTGTTTGCTCCTTTCCCCTGTGGCAGGAACCCGGGCCCTTGGGGGAGATGTACCGTCTGGGTTTGGTTTTCCCAGACTGTTCATCAGACACCTGCCAGGGACTGAGACAAAGCCAAACACTGCCCCTGCAGCAGAGACATCTGGGAGCTGCAACGGATGCGCTGGGAGGGACACCGACGTAGCACCGCACAAGCTCTCGACAAACTCCCAAGGGTGATGGGCTCAGGAGGATTTAGTTCCTGGTGGCATGTCACTGGTGGTTGTAGAAGCCTTAATTCCAACGCTATCAGGAAACTACAAATCAGGGGATTTTGTGTTACTGGAGATCTGGTGACCTAGCATAGCATGAGGTATGCTCATTGGGCGACTCACTGGGGCTGTTAGGACCCCTTGGCATGCCCCTTCTGGGCCTCACTGATCTATCCCAAGCCAAGTGTGGCACACTAACCCTCTGGACACAGACTCCAGGAGACCAGAGGCCTGTGCAGTCAAAGGAATTGCTTAACCCAGACAGTAAGTTGGGGCACTGAAGCAGCTATGAGAGGGGGTGCTGGAATCCCTTTCTGGAGAGAGAACTGCTCCCTTCTGTACCACACTGAGTTCTGGACATTAAGGAGCCAAAGTGAGGGGCCACAGGAAGGGGCACTGGTGTCCTGAGCGCAGTAAGCTGGGGAGCACACTGTATGTGGGGTGCTAAGATGGCTGCAGCCCTGGGGGATTCTTTATCTGGATTTAAACACAAAAGGAATAGGAGGCTTGTGACTGGAAGATGAGGGAAGCAGGATGGGAAGACACCGGAGTTGAGTGTAAGAGATATCAGTGAGGGGCACCATTTCCCTCCTTCATTTCTCTTGCTCTCTACTCCTTTTATATTTATTGGGATGTGTGAGGTGTGTGTGCATGTGTGTGAATCCGTACATGTGTATGCACGTGTGTATATAGAGCCAGTGATCAGCATCTAATGTCTTCCTCAATAACTCTGAACTTCATTTCTTGAGACAGGTTTTCTCACTAAACTTGGTCAGCTGGTGTGACTGGCCAGCAAGCTTCAGGGATGCTCCTGTTTCTGCCTCTGCAGTGCCAGAATTATAGCCTCAATACTGCTTCTGGGGTACTGGGGGTCTCAACTGAGGCCTTTAAGCTTCAGCGGCAAGAACTTAATCTACTAAGCCATCCCCCCAGCTCCTCTTTCTTATCTTGTTAATTTTTAGACAGATAGGGTCTTGTAATGTAGCTCAAGCTGGCCTCGAACTCGCAACCCCCCAAATCCTGAGCTGATGAGCAGACACCATCATGCCCATTGGGCATAGCTCAGAGATTTTACAATAATTTAATGAATGTTTGCTTGCTTGACTTCAGAGTTTTGTTTTATTCCAAGACAAGTTTCTTTATAGGCAGAAAAAGGGTCCTCATCATAGATTCTATGACTGTTGACATGGCAGGTGAGGTGGGGGGGTGCGTAAAATGGTGAAGCAATCAAAGAAAGCAGCTAGCACCCTGACCTTGAACTTCTCGGCCTCCAAAACTGTGAGAAACACCTGTTGCTTCAGACACATCCAGACTACGCACTGTAGCCCAAACGGAGGGGGTTAAATCCTTCCAGGGGGGAATCCAACCATGGCAGGTACATTGTTCGCAGTTAAAGACCTTTGCTTCAGAGTTCGGGAAGCCCTGGTCTCGACTCTAGTTTCTGCCTCTTATTAGCTGTGCAGCTCAGGGCATGCCAGTGCCTCCGATCCTGTTGCCTCATCACAAAATCAGAGTAGCCAGCGAGTTCTCTACACGGGGTTCTTGGGAATGTTGAATGAGATTACTCATGAGCTGAATCTGACCCAAAGTGGGGAGCAGTGATAGTAACTGTCCTTCATTCTACAGAGACCACACTGCCCTCTCCGCTCTTGAGCAAGACAGCACTCAGACTCAAGAGGGACCTGCTTCCTGAGAGAGGACCGGAGACCTGCGTCTCTCCTGGGGAAGAGCCACATCGGTGGTCTCACTAGGGGATTTCAAAAGAGAAGAGAAAGTTCTGTCAGCACTTCCTCATGAGACCCCAGTCCTGTCTCTGCAAGCTACACAATCCCTCTGATGGGAGCCAGGCGACTGGGATGCTGGTATTGAATGTTTATTTATGTTTGTATGTGTGTGTGAGTGCACAAATGTCTTGGCCTATATGTGGAGGTCAGTTATTACCTGCTAACGTGCTTGTTTCTGCAGCTGAGCTATGTACTGCAGACTAGGGGCCTTGTGAAAGAGCCTCCAGGCAATTCTCCTGTCCCTGCCTTCCATCTCGCCACAGGAGGCCTGGGACTACAGAGAGCGCCCTGCATTTAGCACCGGTTCTGGGCGCTGAACTTGGGTCGCCAGGCTAGTACTTTCACTTGCCAAGCTAGCCCCAGCCACAGGTTCTGGTCTTTGACTTGGGAAAGTGCCCTGGCTGCCTTGTTTTTGAAGGGGAGCTCCTATCTGGCCTGCCTCGTTGTCCAGTACAGATGAGGTCATGCTTCTGAGTAAATGAAATCAGCAAAAACGTCTCAGCACTATAAAAACAAAGCGCTGGGTTATCATAAGTGACTACACAGTGGACCCCAGCGGCTCAGGGCAGTCTAGGAGAGACTCCTGTAGCAGAGCCAGCCTTCTTTCCTGGAGACTCCTCTGCATCCCAGGACAGCGGGGCTGAGAGTCCGCTTAGCTTGCAGTCCTGTTGTCCACCCCCCACTCACCCAGACACTGGGAAATGGCAGTGTATTTTCTCATGCCTCTGGCTGTTTCCTTTCCAGGCCAGGCCTGGGAAAGCAAGAGCCCAAGAGCTCGGGGAAGGAAGGCAGCATGGGGGCATTAGCTCTGAGCCAGGAGAGGTCCAGGGGCCCAAGGCACAGAAGCCCAATGGCTGGGAAAAAGAGAGTGAGAAACCTTGTGGAGGGCCAGCGAGGGTGAAGCCTCCAAAGAGAGAAAATAAGTACACAGCTGTCATGGCCCCTGTTCCTGTAGGTACAAGCTGAGGGCTCAGGGCAGCAGGCAGAGCAGCTTCAGGGAAGGTGGGGGTGGGGTGTGTGGTGTTCCGCTCCTCTGGGAGAGGAACAATCTTCAACTGCACAATAGAGATCAATGATGACCTAATGGCCCAACCCATTCCAAAGGCCCAGGGGTGGGCCCCTTCCTCTCCGTGTTTCTGGGTTTAATCATTGAAGAGTCTTTGGACTTTGGGAGACTCCAAAGAGAAAGAAGATCTGCAAATAATTAAGCCAGGGAATGGCCTTCACGACAGACACGTGGATGCCACCCCCCACCCCCGTGGGTGTAAGGGTGGAGGGATGCGGCAGGTTCCCTCAGGGTGCATCTTCATCAGGTGGGTGACAGAGAGCCGGAGCAGAGGAGGCCGGGCCACAGGACGGCAAGTGTTTTCTCAAGGAAAAAGAGCTGAGATTTGAGAGCCTCATTCCCTGACTAGCCAGGTAGGACCCCAAGTATCTCTCCCATTTAAAGTTCTCTTCGGTGCTCATAGGCCATTGACAAATGCAACAAATTTTGCTCCATCCTTGACAGACTAAAAGAACATCAGATGACACTAGGTGGATCAGCAGAACCACTGTTTAACCGCTTCAATCTGTGGAAAGGACAACTGGCCATCATCCCAAATGAAGCAGAGCAGCCACTATGGCAAGGCTGTTTCTCCTTGGCATCATCCTGGGAAGTCTTTCCTTCCTTTATTGCCTTTTGCCTCTGTCTGACAGCAGGGTAGACCCAGTTCTGTACTTCCCCACAGAGCTGCATTTGCCCTGATATGCACAAATTCACAGCACCATGCTGAACATCCCTGCTGGGATTCGGATGAACCTCCATGTTTCTTTAGGGCATTTGGTCAAGATTGTCTTCCCTAGACCTTCCTTAACATGGAAGTATCCACAAGCTTCCTGCAGAATTTCCACTCCCCAACTCCATGCTATTCAGCCTTAGGTCCCTATGCCACCTGTTCAGCATCACAGCTCACTATAGCTTCAAGAAATAGCAGAGGTGACTGAGTCCATTTTATATGTGTGTGTGCTGGCTGGTCTTCTGTCAGCCTGACACACAAACCAGGGTTATCTGAATGGAGGGGACCTTAAATGAGAAAATGCCTCAATAAGATCCTGCTATAAGGCATTTTCTTAATTAGGAACTGATGGGGGAGGGCCCAGCCCATTGTGGGTAGTGCTATCTCTGGGCCATTGGTCCTGCCGTGGCCTCTGCATCAGCTCCTGCCTCCAGGTTCTTGCCCCGCTTGAGTTCCTGTCCTCACTGCTTTGATGATGAACAGTGATGTGGAAGTGAAAGCCAAATAAACCTTTTCTTCCCCAACTTGCTTTTTGGTCATGGTGTTTCATCACAGCAATAGAAACGCTGACTAAGACAATGAGGACATTTAGGCAGAGGGAAGGAAAGTGAACTTTTCGTTTTCTCTCCCTACCTAAACTGGCTTACTGGATTTCCATTGGCTTCAAAATTATCCTTCCTTTCCTTTGTCTGTTGTCTTTCCTTCTTTTTCTTTTTGTTTGAGATGTTGTCTCACGTAGCAACGTAGCCCAAGTTGACAGTACTCTCCATACGTAGCCAAACTGGCTTTGAAATTCTATTTTTCCTGAGACAGGGTTTCTCTGTGTAGCCTTGGCTGTCCTGGAACTTTCTGTGTAGACTAAAACCAAGCTATCATCAAACTCAACGATCCACCTTCCTCTGCCTCCTCAGTAAAGGTGTACACCAACACATCTGGCTGGCTTTGAACGTTTGATTCTCTTTCTGCCAGCTCCTGAGTTCTCGGCTTACAAGAGTGTACCATGATACTTGGCTCTTTCCCACTGGGTTCTGCCACCCATATATGTCTTTATGGTGATAATTTATCATTTCTTGGCATTTTGGCTAAGGTCAAGTGTATTGATGATGATTTAGCATTTGTCCCCATGCCACTTTTTTTTTTTAAGATTTTTTTATTTTGTGTGTATACGTGTTTTGCCTGCATGTATATATGTGCACCATGTATATGCCTGGTCCCTTCAGACGATAAAAGAAAACACTGAATCTCCTAGCACTGGAGGTAAGGCTTGTTGTAAACTCGTGTGTGGGTGCTGGGAACCAAGCCCAGGTCCTCTGCAAGGACGCCCAGTGCTCTCAGCTGCTGGGCCATCTCTCCGGCTACCGCCCCCACTGCATTTTAACATGATGATGGACACTCACCCTGGATCAGGCTGCATCCCCAAGCAGCCCACGACGACGAAGACAGAATATAAGTTGCCTTTGGGTATGAGACGCACCCTGAACTGGAGCTTGAGATACCACTGCGTTTTAAAATTACCTTGGTATATTCGTATATTAATGTTCTTTTCTATTTTAAAACTGCATTCCCATTGTGCTTTGGCTCGCTGGGGCAAAGCTGTTCTCCTGGTTGTACCAATAGGCTTTTCAATCAAAACCAAGGAGAAAAAAAAAAAAAAAACCACATTTCTATTTCTTTATACATCTCTGCTTTTTTTTTCAGGGAAATAAATATTTGTTGAGTTGAATTGGAGATTTTTTGAGAAACATGTTTTTGTACCTTGCATGTTTGCTTTCATTGTTGCTAAATAAGTGCTTTTGGTGACAGGCCTTTTGTTCTGAGGAAGGCTTTCTGCTGGGGAAGGAGATGTGCGGTATCCAGCAGACTGTGCTGAGAGCCCCAGTGTGGGAGAGCGAGTCATGGAGCCATCGAGGCGCCTCTCTCCTGTCTTCCTCTTCATCCTCTGTCTTCCTACCTCAGTGGGTTTCTGCCCCAAAACTCATATTCTCTCCACTGTGACTAGTGCTGTGCCCGGCATGTGCCCCTTGCCCTCTGGTTCCATGATAGGAGACCACGGCACAAAGCACTGTCATCGATTCCAGTAGTGGAGGTGTGCAATCCACTACGGGAGAAGAGATCCGTGAAGCCGCTGATCCAGCCTGAGGGTAGCGCAAGCCACCACAGCACAGCTGGAGATGAAGAGAAAGTTGCTCTGCGTCCAGTGCCCAGCCACAGAGCTCATTCCTCTTTTAGGTTACACTCCACACGCAGCTCATGGATTCAGCCAACCAAGGGCTGAACTTTTTTTAAAATCACATCTATACTGATATACATAGACCTTATCATTTATTGTCACTTGGTTTGTTTCTTTGTTTGTTTTGACACTTGAGTTTCACTGTGTAGTCTTGGTTGGCCTGAAATTCTTAGGTAACCCAGGCTTGCTTAGGACCTGTTGCCATCACCCTGTCTCTGCCTCCTAGGTGCTGGAAGTCCAGGCAAGCAGTACTACCCCATGCATTTCTGCCCAAAACTCATTCTCTCCTGTCACTAGGGCTGTGCTCACCATGTGCCCCTCCTCCCCAGGTCCATGGTAGGAAAACATGGTACTCAGTGTTGTCCTCCTTAGTTCCAGTAGTGAAGGGTTTTTTTTCCCCAGTTATTTGACAATTTCATGTATTTTGGTCATGTTCACCTGTCCCCCAACTCCTCCCAGATCTGCTCAACTGTGTGCTTTCTCCCCAAACCCATCAGGTTCAATTTGTGCCGCCCATATACTCTTAGATGTGTGGCCTTCTCCTGGAGTGGGGTTGACCTGCCGGGGGGCCACACCCTTAAAGAAAACTGACTCTCCCTCTCCCAGTGTTTATCAATTGCCAGGAACTGCTCAGGCTGGGGTGGGACTTTGGGACTTTAAACTCACCTCCCCATGTTGAGGTTCTGTTTGGCTGTAGCTTGTGCAAGTCTTGTCTGTTCTGTCACAACCAATATGAACGCCTATGTGCAACTGCCCTGTTGTGCCTGGAAAACACTGTTTCCTTGTCATCACCCACTGCCTCCGGTGCACCTTCTTTTGCAATGATCCTGAGCCTGGGGAGGAGAGGATGTGTTACAGATGTCCCATTTAGGCCTGGGACTTCCAGTCCCTTACTCTTTCCACCTTGACCAGTTGTAGGCCTCCATGTTAGGCAGCATCTATTTCAAAAGGAAGCTTCTCTGATGAGGGTTAAGAGTTGTACCTCAACCTCCCAGGCTTAAGACATTTTAAAAATTGACACCCCAGCCCCAAACAACAAAAGCATCTCTGCTACGTTAGCTATTACATATGTAGGTGTCTATATGGATAGGTATATATAGGTGAGGACACGGTGGTGCCCAGCCCCAGCCCATTCGTAAACACCAGCAATGGTGGCAAAAGAGGCACAGCCCCAGTCCTCCACAGATGCGCCTCTTCAGTAGACCATGCACAAAGGCAGAATGTGTTGTTGGAGTCCCGTGCAGCACTCCCACCCTACATGGGTATGGGCCCAGGCACTAAACTTTCTTCAAAGATAGCGTGTCTGTCACCTGAGAGAGAAAGGGGAAAACAGTCTAGATGAAGGGACAATGTGGGGAGTACAGGGCTGCAGAGAACCCTTGAAGCAGCATAGGAATTAGGGGGGTGTGGAGACGTGATAGCAGATGAGAACTGGCTAGCTTCTCTGTTCGCCCCAAGCCCTGCTCTAAGTCCCAGGCTGAGCAAGAGGGACAGGTTCTCTTCTTTCGTTGTGGTGGCACCCAGAGGCTCATATGTTTGAAAACTTGGTCCCCAGTTGGTAGAACTGTTTGCGAGGGATTAGGAGGTGTGGTCTTGTTGGAGGAGGTGTGTCACTTGAAGGTGGGATTTGAAGTTATAAGGAAAGACTTGTGGCATTCCCAATTAGCTATCTCTGCTCTCTTCTTCTCAGATGTGAGCTCTCAGACACCTGCCACTATGGCCTCTTCACTCTCTCATCACGGACTGTAACCCTTTGAAATCATAAGTACCCCCCCCCCTTTTTGGTTTCTTGAGACAAGTTTTCTCTGTGTTGCCTTGGCTGTCCTGGACTTGCTTGTCAGCAGAGAACAGTGAATGAACGCACTCTAGTGTTTGGCTTGCTCTCTCTGTCATGTACAGTCCAGGATCCTGCTCAGGGAATGGGACTGCCCAAATTAAGATGACTTAGCACATCGGTTAATATAATCAAGAGAGTCCCTCACAGGCATGCCCAGAGGTCCATTTCCAGTGAATCCAGATTCTGCCAAGGCCCACCCAGAATGGCTTCCTTTTGGCCAGCTACTAAGAGGTGTTATTTGACCCCTGAACACTCAATAGATGATGTGATGGGATAGCTGCTATACACATTCCTATTCAGAAGGGGGCAAGTAGCCCACAGTAATTCTGAACTCTAGCCAGGCAAAGAATATAAATCTCCATGGCACTTGGCTATTCCCCCTGACTTCTGATTCATCTTTCCTTCCTCATGAAAGCCAGCCCATGTTTGCAGCTGAGCAGTGTCAGCTTGATTCTTGCCAGTGGGATTTGGACAGTCCAAAGGTCACTTTTAATTTGTTGTTTTGTTTTGTTTTTCTATAATGTCTGAAAAAACTCAGATGGCAGCAAAGTGCTGTAGTGTGTGTGAGGCTTTGAGTCAGACCTCCAACACTATGCTCAAGAGACCTGCAGAAAGTGTTCAGCAGCAATCACTCTTAAAGGGCAGAGCCTAGGAATAGGCAGAAAAATGACCCCTCCCATGGCTGTCCACACTGCCACCCACAGAATGTGTGAATAGATTTCCAGTTTTAAAAATGTACAAGTAAGGACCCTGAGTCCAGGAGATAATCTAGGTTATCCAGGTAGACCTGAAGCAAGCGCAGAAATCGTTAGTAGCTGGCTTGGAGGATGGAAGGAAGCCATGGGCCAAGAATGCAGGCAAGTGGTAGGGAAAGGTCTTGGGTTCAGTCCTAAACACAGGGAAAAAACAAAACAAAACACAAGTGTGGAGGGGAGGGAATGCAAGAAGCCAGAGGAGGATGGAATGGTGAAGTGAATTTCTCCAGAGCTTCTAGGAGGGGTACAATGCTGCCTAGTCCTTGATTTTCACTAGTGAGATGCATTTCAGACCTCTGGCCTCCAGGATTGTAAGATAGAAATCTGTGGGGTTATAAACTACTGAATTTTCAAGACATGGTGTCACATGCCTGAAATCCCAGCATTCATGGATCTGAGGCAGGAGGATCAGTCGTTTGAGGCCAATCTGGACTGCGTAGTAAAAAACTCTCTCAAAACAAGCCAGTAAGTTTATGGCAATCTATTCTAGCAGAAATAGGAAATTGCTAGAGTGGATAATGGTGACATTAATGTAGATGGAGACAAGAAGGAATTTATGATCTGAACTTGTTAGACTTACAGTGCCTACGGGCAGGTGTGCAAGGAAGAGGTGACTTTTTGAGACTGGAGAGAGAGTCTTGCATGGGAAAGAGACCCAGGGACCATTAGCATGTTAGGAGACATGGAAACCGCAGAAATGAATTCTGGCACAGTAAAGGGAAATGGAGGATGGTAAAGGTGGGAAGAGACGGGAGAACTGGGTGGTGGTGACAGCGAGAGTAGAAGGAGGTGAAGGGACAGAGGGGGTGAGAGTGATATGGAGGGGTGAGGGCAGAAAAAGATGGAGGAAGGCAGGAGTGAACAGGAGGGCAGAGGAAGGAGGGAACTACTGAAGATGAGCTATGTCACCTCAGCCACAGCCATGTGATGGAGGCTTAGTCCCTGGGGGATGCCTTTTATTTTCCATGCTGCCTGGATCTCCAGTTTGTCTAGAGAGTCTCTGGAGCCAGGATTGCATATTCCCAGAGTCCCAGGCTGAGAGAAGGTGTGTGTGTGTGTGTGTGTGTGTGTGTGTGTGTGTGTGTGTATGAGAGAGAGAGAGAGAGAGACAAACACATACTTCTGTATCAGGTATACTGCTGTCCTGGGAGAGGGCCAAGCATGGTTCGCAACAGGCTGCACCCCAGCACCCCAGCACCTCCTGGGTCCTGGGGGAGGGGGCAGAGGTACCACCGGGTGAAGCTGTCTTTTTTACTTCCTTGGCACTCAGCCCAGAGCCTAGATTCCTACAGAGAACACTATGGGGAGCGGGGGTGCAGCACTCCGTCTGGAGAGGGGCCATGGGGGCATCTGAGCAGAGCTGTGGAGTGCAGAGCCCTTGAGGGAGGAGGTTCCCCACTGGACTCTTAATTTTCCTTCCCAGATGGGGTGTACTGGGACACATCTCAGTTGGAATGGCCCGTGGCTCCGTGAAGAACGTTGTTTATGAAGTCAGCCATAGCTACTAGATCACTTATAGATTAAGAAGCTTCCCAGACACTAGAAACAGGGAAAACAGTCCACCAGGGCTTAAACAAATTGGGATGTGTTCTTTTTACATAGTTCCAAGTCTGGGGTTATCAGTGACTGGCACTGGCTTAGGGTACAATAGTGTTGGGAAGCACATACTAGTTTTTTCCTGATTTTTTTCCCCTCAAAGTCACAATAAGGATGTCTTCATATCTCCATTCAAGGTGAGAAAAACTTTCCTACCAGTAACAGGGAGTGTGTGTGTGTGTGGGGGGGGGGTATTGGTACATGCATTCCATTTATTAAAAGGAAACATCTCCCCAAACCCAAGTAAATTCCTACCTGTCATGAGTGCCCTCAGCTACAGAAGATGAGAAAAAAAAAGGCTTTTATTATTCCAGCTGCTAAAAAGTGCTCTGAGGAGTGTCCATGGTTAGAAATGCCTGCTGATTCAAATCTGCTCTCCTGGAAGGATGTGTCTTTTCTACTGGGAGTCAACCAGGGCAGGGATCTGTCACCCCCACACTCAGCAGACCCTAGATGAGCTCGCCTCATACCCAGCATCAGGGCCGAGGCTGGGCTCAGCTGGCTTTGAGAGATCCTGCCTTGCATAGCCAGGCCATTTCACCGTTTGAGAAAAGAAGACACCTGTCTTAACGTTTTCCTTTTCCTTCTTTTATTTCTTACATTTATTTTACATTTCATTCCTTTAAAGAGAGAGGATTTATTTTGTTTGTATATGTGTCTATAAGGGTGCAAGTACCCTCAAGATGAACTTAAGGATAGCCTGCTGCTTCTGCTTCCTTAGTGATGATTGTAGATGCATGACAACACTCACCATGCATTGCTTGCTTAACTTTCAAGTCAAAAATGTGGGCTGCTGAGCGTAAGATTCAGGTTAGCTGTCTGGGACAGTGAGAGGGTTTTGCCTTTCAGTCAGGCACCTGGCTGCACTCAGGTAGCTGTCACTTAGAGCCAGGGTTGCAGGTAGCCTTCCTTCCCATTACCTCTGTTTCCCTTCCTGTCCTGTCTATCCCTCTCTCACCTGCAGATGGATGTTTGTTGTGGAAAAGGCTATTTGATTCTAGAGGGATAGTTCTTAAATGATCGGCACAAAGACCTTTTACAATTAAAAAAAAAAAAGGCTTAAGACACCATAACTGGGCAGGTATCAGCCCTCTAAGCTATTTTGCTAGTTCCCAGCTACACACCCCAAATTACATGTCATAATTGTCCCTGCCTGGTCTGCATCTATTCCATCAGGCCAGCCCTCATGGACACATGCTCATGGTCTTTGCTGCCCTGTGGTGACTTTTTTCTCCCTGGCTTCCTCTCCACCTGCTACATCTTCTACTTCTTCTCTCTCCTTCTCCTCCCGGGTCATCCTGAGACCCCAAGCCAGGGAAGCTAACTTTCACTTTTCTTCTGCCCAGTTACAGGCTTCAGCAACTTTATTAAAACAATTAACTTTAAATTAGGTAGAGCAAGGCTTACACAAAATCTAGATCTTGGGGGCCAGTAATTAGTGTTAGAGAACATAGCACCAGACCAACCTCCAACAGATGCTCTAAGACGCTGTCTATGCCACTGACCTCTCACCTTCCTACTGACCTCTTACATTCTTCCCACCCACTGCAGCTGATAGAAGGGAGCTTTGTCTCCCTAGCTGCAGCACCCAGCCAGATAAGCATGTCACACTGAAAGTGTCCTCCAGATTTAGATATGAAGGGAGGATGGACACTGCCAACTTCTTTTGAGAGAAAATCCCAACAGACTTTCCAGGGCTGACTTATGGGTGCTTGGTGGGTATCTCTAAGCTTAGAGACAGAGACAGGTACCATCCATCTTGAAGCAGACCTGGTTGCAGGGCATGGGTGTCCCTGCTTGACTATAGCACAGGCACATTCTTAAAGGGACAGCAGCCACCTTTGATGGCTGTATGATGAAGCCAGGGCAGGAGCCCCGCCCATCGAGGACCCTACCTCCCCTGTGACTAACGGGCCAGGCTCACTCAGATAGACCCCCTGCTTGAAGCCCTGTAGCTTGGGAACAGACTGTTTTAAGTGGGCTGTGCAGTCCTAAGCCGATGGCCTATCATATCTATTCCCACACTTGGATTTGCTGGCAAAGTCACTGTGAGATGGGAGTAGGGAAACAAAGGGTTTTTTTTTCTTCATATTCTTTCGTTTGCCTCCCCCCCCGCTGTTGTTTTAAATTATTTATTATTTCTGTGTGTGTATGTGTGTGTGTGTGTGTGCATAAGCATGTGTGACATGCCTGAATGAAGATCAGAGGACAAGTTTATGAAGTTGGTTCTTTCCTTCTACTTTTATATGGGCTCCAGGGTCTGAACTCGGGTTTCCTGGCTTGCACAGGAACCACATTTGCCCACTGAACCATCTAGCCAGCTTTCTCTCTCTCTCTCTGTCTCTCAGGTACTATAATTATAAACATACCTGGGTTTTGCTGTTGCTGAAGATTGAACCAGGCTTCATAGGTGCTAAGGCCTCACCGAACTGCCTTCACAGCCCAGCATCTGCATATTTTGGTATTTCATGCATGCATTATCATTTCAATCACAACAGTGAAAGTGTCGCCATCCTTTGCTTATTTTGGCAATGTTGTTAGTTTAGGTGAATGCAGTATTATCCCCCTTGTGTTGTCCATAGCCCCCACATTCCCCACAGTAGAAGTTTTTAACAGTCCAGAAGGGCCCTTGGGGACATGAGATGTCTGGCACACAGACCTGGGGCCAGTTAAAGAGGAGAGACTTGCAGGCTTCCCTGTGTGGAGTGAGTACTGACACAGTGGACGTGGAGGTTACTGGGCTACTGACAGCTCTGTCCCAGTCTGCTTCCCGCCTCTCCACCCCTCAGGAAAAGGAGACCCCAGTCCTTTGTGAGGGGACCCTGAGCAAACCCTCCACCCTAGCACTAGCAGCCACTTGCAGGTCTCATCCCCAGCAGTGCTGGGCCAGAAAAATCTGCAAAAACCCAACTCTGTGCGACACTTGTAACCTGCCCCTCTCCCCATACCAACTTGATTCCTCCCAAAGCCAGGCCTTTCAGTCTGTCCAGGTCCAACGAGGAGATCCCATCATTCCTCTTGCATCTAGCATCACTGCAGTCTGGCTACTAGAGGGCACCTCTGCCAGGTGGCAGGACGGGAGGCCCGGCTGTCCTTCCAACAGCTTCTTCTCTGAAGACAATGGCTAGAAAGGAGCTGCACTTCACTCCTCCCTGCATCTGTGGGAATGGTCCTTTCTGCACCAGGACAGACACGGAGAGCCTGGCACTAGGCAAAAGGCCACAACATCACATCTGTGTCATTATTGCAGCCTCAGCTCACGAGAGCTGGCAAGAGATGGATATTGCTCAGTGGACAGGAAGGAGTACTCATGCTGGGTTGTCCATGTCCATGGTCTGGAGCAAAGAAATATTTGCTTAGAATTAAATCCCTGCCACTTATAACAGCTTCCTGCTTGGAGACCAAGCGTTTCCCAAGCCTTCAAAAGTCCCACCACCAATTAATAGTTAAGGCTTGAGCTTACATTTGAGGCTCCCCACCATCCAGGAATTTCCCCTGGGGAGGAAACTTTCCCAGACACAGAGCACACTGGCTCCAGGGAGGGGAGGAGAGGGAGCTAGTACAGCTTTCTCCTCCAAACCCCAGGGGTCTCTTCACAGTCAGGAAGAAAAAACACAATAGCAATAAAAAACAAAGAGATAAGATGAGATAAAAGAATGCAATATAAAATTATAAAGGACAAAATGGAGATAAGAAACGATCAAGATAAGTAAAACAGAACCAGAGAAATAAAGGACTAAAGGAAACAAGAAATAAATGAGCTTTTAAAAAAATCATACAAAAAATATAATCAACAGCTCATAGGATTACAAGCTGAGGTTAGAAAAACAAAGAAGTTTACGATGTCCAAACAGCCGCAGCAGGGGAGTGAGCTCAGCAGCGGCCAGGCTGTCTCCCTGGCTCCCACAGAGTCAGAACTTGAACCCTTGGCCAACTCTGAGTCCCTCCCCAAACATCTGACTATGGCTGTCCTTAATGTAGTGTCCAGTCTGTCCCTCTGCTGGAGTTTTCCAAAACATCCACAGCTCCTCCATCTCAATTCTGAAACGGAAAATGCTCAGAAAACTAAAAACAGTGGCTTTTTGGTTTTTTGTTTTTGTTTTTGAGACGGTCTCTGTGTAAGAGAGCCGTGGCCTCGAATTCACAGATTGGCCTGCCTCTGCCTCCCGAGTGCTGGGATCAAAGACGCGCGCCACAGCACCCAGCCATGGCACCTCTCATTTGGAGGCATAACATGATCTAGCAGGAGCTCATGCAAAAACACCTGACCCACACCAAGGAGAAGCCTTTTACAGGGTAAATGTTCTCCCTGTGTCATCAAAGAAATGTGCCTATGTTTGACTAAGGACGCTGCTGCAGACTTGCATGGGGAACTGCGTGTGGCACACAGCGCATGCGTACCTCTGCTCAAAACTTTGGAACACACCCCGAGCCTAAGGTTTTAGATACGGATTAGTGTGAGTCCAAACCAAAATCCTTCACCAGACAGACCAACAAATGAGTGCTCTGATACAGTCACACACTGGAATACAACACAACAACGACAATAACTTTGCCATACTATAAGCAACTTAAAGTCGGGAGAAAGAAGCCAAACAACGCGGCCTATTACCTATCTGAACGCTGCGCAATACATTGTTTCTGTGTGTTTATTTTTTTAAAAATTCTATTGCTATAAAGTTCAAAACCAGGAGGCAGGCATTAACTAGAGGCCAGTCCCATGATGACCTCTCCCAGCCAGCAACACTAAGAGCTGGAAAGCGCGCCAGGCCCTCGCACGCACGGACAGCCCAGTCACTAGCACACGGTTCCCTTCATCTTCTCTCTGCCTTTGTCTCAGCTCCTCTTTGTCATCCCTGGTGGCTTTTGGGACAGTGGCCGTCCTGTCCTTTCACGCCTTTGTCCCAACTCCATTTGGGGTCCCTCTCCACCCTCTTCTCTGGCCATTCACATGGGCTTCTTATCTTTCTTCATCCCCTCCTCCTCGGCTGACAGGCTGCTGTCCCGCGTGGCCTGGTCTCTTCTTGTCCCGCGTCTCCACGTCTGATCCTTGGGCTCTGCTGGCTTTAGTCTTTGTTTGGCCTGTGGGGCTCTCTTTCCCCTCGGCCTCTTGCTGCCGCCACCCTCCTTCCTTTCTCCCTCTTCTCAACGTCCTCTGTGGGACATTCACTTTTATCTCCCTTTGATTTGCTTGCTCTTCTTTGTAGAGAGAATGAAAGGCTCAGCTAATTGTAGCAGTGGGCAGTGGTGTCTGGCATTCCTTCCAGCAGCTTCCCCACCAGGGCTGAGCAGAGAGGGAAATGAGGGCAGTTCGGCTCCCATCGCCTGGCCTGCTCCACCTCTCTCTCTCTCCCAAGGGCCCCTGTTCCCACCTTTCTCAAGGGGAAAAACAGTCAAGGAGGCCCCTCACCCCAGGAACCTCCCTTGACCCACACTCATTCACTCATTGTATACTTGTGTGTACCAGTGACCACGTCAGGAGCTATCTGCAATGTGCCACCCACACAGATGTGCAGTCTTCCGCAGAATGGTGTCGCCTTCAACAGGACTGACTTCATAATGGCATCCAGAGGCCAAGGACCGGCTCCTTGTAGAAATGACCCTCAAGCCAAAAACTGAAGGAGGCTTAGAAGAATTGTTCTAGAGAGAGAGAAGAGGAGACGGCATCTGTGTCAGAGCATCCAGCTCACTGGGAAAGAACATGACATAAAACACACTATGGTCAGGGCATGACGGGGGCCAATGATGAAGCCTTACCAGGAGCTTGGAGTTTATAGTAAGGGTGGAGGAGGGGGCACTGACGTGTTCTCCACTGGGAGTGATAGGTCACATTTGTGTTTGGGGTGGTGTGGGCAAACAGGCTGGAGTGGAACAAGCTGGGAGGAAGGGTTGGGAGAGATGGTCACTTCCTGTTGCTGTTATAATGATTCAGCGGCTTCAGGCATCACAGCTGTTCTGTGTACAGTTCCAGAGATTAGAAGCCCAATGTCAGCCTCAATAGGCTGATGTTAAGGCACAGGCAGGGCTGGCTGCTTCTGCAGGTCCGTGTAAACAGTCTGCCCTCTTTTCCAGCATCTGAATATCTTTGACATTCCTTAGGTCATGTGGCCTTGTCTCCATCTTCAAGTGGCATCTCTCCAATCTCTGCTTCCCTGTCACTTCCTCTCAGGTTGGTCCTTTGTGGTGACACTCAGTGACCCAGGATAATCCTCCTACATTTAGACCCTTAACTTGACCACATGTGCTCAGCTCCTTTGGCATGTAAGGTATAGCACAGTCGCAGGCTCTGGGGTTAGGATGTGGACTTCAGCAGGGTGTTCATTCTTTGCTGCAGGAGATGATTGGGGTATTTCGGGCAGGGAGATGGAGCAAGTTTAAACCTGGTGGTAGCAGTGGAGGTGTGGCCAAGGGGACAGATGTGTGATAACTAGGAGCCAGACTGGTAATAGATTGAAGGTGCATGTGAGGTGGAGAAGAGGAATAAGCTCGGATCACACCTGGATATCTGGCTCTCGCAACTGGCAAACTCGAAGAGTTTAGAAGAGAGTTAGAGAGAGAGGACAGAAGAATAAAACCAAGAGCAGAGAGAAGAACTCAGGGACACCCAAGGAGCAATGTTCAGAGTGAAAGGGGACATGCATTAGGGGTTTCAAGGAACTAGAATGTAGAAGAGGGGCTGAGAGACTTGAATGAGTTATACCCAAACTATGCCCAGCAGGCTGGCAGCCTGTTTTGCAAGTAAAGTATTATTGGTACCCATGGCTCTTTCAAGTCGAGTCTGTGCTTGGGCTAGACATGTAGCCTGGTTGTAGAAGGCATGCTTGGAAAGCTTTACTCTCAGCACCATGTGTGTGACACACACACACACAGGATTTTTGTACTAAAAATGGAAGATAAGCGTTGAGGGTAACTGGGAGTAAACATGTAGAGTGGGGAGGGAAGCCCTAGAAACCAAATGTTCAAAGAACAGAGAGAACAAAAGGACCCACAGAAGGCTGCTCAGGGGAGATAGATGAGCTGTCAAATGTTGTTGCCACATGGGTCAGTTTCAACATAAGTCCACGGATGCTCTGCTGTTCCTCTCTCTAAAAATGGATGATCAGGAGTTCCAAGGAGACTGGGATGACTTAGCCAGGGCTCAGCTAACTATGTCTAGCATGGCATGCTGGGCATGCTGGTACAACCCTTTGATCCCAGCATTCAGGGGGCAGAGGCAGGAAGATATCTGTGAGTTCAAGGCCAACCTAGTCTACATCATAAATTCCAGGCCAGCCAGAGATCTACAGTGAGACCCTGTCACAAGAAAAAGAAAACAATGTGGATATCTAATTCTGTTCCCCTGAAGTGTGGGCAGCATTCAGTACAGTGACTCACTTCTACGGAACAGCACAAAGTGGAAGTGACACGCGTGGGTCCGGAGACTTTAGGGACCTCTCCTCTCTGCTGGGGAAGTTGCTGTCACGCCAAGAGGAAACTGGACAGTTCTGGTGAAATCTACAGGACTCAGGACCAGGGACTCAGCCTGCATCCTACAGACAGGGAGACTATGAAATCAGAATATATATCATGGTGGAACTCTTGCCCCTCAGAAATATCCAAGGTGTCTGTAGTCATAGGCCATTGAAGTTTGTCAGACTGCATTACATGATAGGAGATAGCCAACCAAATAGGAAGCAAGCTTTTCACAGAAAGATGTGTTAACTGTGCAGAATCCTGCCTGAGTTTTCACCCATCCTTACCTTTGTCTGCGTCCTGCTGGATTATTCAAAAGTTTAACTCAGCTTTTACAGGAGTCCCTAGCCAGGACAAAAGCAACTGTGCGAAACCCTCAAGTCATTTGCCTTCACTTATGCACCACTGTGGGGGGAGAGGCCTGGGCCTGGGAACCAGACCAAGTCAGTCACTCATCAGTCCAGTGCTGGCTGCTGAACTAGGAATCTGAAAAGGCCTCTTACTTTTTCTCATGGTTTTTCAACACAGGGTTTCTCTGTGTGGTCCTGGCTGCCCATGACCTCTCTCTGTAGGCTAGACTGGCCTTGAACTCAGAAATCTGCCTGCCTCTGACTCCTGAGTGCTGAGGTTAAAGGTGAGTTTTACCATACCCAGCTTCTATCCCTTTTAAAAAACAATAATTTACAAGTGTTTTCTGTACTTAGGGGCTTCTTGATTCTCAGCAAGCCACTGGGAGTGATTTTCGATCTGTTATTTGACCACGCATCTGACTTCTGTTTTCACTTCTCACACAGTAGGCATTCGGGGCCATGAGATACAAATCCCTCAGAGCCACAGCTGTGAGATACTAAGCAAGTCCTCTACCTGCTCTGCATTTTGACTTAGATCAGCCAGTTTCGTGAGAGGAGGATGCCAAGCACTGTGGGCATCCAGTGTACATGAGTCCTCTTTTGTCTTAAACGTTTGTTCTGTGTCATCCTTGGGGAAGGAGAAACGAGAGCCGCTTGAATAGCTTTCTGTGGGCCTCAGTTCTGGCAGGGCCCCGTGTGAGGAGGCATGGTGGGGTTTGGTGTGCAGCAGCCTCAACGTCTCCAGTCGGGGTGGCCGGACATCACTAAGCTTTCCAATCGGGTGTTTCAGGCGTGAGCACCCTTACTTTTCTCCTTACCTCTTAGTTCCTTTCTCTTTCCTCTAAACAGGACCTCACTTTGTAGCCCGAAACTCACAGAGATCTGCCATCTATTCCTCCTGAGTGCGGAAAGGGAAGGTGGGTGTCGCCACGACCAGCTGTATTTCACTGCTGTAAGTATGTTCTTATGAATTGCATGATTCTTTTAATTACTTGCTTCAACTTGAACCGATTCAACAAAGTTCAGTTGTTTTCCGTACGCCACCACACCCAAATCAGTGTGTTCCTATTTAATTCTTTTGTTTTGCTTACATCTTTTTTGTTCTCTGTCAATTATACTTATTCTTCCTTATCACTTTCGACTTTATGGTTGCCCTCTTTTTATGTCATCTTATTAAAGTTTTAATTTTTTATTGATTTTAAATTTTTAATTCCATTTAATGTTATGCTATTTTATTTTTTCAGTGACAGGAAACAAGTCTAGGGTGTTGTTCGTGTTAGGCCAGCCCTCAGTCCTTGCACTGTGTCCTCAGCCTCTGTTTTAAGCTTAGTTAAGTACCAGCCATGTACTAAGGCTGGAGCCCACGTCCCACCGTGTGCAGGGAAGTTCTCCATCACTGAGATGTCCCCCAACCCTTCTAACTACGATTCTAACAAGCAACTGTAAACCAGCAGAGTAGTACACATCCATGACTCCAGAGCTTAGGAGGGAAGGATAGGACTGTCACAGGTTAGAGACCAACCTGACCTATATAGCAAGTTCCAAGTTAGCCCGAGCAGCATAATGAAATTTTGTCTAAAATAAAACCACACACACACACACACACACACACACACACACACACACACACAGAGACTTACCATCCACCTGTACTGAGCAGACCCCCACACACATGTAGACTCCCCAACACACATGCCCCTTGAGCTGAGGAAGCCAGAATTCTGCTCCCTGTCCATTTTAATCTTCACCTTTATTGTTTTCCAGTCGAGGCAATGGACTAAGCCAGCACCCTTTGTTCTAGCCCCCCCCACCACCTTTTTATTGGCAGCTGCCGCCTGTCAGGTGGTTCTGTTCGGATCTGTTCCTGAGCTGCCAGCTTGTGGCTCCCAAATCTTGGTCTTTCCCTACCATTTCAACCCAAGTGTTGTTAAATATTTATTACATTCTAGAGGGCTCTTCTATGGCCCAGCTGGCTTCCAAATAATTGAGACAGAGACCTGTTGATTTATTTAAACAGCCTTAAGCACAATAACTTGGCAAGTACGATTTAAACTAATTTTCTAAGCTAGTCTGGCTATCTCCCAGCTGCACTCTCCAAGTTACTTTTGCCAATGTGTCGTCCTATATGGGCTGGATTGGGTCCATCAAGCCATATTCTTTTGCTCCATCTTCTTTTTCCTTCTTTCACTCCTTCTAAACACCTTGCAGTCCCTACCTGAGACCCCAAGCACAGGAACTGAGGCTCTGCCTACTTCTCTTTTGCCCAGTTAAAAAGCAAGCTGTCCAGCCCTTTTTTTTTTAAATTAACTAATCAGAGATAATTAGGGAGCAAAGTTTACACAACAAAGACGGGTGAATATGAGAAAGCACTCATCTGGACTGCAACCAGAAACTGGGGCTCAGAATCCAGCATTTACATACATACCACCAAATCAACCCCCAACACTCAAGGACCAGAAGGGTCCAGCAGGCCACACGGTTAGAGCTTCAACCGAAATGCTGGGTTCTGACATCATTTCTCAAATGTCCTCCATGGTCACGGTGCCAAACCCAGCACTGCCTCATGGTACAGGTATTTTGCTGTGGAAGCAGCTCCAGGGTAGAACAGTTCTTTTTGTTTTTGCTGTTTTTGTGCTTTCAAGGGTTTTTCTGTGTAGCCCTGACTGTCCTGGACATGCTTTGTAGACCAGATTGGCCTTGAACTCACAGAGATCCACCTGCCTCTGCTTTCCAGTGCTGGGATCAAGGATACGCGCTGCCACACCCAGAGAGTAGAACCAGTTTTTGACACATGGGTTAAGCTTCTTATGTTTTACAGGCATGGCTGTGTCCACTCTTTTTGGGGACTTATTGCTTCCTGGACTTTTAAAAAAATATATTTTATTTTTAATTGATTATGTGTATGTGTGTATCTGTGTGTAGGTTTGTGCACATAAGTGGAAGTCAGAAGAGGGCACTATATCCCCTGGAGCTGGAGTTACAGGCAGATGTGAGCTGTCTGATGTGGCTGTTAGGAACCAAACTCAGGTCGTCTGCTACAGCTCCCTGCTTCTTGGGCTTTTTGAGGAAGGTTGCCAGCCCTCACAGATCCCTGCTGGTTGATGTGTGCCTTTGTCACTGTTCTGTTGCTGTGAAGTGGCTTAAATAGAAAGCGTTTAATTGGGGGCTTGCTTACAGTTCAAGAGGGTTAGTTCCTCATCACCATGGCAGGCCAAGCGTGTGCTTTTGTAAGCCTCAAAGCCCACCCCCCAGTGACACACCTCCTCAGACAAGGCCACACTTTCCAATTCTTCTAATCCTATCACCAGGTTCCTCTCCCTGGTGATTAAGCACTCAAACCTAGGGGCCATTCTACCTCAAACCACCACAATTTACTAACCACTAGAAGGCCCAGCTTTCTTTAATGGGCAACATATTCCCTTTTTAAGTAAAAAACAAAACAACACATAACCTGTGAACGTGGATGATACGATCCCTGTAGTCTTCTCCCTCTGACTGGGTGATGAACTTGAAAATACAATTGGCAGAAATCCCAGAGTAGGTCAGAAGACAAGGGTGAAGGAGCTCATGCTTATGCTGTCCAGGATGGAACCCAGGGCCTCACACTGGCCAAGCATACCTCTGAAGGGATCTTTCCCTCGGTAGGCCTTTGGAGGAAGGCCAAGGAGTCAACACTTTTATTTTCATCTTTTGGACTCAAGAGCAGGATTCCTGATCACAGAAACTGTAGATGATAACTTTGTGTCGTGTAAGACACTAAACTTGTGGTATTTTGCTACACAACCTTTAGAACCAGTTGGATAACAAGTCTGGGTACTGGTAACTCTTTCAAGTTGAAATGAGCTGTTTGTGCTGCAGCTTCTCTCTGAGGAAGCACAGTTGGCATGGACCATCTCCGCTGCCCAGAACATTGATCGCACCCCTTTGCACATGGACTCACACCTCAGTAGGACGAGGTTGTGTTATGTTCGGCAGGCAATTCAACTGGCCTGCCTCTAGGGGCCGTTCTATGTCACGGTCTGCTTCCTGTGACCTGACCTGGGTCAGGTCGGCCACTCCCACCCATTCTTTCTCTGCTCTTTCTTCTGTCTGTGCTCTCTACGCCTGTTTCTCCCCTGGGCCCCCAGCTCCACCTTGTCTCTCTCTCTCCCTCTACCCAATAAATCTCTTTCATATCGCATCTGTTGTATGTGGCTTTTTGATAGATATCCTAATAATTGGTAAGGAGCTCTATTTGCAGCAGGACCCTCGACATAGGCGTGGTTAAAGTTAAAAAATAAGCGACTGCAGTTTTGAATGTTTTGCTAGAATCTTTGGAAGGAAGGAAAGAGAATACAAACTTAGGGCCAGAATTACATTTTCCCCAAAGGAGCAGAACAATATTTTGGATGCCATGTGGTCTTGTTTTAAAGAAGGGTCAGGGCAAGGGTTGTGGCTCACTGTAAAGTGGCTTGGACCCTCCTCTCATTGGAAGTGACGTCCATCTCCTTTTTAACAAGACATTCACATGTGACCGAGGTAATGCTGTGGGAATTTTGAGACTACACTGCCCTAATGAATCACTTTACCCTGATAAGCATGCAGACAGTCCCCAGGTCACTGTGCAGTGAGGAACAGAGCTTAAGTACAGAGATCACTTGGTGAGGTTCTGCCACCGCTTGAAGCGTGTGGCCTGGCACCTGTGAAGGCAGTGCTAGAACATGGAGACTGAGAGTTGAACCACCATCATTGACCTCAAGGAGCTCACAGCTGGAAGGATGGCTCAGTGGTGATCCCATGCACACTTGTAACTCTGGAACTAGAGACGGGGGTGGGTGTGAGAAGGATCACTGGCTGCAGTCCAGTTGGAAAACATGAGCTCCATCCAGCTTCATCGAGAGATCCTGCCTCAAAGTACCAAAGCACAAACAGAAGACACCTGATACCTTTCTAGGCCTCTACACACCTGTGTAGGTAAATATACACATATAAATAAATAAATGAATGAATGAATAAATGAATGAATAAAAAATAAGCCAAACACTCAAGAATTCTGCCCGGGAACATCAGTGACTCCATGTTGGCTCTAGGTCCAGTGAAAGGACATTTAATTTACTATCCAAATGAATACAGATTTGAGAGCTGGGTTTGGTGGCATACAATTACAATCCCAGTACTCAGTGGTGGAGGCACGGGGGAATTAGAAGTTGAAAGCCAGTTATGGATATGTAGCAATTTGGATGATAAATATGGGCTACATGAGACCCTATTGAGAGACAGACAGAGATTCTTGAGAATGGAAGGGATATTATTAATAATCACTGTGGAAGAACAGGCATACACTAGGAACGTACCAACCACCTGCACCGTGGTCCTCAGAACTGTGAGCTCGAGTCTTTTACAGCCACACTCACCTGTCCAAACTCATTTCTCTGTGTCCGCCCTGGTCAGCTGAGTGCTCCAGGCCTGGCTGCTCCGGGGACCCCTCACTAGTGCCTGGTAACGGCACACAGGAGCACACTCTCAACAGTGCCTTTGCCTTCCTCCTCTTCGCCTTAAGGAAGGAAGGAAGGAAGCACTCCTCCTTCCTCCTCACTCCAAGTTGAGGAGCTGACCATGTCCACGTACCTGGCTGCCCCTTGTCTGTGCACACTGTCTCCTCTGCCCGCATGCTCCCTGAGGAGGGCGCCCACACCCTGACACCAGGCCACTGTTCCCTCGCCTGCCCCCTGTCTCTCGCGTCACTGTTTCCTCTCATCATCTACGCAGCACACAATCTACTGGTCTGTCTCCGGCAGTACCTGCAGGCCGAAACAGGAAGATCATGAGTGAGAGCAGAACCCAGGCTCTCTGAACTCTACTTTCCTCTTCAATTACAAACCCAATTTTCTTCTTCCTTCCTCACAGGATTATTTGAAAGCAGATTCAGCTTCCAACTTTTCCCATTTTAGCCTCTTCTCCACCCATCGACATGAGCCTCAAGTCTTCCTTGAAAGACTTTTCCACTTGGCTTTAGGACATTACTGTCACCTGGTTTGACGCCTGCTGTAACTGGAGTTTTGGAGCAGTCTGAACAGCAGCTCAGCCACCTGCTCCTAACACGTCAGTGAAGGAGATGAAGAATGGTGAAAAGCAGAGCGGAGAGTGGTTCAGTGTGACTACCTTGGGGCAAGGCGCAGAAGGCATGCATAATGAAGCCATCCTGGTCAAGGTGTGGTCTCCCTGATCATTGTTTCAGTTTCGGCCTTATAAGATGGTCCCTAAAAGGCCTCAGAGGACAAGGTGGTTCTTAGGTGATTTGTTCTGCTCCAGGGTGGAGCCTCATCCTCACAGATAATTACACTTTGTCGTCAGGGTGAGGGGTGTGTCCTCTGTCCTGCAAGGTTTTGTTGCTCTTGGAATCCAAGATGACTTAGGAAAGGCTAAAGGTAACACTTACCCCGGTGTCATCAGTCACAGTGAAAGAGTCAGGGTTACCGTGGGCCCAAGTGAGGAGCCGATGCTTCTTAGTGAAAGTGGTTTCTGAGAGTGAGTTCCACTCTTCACTCACTCTTGCTCTCTTCCTTGTTGATCTTCTCTGTGGAGGCTCCTCTCGATTCTGGGACTTCCCAAGGCTAGGTCTTGTGTAGCATCTATTTTTGTAAATTTATTAATTGTGCATGTCTGTGTGTGTGTGTGCAGTGTGGTGGTCAGCAGACAACTTGCAGGAGTCAGTTTTCTCCTTGAACTGTGGGTTCTGAGGATCAAACAGGGCATCAGGTTTGTACTGTCACTGAACCATCTTGACAGTCCAATTAGCATGTCATTTTGAATCTAAACCCACATCATAGGTGGTTTATCCACACTTATAAATGTTATCTACATCAGACGGTTTTCACATTTGAAATGTTGTAAGTGTAAGATAACAAGTCACAAGTTTTTACTTCTGCAAATAAGATTGGTTTCCCCAACTTTACAACATGTGCTTGATTACACTTAGGCGGGAGGTGCATGTGCAGAAAGTACTTCAGGATGTATGCTTGCCCCTGATTGAATTAAAGTGGGACACTCATAGCCTTGTGGGTTTCATCTTTATAAGGGCCAGACTGATGCTAATTCCCACCATATTAATTCACAGCAGAATTCCCCGGGAGTCCAGGTAATGAACCCAGCCAGGGTACATCACATCATGTTGGTCAGTATTTGATGAAGTTTGCTTCAAACTTGGCTCAAAAATGTGGGAGTAGTCTTATTCTGGTGGGATTAACACTTTCCCCAACACACACAGACACACACACACACACACACACTTTGCCTGGTGTTACCACTTGGCTATCTCATAGATGTTTCAAACTTGACATGTTTTAAATTGAGCACCTGCAGCTAACACAAACTGTGTGAGCCCATAAACATGAGCCGCCTCAGGCTATGAAGTTTTAGGAGCATTTGTTGTACAGCAGTAACTGATATGGAGCCGTCTCCTAGCCTCTCCCCCAACAGGCACTGCGGCTTCTCGGCTCTGTGTTTTCCCTCTTAGCGTTGATTACTATCTAACACAACATGTATTTTAATGATTTATCTTGTTTTGGTCTGTCTCCCCAAAGAGGATACAAGCTCAGGGCATGGATTTTTGTCTCCTTTTTTCCACTGCCAGGTCTCCAGGCCTTAGAACATTTTGGTGTACAGCAGGTGCTCAGACAGAGAAGACCGGCCAGCTGATCGATGAGCAAATGCAGTTGATTCCGGACTGTGTCTGAGAGTTCTCCACATGTCAGTGAGGCTTCCAACCATCTAAAACCTGGTGAGTTCAGCTGCAACCCACTATATGCACTTAAAAATAAAGTACCAGGCATACAAATATCACACAATAAAACCCCTAAGGCTTGCAAAGAAAATGGAGATGCAGCTACAACACTCAAGAGCATTGTTGGCGGCTAGGCATGGCAAAGCATGCCTGTAACCTCCACCTCTGGAGACTGAGACAGAAAGATTATCAATTCAAGGCCAGCCTGGGCTACAAAACAAGACCCTGTTTCAAGAAGCAGGAAGGAAGGAAAAAGGGAAGAAAGAAAGGAAGGAAGAAAGGAAAGAAGGAAGAAAGGAAGGAAATTTCATCAGTGTGCTGGTTTGGTTTCTGTTGGTGAGATAAATACCAAAAGCAACTTGGAAAGGGAGGGGTTTACTTCATCTTGCAAGTCCCACCTTTGGTTCTGCCTCCAGGACAGGAGGCCTGGGCATAAGTGACCACCTGTGAACAATATGGGTGGCCAGGGCCATTTGCATCTTCCTCACTGCCTGGCTCAGCTGGGCGTGGTTTCTCCCCCAACTCAGTGCTTTGCTCCTCAAAATCAAGCAGAAGCCGAAAGCCAATCTGTAGTCCGCTCAGAGACTTTCCTAATGTATGAACCCAGTTGGAACAAATTTATGTTTCAAAATAAGCCTTTCGACAGGGCTGCTGCCATTTCCCAAGGCTGTGCTGCTCTCTATTTCCTGCCAGGCCAGTTTCACCTTGGCTTCAAGGCCTGCTTCCCATTGTCTCCTTCATCACTTATGTAGACCTATATTCTCTGAACATTCTATGCTTTCTTCCTGGCTTTTAAAGATAGATCTTAGCTTTTGGAGCAGTTTCTGATCTACAGGAAAGCTGAATGGAAAGCGCAGAGAACCCATATATCCCAACTCCCACACACATCCTGTTCTCATCAGTGTCCTCTATCAGGGTGGCTGCACATGTTACAATTACATACATAAAACATTCAAACTTCCTGATTGTCTTTTCACGGATTGACAGCTCATCCCTCTTTAGGGCTGAGTGATCTTTCACCAATTGTATGTGCCACAGTTTTATCACTCACCTACTGAGAATATCTTGGTTGCTTCCAAGGTTTGACAGCTGTCAGGGGCATTGCTAGAGCAGGGCTGCAGCTTTAGTGTGAGCTCTCATCTTAGGCTGAGCTTGGAGTAAATATCACCAAATAGACAGTTGCCAGAGCACGTGGTAAGAATGTGCTTACTTTGGTGAGCAACATAGACTGGAGGCTGGACCAATGGCTCAGCGGTTAAGAGCACTGTTGGTTCTTCCACAGGACCTGGGTTCAATTCCCACCACCCATATGGCAGCTCACAACTGTCTGTAACTCCAGTTCCAAGGGATCTGGCACCTTCCCACTAATTAATGCACATAAAATAAAAGTGAAAGAAAGGAAGAAGGAATCATCCAGACTGGGGGGGTGATGGGGGTGCTCACCCTTTTAATCCCAGTATTCAGGAAGCAGAGGCAGACAAATCACTGAGTTTGAGGCCAGCCTGCTCTACCGATCAGATTTCAGGGTTATACAGAGAGAGAGAGAAAGAAAGGAAGAGAAACCTCCAGACTGTCTTCAGTGGCAGTGTATTCCTGCCTGCAGTGAGTGGGCATTCCACCATTTCACTCACCAGCGTCTGGGTTTTTCTGTGTTCTGGATTTTAACCATTCCGCAGGGTGCACGGATGGATTCTCACTTATATTTCACTGTCATCTTAAGTTATTGAATTTGAACCAGACCCCGTCCAAGTTTACACATGACTATGCCTCTCTAGCTGGCTCTCAGTCCCTTGAGGGCAGGTGAACTTAAGAAAAAAATATCATCATTATTATTATTATTATCATCATCATCAGTGTGTGTGCATGTGTGCTCACAAATGCACGAGACAGCGGGTGCGTTGGTCACAGCATGTGTGTGTGGAGGTGAGAGGACAACTCTCAGTTGCAGGCTCTCTCCTTCCACTGTGGGTTTGGGGATCAGACTCAGGCCGCCAGGGCTGGCAGCCAGTACCTTTACATGCCAGCACACGCGCTGGGCAAGGGATGACTACCAGGGTGGGGTCTCTCTTTCGCCTTGCCCCTGAGACTAGATCTCTCGCGTTTCTGCCCCTGCAGCCCCTACCCAAGGCTAGCTAGCTCCAGAGGTTCAGCGTGGGATGGGTGGTGGAATTCTGTCTCTGCCTCTTACCTCACTGTGAGAGCTCAGGTGCTATAAATGTACACTATTGCGCCTATTTTTTTTTCTTTCCACCAATTTGGAGTTAGAACTCAGGTCATCAGGCTTGTGCAATAAGGTTTTCTTTGTTTTGTTTTTGTTTTTTATTTTTTTCCCCTGAGCCATCTTGTCAGTCTCTTTCATTATTAATTCTAAAATAAGAGGTGGGACTATGGGGCTGGCTCCATGGCAGAGTGCTTATCCAGCATGCCTGGAGGCCTGGATTCTATTTTTGTTTGTTTGGTTTGGTTTTCTTTGTTTTTCAAGACAGGGTTTTGTGTGTGTGTGTGTGTGTCTGTGTGTGTGTAGACTGGCTGTCCTGGAACTCACTCTGTAGACCAGGCTGGCCTGGAACTCAGAGCTCCACCTGCCTCTGCCTCCTGAGAGTTGGGATTTCAAAGCCATGCACCTCCACCTGGCTAAGGCCTGGGTTCTATCTCTAACACTTGAGAGAAAAAGAAGAGCTCTTAAACTTCTAGCTATTTATGCTGCTTCACATACTCATCAACAGAAGCAAAATCCTCCATGGATGCTGCAGACGGCCCTTTCTTTTGGTTCACCCTCTCGTCAGCACTCATAAAATTCATAGAATGAATCCTTAAAACTTGTTCAGTGAGCCCTCACCCCACTGTAGATGATGGCATGAGAAGGTGGGGCTTTGGAGGCAGGATGGAGTCATTCAAGAGAGTGGAGCCTCTGAGTGGCTTGCACCCTTACAAGAGGCTTCAGAGAAGCCCTTGTCCCTTCCTCCATACAAGTTTACAGCAGAAACATGGCCATCTGTGGACCAAGAAAGGAGCCTCACCAGCTGCTGAGCCTGTAGGTACTGCTGACCAGGACCTGCCCAACTCCAGCAGTGCAGGAGACAGATATGTGGTGTAGAAGCCGCATTTTCTTTTGGCAGAGCATCTTGAGAAGACGGACAGCCTTTGTCAGCCCTGATCTTTCTAACATCCCCAACATCCTGGCAGGCTCTGGTTCCTCACGCCAGGCCATCCCCTTCATCGCTTTCCTTCCACTTTGTTGGGCTTCTGTGGTACTCTGCACTTTGCAAGCTGCTGCTTGCTGTTCCCTGCGTCTACTCCTTGAGTCCGTTGGCTAAGGGTCTTTCTCTCACACCAGGTCAGCTTCTCTGGATGCTTTGGCAACCTGGGCCTGCAGCAGAGATGCTGGTTGTTTGCATTCCTGACCTTCTGAGTGGCTGTGATAAGTGACTGTGACAAGCATTAGCTGCAGAGGCTTACCAAGTGCTAAAAGCTGACAATTGAAGGAAGAGGGCTCAGCCTCCCCTCCTCTGGGCTGAGTGAATTGTGGGTGGGCCCAATAATGGTGGATTCCAAACTTTAGGGGTTTCCCTATGTCTACCCTCCCTTTGTATGGAGCAGGTGATGGGAGGAGCCTGGGAGCTCATCTTCGGGTTTGGCTGGCCACAGCTCTTAGGCTGCCAGCCAAACCATCCGGTTGAGACTTGACCTCTGCAGATAGTGCTGTCCCTCTACTGGTGGAAAATGACTTCCAGGACAGAGGGGGGCAGCCACACAAGCATCCTGCAACGGTTCATAAATCTGCATGGGCTGAGCACACAGGAATCACAATCTTTATGGAACATGAAAAGATTTAACACATTAAGAGGAAAGACAACCACGCAAGAACGGGTATTAATAAGCGGACACTGACATCAACAAAGGCTTTCATTTGTATGTAATTAATGTGGAGACTTCTTGTTTTGTTTTGTTTTGTTTTGTGGTTTGGTGGTGTTGGGGACCAAACCCAGTTTCCTGAAACCCAGGCAAACACTCTACCCATGGAGCTGCATCCTTACCACCACCTCCTAATCTTTTGTTTGTTTGTACAATTGTGTGTGTGTGTGGGGGGGGGGTGTTTTGCCTGCATCTGTCTGTGCACCATGTGCATACAGTGATCTCAGAGGCCAAGGAAAGGGCATTGGAGCCTCTGGAACTAGGGTTACAGATGGTTGCAGGCCACCACGTGGATGCTGGGAATCAAAGCCAGGTCTTTCAGAAGAGCAGCTGGTGCTCAATCATTGAGCCTCCTCTCTGCCCCCTAAGGAGTTCTGAAGCAAGACTTCATGGCTGGTTCCTAGCCCTGCCTGGGACTTGGTTTGAATTTGGGGTGCACAGCAGTACCCCACAGGCCATTCTGCTCTTGTCTTGTTTGTGCCAAGGACATCAGAGGCCAGAAGAACATGTTGCCGCCTCTGCGGTGGGGTGCCCCGCAGCCCTGCAGTCCTGTGCACACCCCTTCTCCATTGCCACAGGTGACATTAGAGTAATGTGCCAGGGCCACAAAACCAACCGTAGTGACGCGGAAGCTTATGAACTGAACTTGATTTTTTCTCACTTCTAGAGATGAAATGTCCCAGACCAAGGGTTCTCGTCAAGGCGCTCATCTTGGCTTCTAATCAGCCCTCTACTGTGTCCTGGAAAGGCAGGAAGGAAAGAGTGAACTCCCTGATCCTCTCCTTATCAGCATATCAATCCTGCAGGGCCCATACTTGTAGCCTCATTTAATCTTAAGTACTTCCTTGCTGCAAATACACTCACATTGGGGGTTAAGACATAGGAAGGGGAGGGAGTGTGCCTTAGTCCATAGAACTCCGTCCCCAGTTCACATCCTTATTGCACACAAAACACATTTATTTCATCCAACAGCCTCCAAAGTGGGGCCCCATTGAAGCTCCCACCCCTGGAGTCCAAAGTCTCCTGTCAGCCACAGTGAGAACGAAGTGCGAGCAAGCTACTGTCACTGTAAATCCACTTACAAGGTGGAGAGTTTTACTCTGCCTGTTTCCAGGGCTGGCTCAACTCGCTTCCTGCATTTTGGAGACTTTCTTGGGCCACTAAATAAATAAATAAACAAACAAACAAGAAAACATGTTCAAGTCTTCATACAGTAACATCTCACTTCTCTACACTAAAGACTTTCTTATCCTGAGTTCTCTAGAGATGCAGAGCCAACAGGGTGAAGGTGTGTGCACGAGAGAGATGAATGGGTTTAGTATAAGGAACTGACTGATGATTACAGAGGCTGGGGTTGGGCCTAAAATCTCTATCCTTGAGCTAGAGACCTAGAGAAGCAATGGTGTAGTTCTAGTTTGAGGCCTGAGGAGCAGGAGAGTCAAATTTATGAAGTCAAGTCCAACAGTCAAAAGGCTGGAGAACTGAGAAACAGCATCTCTGTTAGTGTGAAGGCAGATGGCAGGGGGGGCAGGTAGGGGTGGGAATGGGGTGGGAGTTCCCCCCTCCTTTTGTTCTTTTCAAGTCCTTAGCCAGTGAGATTCACCCCCATGCTTAACTTCATTCAATCTCGGTCTTTCTTTCCGCTATTAGGGTGGAACCCTAGGCCTCCGTGTGCGAGGCGGATGCTCCACCACCCCGTCACTTTCCTCAGCCTTCTTAGTGCTAATCTCTTCGAACAACACACCCAGAATAATGTTTGACCAAGTGTTTGGGCACTTCCTGTCCCAGTCAAGTTGACACATTAAAAATCAATCGTCAGAGGCTCATACAAGGAGGTCATAACAGAGGTGTTCAGATGGCATATCCGGTTGACCCCCTCCCCCCATGATCTGCACAGAGGGTTTACATCTTTCCCACACCAAGCTTTGAGTATAAAGATGTTAGAATCAAACTCCACTGAGCAAGTGTGTGTGTGTGCGTATGTGTGTGTGTGTGTGTATACACACAGCTGTGATTAGTCAAATGACATACAGAATCCAGTCCCGAGGTTGGCACCCAGAGCAAAGGAATTATGGGACAGGGGAATCGTGTTAACATGTAAATCTCTGCCAGGAGTTGGTTTCTTCGATTTCATTGGTTTCTTCCTTTTTCTTTTCCTTCCTTCTTTCTTTCCCTGGCTGTCCTAGAACTAGCTCTGTAGAACACGCTGGCCTCAAACTCACAGAGATTCACCTGCCTCTGCCTTCTGAGTGCTGGGAAGCTAGAGATGTCAAAGTAGTGAGCCACTTAGAAAAATGGCCTAAACACGATAATACTGGCATCAGTTAGATGGAAGACCGCAGTGTGGCATCAAAGCCCACAGTGAAGCAGGACAGAGTGAGACCTCTATTCATCGACAGGACGGCCATGAGAAAAGACCCCCTGGTCCAGGATTCCAGGTCTGGTCTAGGAAGGGCTAGGCAGGCTTTGCTGGGCCTTCAGGTTTGCTATGGTGGAGGTGGGAAGGGAAGTTGGGAACTGGTGTGGGTAAGGACAGGAGGGAAGGAAGCAGCGGGGCGGGGAACCGACAGGAGGAAACAGCAGAGTGGCAGGGTGGGACCCCTTATGGCTGAAGAGTCAACAACCGTGAGGTGAGGCCAAGCGTGCAAAGCGGGGCTCTTCAGGGTTCACTACTCGGGTAATTTGGTGAGTTGGGGTGAAAGCGGAGCCCCCCGCTGAACAATGTGCCTTACATACTTGGTTTCCCAAGTCCTGCTTGCCCAGCCCTAACCTCCGTTCTCCATTGTCTCCCACTCACTGAGGCCCTGGTCAGGTGGAGGGCAGGCGGAAGCGCTGCAAGAGACCCTCTTGGCTTGGTGCCTGGGTCTTCTCCAGAACGTACACGCGCACACAGCCCTAATGGGGCCAGTGCCTTAGGCTTTCAATGCCTTGGAGCTGGTGGGGCTGGCACTGGGGGAGGAGGAGGGAAGGAAGGGGAGAATCAAACAGAAACCTTCTCATCTTTCTATCAGCAGCCATGCAAGGAATATTGTTCAGCATGGCACAAAAGCGGCACTGAAAATAGCTGCAGCCAGAGCGGGGCTGCCAACCACTGCCTGAGATAACGTCTACTTGGAGACACTGGTGTCTTTGTGGGGCTGTCACTGTCCCTATTGTTCCCTGAGCCTATTGCCTGGGGAATATTGTTCCCAGCTTTTGTCTCCCTGGTTCACTTTTGTTTGCCTTTACTTACCGTTTCATTCCGCGCCCCTTTGTGCCTCCCATCCCCTCCTTTGTCTGCCCTCTCTAAGCTGCCTGGGGCTGTGGATTGGTGCCCAGGGAGACAATAGGCCCGGCCCCCTCCCAGCCTGCAGCCCCACCCCAACCCCGCTCCTTTCTGCCTCTGCTTCTGCCTCTCCCTAGGGCACCCGAGACGTTCCAAAGGCGAGGCCTCCGGGGAGGGTGGGGTCCAAGCAGCCCACCCCCTGCTGGGAACAGAAAGAACCACTCAAGGGATATTCGGTTCCAGGGAAAGTCTGAAACGCCTGGCGGGGGCCCTCTCCCAGGATCGCCTATTTTCTTTTTCAAACAAAATAGGTTTTCAGAGCAGCTAAAGGAATAGAACGCCCCCGCGTTCTTCCTCAGCCCGCTTTCAAGCGCCCCTTTCTGGTGACCCGGGCGCTCAGTTTTCTCGTGCCAATCGCCCCGGATCAAAGCAACTTGTGTTTATTTGCACATTCAAATCCTCCGGCCTCCCATGACCTGACCCTGCAAGACGAGCCATAGGGAAGGGGCTAGGTCCCTCAGGGTCAGAGCTGGACTGGACGCTGAGTTAGGGGTGAGCAAGAGCAGAATGGCTCCTGGGACCAAAGGGATTTAGAAGACAGCGGGGCCACCCAGAGATTGCGGTTGGTGTGGCAGGTGTCCCGCGCCAGCCGCGGGACTCTGTGGTTCAACTAGGAGAAGAAGGCTGCACCCAAAAGTGTGGGGCCCTGCCCGCCTGCCCCGGAGAGCCCGACGCTTTAGTCGGAGATTGGCCAGTAGCGCCAGCGCCTGCAGCCGGAGGCGGCTCCGCCCTTTCATTGTTCCTGTCCCAAGGACAATGGGCATAGTCTCTGGAGAGCCTTTGTTTCAGGAGGTGGAAATTGGGTAGAGGATTTCCGGAAAGTCTGCATGGAAGCTAAGCTTGGCTGTGCAGAGCTGTAGAAGGAAGGGGAACGGGAAAGGGAGGGGGCAGTCTGGGGTTAGGGGAAGCCACCAGGAGGCCCAGAGGTCAGCAGGGTACTCTCAAGTCCCAGATTGCTCCTGATTCCTGCCCACCTTACTTTTCCAGCCATGACTGGCAGGATTATAGAAGATGGCCAAAGTACGGGGGCCCTGCCTTGAACCAGTTTGTAACACTGATGGCCAGTAAGAGTCCCTGTACTTCAGTCAACTAGAGAGGGTGTAGTGGCTAGCCAGCCAACCTGCCTCTCTACCGCAGGACTTCCAAGAGGGTCTTATACAAAAGTTGGGGAACGGTGGGTGAGGATTCAGGTCCCTCACCAGTTACACCCCCCCCCAAGGTGTAAGTCTGAAGACACCTTCTGAGATGACGTGGGTGTGACCCCATTGGCCTGTGTGTGGAATCACTGTCATGCTCCCTCTGTCCGCAGCCCACATATCACTGAAACTGGAGTTCCTCGAGGACAGTGTCATTTCAGTTGTCCCCAGTGTTCGCTATAGGTGGCCACTGTGCTAGGACACCACAGCCCAGGAAATGTAGAGGTGACTTAACTGACAGGCACACCCCTCTTGTCAATTCAACAATGTCCTGCATGACATTTCAAGTCTGATATAGTCAATGATTTTGATGTTTAGTGTTTTATCCATTTTCCAGCTACTGATTTGATCTTTGAAAATAGCCAAGGTCCCTAAAAATCAAAGCACCTGACTAGAACAAAGTTGAGAAGCGGGAACTGAGTTAATAATGTAGGCTGCCGAAGAACCAAAGCTTTGCTGTAAGGCAATATCCTGGGGTGGGGAGAGCGGCTCAATGGCGGAAGGCTAGCCCAGTGTGCACAAAGCTCTAGGCTTGTTCCCCAGCACCACGGAAAACTATAATCCCAGCGCTTGGCAAGTGAAGGCAGGAGGATGAGGAATTAAAAGTCAGTCTTGGGGGCTGGAGAGATGGCTCAAGCGGTTAAGAGCACTGTTTGCTCTTCCAAAGGACCCGGGTTCAATTCCCAGCACTCACATGGCAGCTCACCACTGTCTGTAACTCCAGTTCCAGGGACCTGACCCCCTTATACATGCAGACAAAACGCCAATGTACATAATAAAAAAGATTAAAAGAATTGGTTACATCTTCAAAGCAAACTTGATAGCTTGTCTCAGAGTGGTGGGAGAAGGCAGTGCACTAGCTGGGCATGGTGGTGGGTGCAGGCATGAAAATGGTGAAGGCAATATGTTGAATTTACTCAAGAGGACAAAGATTTCCTTACAGCTACAAAGACCCAATCGAAGATGAGAAAGAGAGTGTCTTTCCCATGTGAGGACTGTGGCTATGATGGCTAGAGCTGCAGCTTATTATGTGACCAGAGAGACACGGAGTTGGGCAGTCCTGTATTAAGGACGGCCAAGCAAAACTAAGCGTGTGAGTCCCGGATAGCTGATATGCCATCATCAAAGCTCGAACTGTCGGACTCTAAACTGTCTTCTCCCTTCCTTTTTTTTTTTTTCTGTCTTGGTCTTTCTTTCTTTCTTCTCTCTTTCCTTCTTTCTTTCTTTCTTTTTTTGAGAGAGGGTTTCTTTGTATAGCCCTAGTTGACCTGGAACTAGCTCTATAGACCAGGCTGGCCTTAAACTCTTCCTCCCTCCCAAGTGCTGGGATTAAAGGTGTGTGCCACCACCTCAGGGAAGTTGTTTTTACTTATGTAAGGTGAAAGCTCTTTATTCAACCTTTTTTTGGTGGGGAGTGGTGGTTAGACAGGGTTTCTCTGTGTAGCCTTGTCTGTTCTGGACTTGCTTTGGAGACCAGGCTGGCCTCAAACTCACAAAGATCCATCTGCCTCTGCCTCCCGGAGTTCTGGGATTACAGGCCTGAGTGACTGAGCCCAGCTAGATTAAACCTTTTAATTTAATGTTTTGTTAGGAAGCCGACACTATTTATTACAGTAGTGTGTGCCTATTGATAGGGAAACACATCCTTAGACCATTTCTTTCTGTTTGCTGAATTAGTAGGAAAAAGCAAAGGAGTCCTAAGAGCTGTCCCGTAACTTCCCAGAGCCAGTGGACAAGCCAGTGGGTTGTGAAAGTGAAGTCACAGCTGAGTTTAGAGACAGAGACCAGAAAGAATGCACTGGTTATGTACCAAGGCATCTTCTGAGGTGGGTGGTGAGCGCCCGAGAGGCCTGGCAAGGAGCGCAGTGCTCTGGTGTCAGAGCAAGCTGCTCTCCAAGCTGCTTTGACAAAAGGCGGGGACATAAGCGCTTTGTGTAGCAAGAAAGGCATGATGGCAGGAGTCTGAGGAGGCTGGTCGCGTGGCACTGCAGTCAGGAAGCAGAGAGACTGGAAGTCAGACTCCTTTCTCCTTTTCATTCAGCCCAGGGGATGGCGCCTGTTAGGATATATAGTGATGACTGGGGGAGGGTCACCCTGGCAGGCCCATGCCAAAATGTAATCCCCTGAGGAATTATGCCATACAACAAATCTGTTATAAAGAAGGTTCACTGAGGTAGAAGGTAGGGGAGTAAACCTTGAGGGTGGGGGTGGGGCTGGAGGGGGCTCCCAAGACAGAGGGAGAGAGAGACAGGCAGAGAGAGAACTGGGGATGGCCAGGGTCTTTACATCGGGCACACACCTGGTGTAAATGATAACCTAAGTAATTGCTAGAACCCTGAAGGCAGACCAGATGAAGTGCCACCCAATTCAAGCGGCTATCTAGCCTAGATCACCTTCTCAGATATACCCAAGGGTTGATTCTAAATTCCATAAAATTAAGATTTCAGAATGATCTTCACAGCTGTAGATGGGCAGATGGACGTGAGATGATGCCGTGGTTTGAATAGGAATGTTTGGCCACAGGGAATGGCACTATTAAGAGAGGTGGCCTGGCTGGAGAATGTGTGTCTCTGTGGGGGCAGGTTTTTGAGGTCTTATATGCTCAAGCCATGCCCAGTGAGACACCATCTGTCCTTGCTGCCTGTGGATCCAGATGCAGAACTCTCAGCTCCAGCACCATGTCTGCCTGCATGCCGCCATGCTTCCCATCATGATGATGGTGGACTAAACCTCTAAAACTGTAAGCCAGCCCCAATTAAATGTTTTCCTTTATGAGAGCTGCTGTGGCCAGTGTTTCTTCACAGAAAATAGAACCCTAATTAAGAAAGATGATGTGGGAGCTAGCAGCCTAAGGCTGAAAAGGGGGGGCAAAGGAGGCAGAACCCAGGAGTTTATCCATATCCTGGACAGTTAGGCCAAAGAGCCCTAGAGACTTCATCCGGACCTGTAGGCGTCATCTCTGGCAACACAACATAACAGTATGGCTCATCCAAACTGGTCAGCCTGTCTCATATCACAGAAGCCGAGATGTAGACACTACTGTCAAGCACAGAAAGGGAGAGGAACAACAGATTTGAAAATTCACAGCCACACATGAAAATGAGAAAGGGAAGCCTTGAGGACTATCTGTTGGGGGTTGGTCTGGTGCTATGTATTCTAACGCTGATTATCAGCTCCCCAAGATCTGGTTGCTGCAGAGAGGAGAATATTCTCAAGTACACCAGTCTTTGTTGTATAAATTTTTCTCTACATAATTCAGAGTTAATTAGTTAATAAAAGTAGCTGAAGTCTGTGACTGGGCAGAAGAAAGGCAGGCAGAGTGTAGGTTCCTGGGTTTGGGGTGAGATGGGGACTATGAGGTACAGAGAGAAGAGAGAGGACAAGAACTGAAGAGGAGAAGATGAAGAGTGGACAGATGGACTAGGAGCATGTGGCCACAGGAAGTGGTCCCTGAGGACAGACTGATAGAGCAGAAGCCTCCTGGTATAATCAGATTGACAAGTTACCAGCCTTGTGGGTTTTAAGGGTAGCAGGATTACAGTAGCTCAGAACCAGCATAATGCCTACAGCTAAATAATAAATCATAGTCTCTCTGTGTCAATCATTGAGGAACTGCCTGGTTAAAGAAAACTGTTGCTATATTCATTTCCTGTAGACAATATTATTAATAATCATTCTACCGCTATCAAAGAAGGAAGGCAGATTATTGACCCAGAAACTACAGTCACATTAAAACCAAACCTCACATGAAATGGCAGGTGCTCAAATAAGTAGAATACAAGATCAAAGTGCAGAAAGAAAGAAGAACAAAATAGCTTAGTAGAAGATTCTGTGCCTGAGTAAGTATCCAAAAAGACATCTAAAGGCAGACAAGAACCCAGAAACTTTACTATGTCTGGACTCCCACTGGAAAGATTTGAACAAGAAGGGTGAAGGGGGAATGTGGACTGCAGATGAGGCAGAGGGTCATCTCCCTGCTGTAAAGATAGTGCTGGGGGCCAGCAGGTGCTCAGCCTGTGTGAGCGCAAGGACCCAAGCTGCATCCCTAACACCCACACGAGAAGTCAAGCATGGCAACACTGCACTTGTGTTTCTAGCACTGGGGAAGCAGACATAAGCAGGACACAAGCTGGCCAGCTGTTCTGGTCTAAGAGGCAAGCCTTGGGTCCCAGGGAGAGAGATCCTTTCTCACATAAATGAATGAATAAATAAGTTAATGTGGCTGAGAGTAGTGGCACATGCCTTTAATCCCAGCACCCAGGAGGCAGAGACTGGCAGATCTCTGTGAGTTCCAGGCCAGCCAGGACTACATAGTGAGACCCTGTCACAAAAACTAACTAACTAACTAACTAACTAACTAACTAACTAACTAACTAACAAAATCAAGGAAGATGGGTTGTCTTCTGGCCTCCACTTGTACACACATGTACCTACACACACGTGTGTGTACCTATGTAAACGAACACACACACACACACACAAAATGAAGACTGGTCTAGGGTGTGCTGCTTAGTGGTAGAGTTCTTGCTTAGCATGCCCATGGCCTAGGATGCATCAGCTACACTCAGTAAATAAATAAGTGAATCACCAATGAAGGAAGAAGGTGATAGTGGGAAGCAGTACCCCCAAGTTCCATAGGCTGATAGTCAGGAAGCTGTGCTTCCTCCCTCGATGGGCTTCAGGCTGCCCAGGGTTCTGCCCTGCAGCTCTCTATTTCAAACCTTAAGCAGAAGCAGAAACCCAGAAACCTCTACTGGGAAGAGATTGCTTCCCAGAAAAGCTAAACATATGGTAGGAGGCAATGAGAGCTTTCTACTCTCCAAACAAGCCAGGGGAAACCCGCCATTAGGGGCGCTTGTCTTCCAAGCCAGAGGCACTAGGAGAGGGTGATGTAATTCTCTGAGGAAGGGACAGGAATCACTCTGGACAGTAATCTGATCTGCCCCAGTGGGCAACAGACTAGGAAGAATGACGACTAATAGCTGCTAATTCTGGTGAGGAGAAATGTATGGCGTTATGTTCTCAAAGGAACAAAGAAGAAAAAGTGGTAGACTCACTTTATCCTACTGTTTGAAGTTGAGCAGAAATGTTGTGAGCATTTGCTCATAATGGCTAATAATCCTCTTCATTACTCATTATAAGAGGCATCAGTCTGATATGGCTAAGGGACCAATGCATAAGGGGATAGAAATTGGGGGCTACAGGCATGAAACAAGACACGTTTACCATGGAACATGACTGTCTGGTGCCTCACTGTGTGTGATTCTGGCAGAATGTCATGCAACGTGGTGGAAAACCTCACCTTTCAAATAAATAACTGCTAAACAATACTGAGAGCATGAAGGCTGAATTGGCCTGGAACTTGCTCTGTAGACCAGGCTGGCCTCAGACTCACAGGAGTCCACCTGCTTCTGCCTCCTCAGGGATGAGAGTGAAAGCATGTATCACCCACTGTGCCCTAGTCCGTTTTGTCTTTTAAAAAATTACATGTATCTGGTTGTGTATGTGCACATGTATGTATACATGTCTAGGTATGGGTGCCACAGTGTATTTGTAGAGGTCAGAAGATAACCTATGGTAATCAATTTTCTCCTTCCACAGTCTGGGCTCCAAAGATCAAATTCTGGTTGTGTGGCTCAGAAGCAAGCACTTTTATTTATTTAGCCATTTAACCAGCTATGTTTTCTCTTAAAAAAAAAACAAAACTACCCTTTAGAGCTAGGTGTGTGGTTTATGCCTATAACTCCAGCATTTGAGAGGCTGAGTCAGGAAGATGTGAACTTTAGGCCAGCCTGGGCTACATATATACTGGTTATTATTTGTTGTATAGCAATTCCTCAGAATTAGAACATTCCATCCTAATAGGAAGTTCCTTAAGTCTTGGAGATTCTGTAATACTCAGGAAGTAAACTTACAAGACTCAGTCAGGAAGCAAACTCAAACATCCTAGAATATCCCTGCAACTTAAAAGATACTCAAGCTCCTCCCGACCCCAACCCTGCTTCAACGTTATATAAATTCTAAGGATAGCTCAGGAGAGGTGTCTCTGACCAGCCAAGCTGCCTGCAAGTCCTACAGGGGAGCTCTGAAAATACATACAGCTTTCATTAAGTCATCACTGATGCTCAAAAGGGGTTTCCAGTGGTGCATGTGCCTTTGAGTCATCCATGACCCTAAAAGTAATTTCTCACCCATCCTCTTGTAAGTCACCCCAGATCAATAAATTGGTTCACCAAGTTAGACTTGGTTGGAACTGGTTTTCAGTTTGTCACTGTGTCTGATATTGCATGAGGCAGATGTCTGTTCACATTTGCCCCAGGAAAAAAAAAAAATCAAACAAACCTAGTAGAAATGGTGGGGCCACCCTCGGCAGGCAGTGGACAGAGAAGAAAGAGGAAATCTGGGTGAGGAAGAGGCCAGCCTGCTGCAAGAGCTCATTCAGCAGGTGCTTGACAGCTATGTGCTTCCTGCCTCTCTGGGCAGCACTGAGCTCTGAAACCATTCCAGAATTCTGAGAAACTTCCTTTTGGATGTACTTACTGTGGATTTTACAGTCACAATAACTAACCAGAACAAATGGCATCAAGAAATAAGGCAAAACCCCACTACCCTGTTGAGAGCCAAGTACTTGGCCAGGACAGGGAAAGGACACCCAAGTTCACTGATTTGGTGGCAACTCTGAGCTCTTGACTATTGGGTTGATGGTGTAGCTCAGTGGTAGAGTGCTTGCCTTGCACAAGGCCCTATGTTCAATCCCCTGTACTTCTCTCTATCTCTTCTTCCTTACTCTCCTATTCCACACATCTCCTTTGGTAGCCTGAGTGCCTCTCACACCCTCATACTATGCACCAATCCTTGCTTGCTTCTTCACTGGTAAAACTGAAACAGAAAAGACCCCTCCCCCTAATCTCCACAGTTTGTTTGCTTTTGTGACAGAGTCTCATAGAGTCAGGCTGGGTTTGAACTCACTATGTTGCCAAGGCTGGCCTTGAACTCTTGATCCTTATGCTGGGATTACAGATGTGTGCCCCTAGGCACCATGTCTAGATTCAGTAACATCTATATCTGCTGGCTTCTGGAGCATACTGTGTCTGGTATGTTGAGCTAGCTGGTCCTTGTCTCCTTAGCTCTTATGACGTCTATCAGAAGAATTCAGGAAAGACACATAGAACAGTGTAGAAGATAGATAAGATGCATTACAGATTTCAAGAAGCACTCAAAGATGAGGGGACAATGGCCAGAAGAGCCATTGTCTGGTCCTACATGTTCAGGCAGGCTCTGTTCCATTTTCTGAAGTCCTGGAACAGACAGCTTTCCTGAGGGGTGTTTCCCTGCTCCCATGATTGACAGGCCCATTTGGATTTACTCTGGGGAGGGGAAAATAGTATGTCTTTGTTCTTTACCAGAAAGCTTCCCGCTAGAAATTAATCTTACCATTTTCTTGGCAGTTCTGAGAATTCTGTCTCAGCCCAGGGCCAGAGATACAGCCCGTATCTTCTTCTTTTGACCAAAAAAATCACATAACAAAGATTAGATGATTTAAAGAGATTTAAAAAATAAATCTTAAACAACAACCACCTATTTTTCCGGGAGGAAACAGCCTTTCCCTGATGGGACTCAGCAGTCAGGCCATTCCTTTGTCTGAGTGGGAGCCATCCCTCCACAGAGCATTTCAAAGCTTGAGAAACAATTGTGATACTGTCTTCTTCCTTGGAATCATTGTTCAACAGAGGCACAGTAGGTGGAGTCCCAGGCTGATGATGAGGGGGGAGTTCATCCCAAATAATGGCTTTGCCTGCTAATCCGACTAGCCACTTCACAGCACAATGTCCTTATTCTCTTTCTTCCTCAGGCCATGCCTTCTTGGCTTCCTTGGCTCTCCTCTCTTCTCAATCTGTAATGTGAGCACCCCAACATGTGAACACCCCAACATGCCAGCCTGTACCTCATGGATTGAATTGAGGCTGCAGTAACACAGTTTATCAGCCTTCTGCTGGCATTATAAATACGCACCACCATACCTGGCTTCTCTTTGTTTTTATTTTATGTCTTGTTAATTTTATTATTTTAGTTTGCTGGTATTTTATGGTTGTGAACTGCCTTGTAGGATGGGACTAGAACCCATGTCCTCTGGAAGAGCAATCTCTGCAGGCCAGTTGCTTTTATTCTAAACTAAAATTTTGTATGTGTGTGTGTGTGTCTGTGTGTGTGTGTGTGTGTGTGTGTGAAGACCAGGGGACAATTTGAGGAATTGGTTCTCTCTGGGGCTGTATTCCAGGGATTGAACTCAGGTCATTAGACTTGGCGGCAAGCACCTTTACCCACGGAGCCATGTCCCTGGCCCTCAACATAGTTTTAAATCTTTTTTTTTTTTTTAAGATTTATTTATTTATTATTTATACAGCGTTTTTGCTTGCATGTGTGCCTGCAGGCCAGAAGGCGGCACTAGATCCCGTTATAGATGAGATGCCATGTGGTTGCTGGGAATTGAACTCAGGACCATTTGGAAGAACAGGCGGTGTTCTTAACCTCTGAGCCATCTCTCCAGCCCCACCAGTCCCACAGTTTTAAATTTTCAAGTGCTGAAGGACCCAGGCTCACTTGGATACTTACTTTTTCTCTACTGTCTGTCTTTCCTGCGCTTTTGGTTTTGAATTGGTACAGGTGATCTGAGTTTGCTTTCTGTAACTGTGATAAAGCTTGGGGTCTGTTCTCTTTCCAGAAATAAGTGGAGGCTGTCAGAAGCTATCTTTTTTTTGTTTGTTGTTTTGTTTCTTTGTTTGTTTTTCCAGACAGGGTTTCACTGCAAAGCCTTGGCTATCTTGGACTCACTTTGTGGACCAGGCAGGCCTTGAACTAACAACGATCTGCCTGCCTCTGCCTCCCCAGAGTGCTGGGATTATAGGTGTGCCTACCACACCCAGCTGCTAGAAGCTGTCTTACTCTGTTAAAGTGAACTGTAGTAGAAGCAAGGAGGTATGAAAGGACAATAGTGTCTCACATGTGTTCTCAAGGGCTTTGGGGGTGGGAGTGGAAAATCAGCCAGCCTGCAGACACTGGCTCAGAGCCCTGTTTCTTATCTGTGTGTCTGGTTGTCTGATACCCAGCTGTGAGCTCTTTGCTTCCCACCCCTACTGTTCCTGATTTGGCTGATTTTGTTGTTTTCAGACAGGGTCTCACTGTGTAGCATTGGCTGAACTCAAATTCGCAGAGATCCATAAGCATTGGGGTTAAAAACTTGTGTCACCATGCCCAGATGCCTGGCCATGTAGCTGATTTAAATATACACATATGCATATATATGCATATATATAATTTGAAATTTATTCTTTCATTTATTTATGTTAGCATACTTATATAATGTCATATATGCTGATGCAGAGGCTATGGAGGAGTGTTGCTTACTGGCTTGCTCCTCATTGCTTGATCAGCCTGCTTTCTTATAGAACCCAAGACCATCAACCCAAGGATGGCACCACACACAATGGGCTCAGCTTTCCCTCATCCATCACTAATTAAGAAAACAGGCTTGCCTGCTTACAGCCAGATCTTCTGGAGGCATTTTCTCAATTGAGGTCCCCTCCACGACAGTTTGTGGCAGGTTCACATAGACCTGGGCAGCACCCATGCATACAATGTAACTCAATCATGTTCACCTCTCCCCGACTCCTGGGTCCTCACTAACATTCCCCTCCTAACTGTATTGCCTGGTTTGATCTCGTGCAGGTCCTATTGCAGGCAACCAGAGCTGTTTTGAGTCCATTAGTCTAAAGACTTGTCTTCCCACAGTCCTTCCCATCTCTGGCTCGTAAAATCTTTCCACCCCATTTTCTGAGCTTTGCAGGGAAGGAATTTAGGGACGAGTATTCCATAGTCTCTTATTCCCTGCCCTTTGATGAGCTGTGAGTCTCTGTATTAACCCTGTTCACTGTGCAAAGACAGTTTTCTGTTGAGGACTGAAAGCCATACTAATCTGTTGGTATAGTAATGTGTATTCAGAAGGCTGTTTGCTACTATGTTGTAAAGAAACAATAGTGCAGGTTGACCCCTAGGGCCCATGAACTTCTCAGCCATGGGTTCTTGGCCAGATCTGTAGCACCAGGCATGACTTTCCTCCTATGTATTGGGTTTTAAATCTAATCAAAACATGAAATTGGGACAAATGACTAACTGAGGCGCCTATTAACATATCAAGGTAGAAGTTGGCTATCTGTCCCAGCATCATTCAGTACCTGTGGCTCCTGGCAGCACTTCTAATCCCGCCCGCTACCTGAAACCTCTTCCTCCCAGGGTCCAGGCTTCTGTTTCCCTTCCTCACCAGCTTTTCTTTCCTGTATAAACTCAGCCATCTTGGCCACGTTGTTTCTTGGTTCCCTCATGCTCTCTGACCCTGGTCCACTTGCCCACCCTCCTCTTCTCTCTTTCTCTCACTTTCCCCCTACCCTCTCCTCTCATGGCCCAGTTCAGTCGTCTGGACCCTTCCAGATATCTCTGGCCCTTTTCTCTTTCATATCTACAATGAAAACCTCCCCCACCGTAGGTAGGAGCCGCCATGCCCTCAGTTTTTCATTCCGTTGTTCCTGTAGCATGCATGCTGCTGTCGCACTGTGGTTTTGTAGCTCAGAAGGTTGGCTTGGCTGTTTTCACCCTACCCTTCCTTTTAACTCCATTGTCCATTTTTACTGCAACCGGAAGTTTCCGGCATTGACCCTCCCACAAACAGCTAGCTCCTGCAGTGGTTTTTCATTCACTTGGTTGTTTGTGACAGGGTCTCACATGGCCCAGACTAGCCTGAAACTCGGTATGAAGCTGAGGTTCCTGATTAAGAAGTCTCAGGTTTGAGATTCAAGGAGGACACTGAAGCAGATTGTCCTTTTATAAGAGATTTATTAGAGGAATGATTAATGCCACATAAGGCAGCATGTCTGGGGTTCTGAGGAAAGTTCAGGTCCCTAAGACACAATGGAGGCTCCTTCTTATGTGTAGGTTTCAGAGAAAGGAGGAGTCTCCATGCCATGTGGTTGATGAGAGATTCATACTGCTTGGTTGTAGTCAGGCTTTTTCTGATTTCCAGACAGCACAGGGAGGGAGGAGTGTTGCGTTTTGGGGAAGGAATGTGTGACCTTAAGAATGTGGGAGCAGTGGGGAGGAGGGGCCCATTTAGGTAATATGTCTCTATCATGTGGGGTGTGACCCTGGTACACCCTGGTAGCTGGAGTCTGGGAGCCTGTGCGCAGAATCAGATGCAGGGGGAGAGAGACAGCTGCGGGTGGCTGTGACCTGAGGAGCTTTGCCTCTTGGCTCTATTACTGGTCCTCCGGCCTCCACCGAGACTCAGGCTTTTGCCAGGGTATATTTTGGTTGGTTTGTTGAGACTGTGTCTCCCTTTGCTGCTTGGGCTTTTCTCATATTCCTGCTCTCCAGTGATCCTCTGAGTAGCAGGGAACACTGGAGTTAGCCAGCAGGAGCACTCTCCTCTGCTTTGTGGTTTGAGGTACTTTATATATATGTTAACAACTGCCAAATTTACATAGCGGTCCCTCCACTGTATGCGTTGGGGGAATTTGCCTAGGATCCCCATGGTATCTATATTCATGAACATGGCTGCTGCTGTTCTTTATAGGAAATGGCTACAGAGTGCTAGCCACAGCTCTAACCCAAACTTAGCTTCAGAGCTCCTGACTTCAGTATCCAGGCATGCTCTCCTGTTCCTCTCTGAGCTCACTCTCCACAGCCTTATCTTTCCAGTTGCCTGAGAGTAAGTTGCCCTGCAGTCACACTGAACTCCTTTTAAAAGCATTTAGAGGAAGGGAGGAAATTTTGTTTTGTTTTATTTGATTATTACATATTTGTTGCGCGCGTTACCGTCTCGCCAGCAAGAACGACGCAGCACACACAGGATCCTTCTGCAGTAAAGCTTTAATGCATCTTGAGAGGGAGAGCATAAGCTTACAACGAGTAGAGACGGAGACTCCGAGCAGCAGAAACCCAGCCCTTATATAGAAAACTATCCTCCGCTTAGGATGTGTCAGCCTCTGATTGGCTGTTACTCATCAGGTGGGATGACGCCACGGGAGAGGCAGAGCACAATGAGTGGAAATTTCCTTTGCACATGCGCAGTTTTCTTGTTTATCGGTTTGGGACACAGGATATCAGCGCCATCTTGTAATGGCGAATGTGAGTGCGGCCCCTCACACATATTCCAGGTTGGTCTCATCTTCTGATTCTTTTGATTTCATCTCCTGAGTGCTGGGATTACAGATATGCACCAGTTTTATGCAATGCTGGGGACTGAAGTCAGGGGTCTGTGCATGCTGGACAAGTACCCTGTCAACTGAGATACAACCTATCACCCTTTATCTATCCATCTATCTATCTATCTATCTATCTATCTATCTATCTATCTATCTATCATCTATCTATTTTCAGTGTGTGTTGTAGTCAGGGTTTCTACTGCTGTGAAGAGATACCATGACCATGGCAACTCTTATGAAGGAAAGCATTTAATTGAGGCTAACCCACAGAGGTTTCATCCATTACCACCATGGTGGGAAGCATGGCGGCCTGTAGGCAGACATAGTGCTGGAGAGGGAGCCGAGAGTTCTACATCTGCGTGGGCAGCAGGAAGAGAGTGAGACAATGGGCCTGGCTTGAGCATCTGAAACCTCCTAGTCCACCCCCAATGGCACACTTCCCCCTCCAACAAGGCCACACCTCCTAATAGTGCCACTCCCTGCACTCATATACCACAATGTATATGAGTGCTTTGCCTACGTGTGTGTTCCTGGTACTTGCAGAGGCCAGAAGAGGGCATAAGATCCCCTGGGACTGGAGTTGTATACAAACTGTTGTGAGCTACCATGTGGGTGCTGGGAATTGAGCTGCTAGAAAAACAGACCAGCTAGTGCTCTTAACCACTGAGCCATCTCTCCATCTCTAACCCTGCCTTTTCTTGAATCAGTGTCTCACTGTGTAACCCAGACTGCCCTTGAATTCACATCAGTCCTCCTAACTCAGCTTCTGAATGTATGGGGATTGAAAGCATGAACTACTCACTTAGCTGTTAAACGTTCTTTCTCCAAAATGCTGTATCCATTTTGTCTTGTGGGTTTCTCCTCAAGGTGTTCCCAGAATCCAACCATTTTCCAGTCTTTTCTCTATTGTCACCATCACTTCAGGTTTGGATTAGCAGGATAACAGGCCAGCTAGTTCCCACAGTGAAGCTCAGATCTGTTTTCAACATGGCTGCTTGACATAGTTTTAAGAGTCCTGTTATGCCTTTGTTCAAAATCCTGACACAGTGGGGCTGGAGAGATGGCTCTGATGTTAAGAGCATTGCATGCTGTTTCAGAGGACCTAGATTCACTTCCTAGCACCCACGTGGCACCTCACAACTGTCTATAAATGCAGTTCTAGGGGATCTGACACACTCTACTGGCCCCTGCAGGCACCAGTCACACAAGTGGCAAACAGACATATATGCAGCCAAAATACCCATCCACACAGAATAGAATAAAATACAGTAACATAAGAATAGTCTAACACAACTCCCACGTCACTCAGATTAAATACTCTGGGTCGTACAATGGCTTCTAGGCCTCATGTATCAGTTCTCATGTTCCTTTGTCCATATCTACCAGTAACATTTACCACTCCAGACACATGTGTATTCTCGCATGCCAGGCATGTGCCTGCCTAAGACTTCCATAGCAGTTATGCCCTCTATGTGGAATGCTGTGTGCTTAGATAACCAAGAGGCTGACCTAGCTCCTGTGAGTATTGCTCTGATGTCACACTTTTCCCTAGGCTCCTCTGCTTCTCTCTCTCAGTCTCTTCTATTATTTTTTTCTCCAAAGAATATACTTACCACTGTCCAAAGTCCTCGCTCATTTATTGTGTGTGTTGATTATCCCCTCTCCCCGACAAGTTCCACTAGGCTGGCTCCTCCAGGCAAAGCATTTTGTCTCCATATTTTCCACCGTTCCAAGTGTTTTACCATGCCACCTGGCACTCCCTGTCGATCCACTGTCTGACCACTAGGCCAATCAGAGTAATTTGATTTTTCGACAGACAGGGTTCAATAAGACAAGGTCCAACTCAAGGTTACCAAACAAGAAGCCGAAAGAAAGAGTATAAATAAGACTCTGAAATCCCAGGTCAATAAATCAATAGCACCCCAAGCCAAGATGCAGCCTACATAATAAATGCTGAGGGTCAATTTTGTGGCTTAACTGATAGTGTGCCTTCCTGCCATGCACAAGGCCCTGGGTTCAGTTCTAGCACCACCTAAATTGAGTATTGTGATGCACTCCCAGAACCCCAGCGTTTAGAGGCAGGAGGGATAGAAGCTTACTCTTATCTTCAGCTACACTGTGAGTTTGAGGGAAGCATTGTTACCTGAGACCCTTCTCAAACAAAACAAAACAAAAGAAACACACAGCAACAATCAAACAAACTCAGGTGTAGAAGGAATCTATTTGTCTATATGGAAGCATCACCTGTCAATAAAAAGCTAATGGCCTAAAACTGAGGCAGGAAGTAAGAGGTGGGACATCTGGTAGACAGAAAGATTCTGGGATAGAGCCAAGCCTGGGAGTTTTACCCAGAAAGATGTGAGGAGGACAGACACAGGGTACCTGAGCAGAGATAACCAGCCACATAGCAGAATTAAGTATAGAATAAATAGGTTATTTTAAGTTATGAGCTAGTCAGAGAAGAGCCTAACTATACGGCCTAGGTATTTCTAAATATATTTTGAGTCTCATGAGTCATTATTCTGGGAGCTTGGGGCAGAAGGAAAAACATACCCTTGTATACTCAGGAGTTTTCAAAATGACAATCTGCCTGCCTCCAGGTGATACTGTCAGAAAAGCTGAACAAACAGCTATCAGAAGAGTAACAGCTAGTCTCAACATATTTTTAAAAGGCCATACCCAGAGCTGCAATATCATTAGCAGAAAATACCAGAAAACCTCTCTTTTCTAAGTACTAGATGCTCAGCTCTAGATGCTTGACAAAACAGAAGCAAGACATCATTTAAAAATGCTTTTGTGTCAGCCAAGAATGGTGGTGCACGCCCTTACTACCAGCAGTCAGGAGGCAGAGGCCAGCCAATCTCCGAGTTAGAGGCCAGCCTGACCTACAGAGTGAGTTCCAGCCACAGCTACACAGAAAAACCAAAAACCAAAACCAAAACTAAAAGACCTTTTGTGTCAATGGCTTGGCAATGCAAGACCCTCTCAGCAAACTCAGACCAAGGGTCACAGGACTAGGAACTGAAAACTGGCTAGCAGAATACTACTAGATCACAGAGACAAAACTTTGAATCAGATTTGTACAGAATTCAGGGAGTGGAAAACCTAGTGGGACCAAAGTCTACGGGGGAACTCTCACACAAACTACAAGTGGCACTCAGGACTTTGGGAAGATCAGTATTTGCAACCAAAATCATGCAGGGAATGCACAGCAAGGGGCTGGTATCTGAGACTCTACTTGTGAAGTTTGTTGTTGTTGTTTTTAATGGACTGAACATTAAAAACACAAGCATCTTAAGCAAATAGGGCAATGGGACTGCCTGATGCAGGTGAACTTGCAGGGCTCATAAAAGCAGGACTGCCCATGGTAGAAGAACTCCTAGAGATGAGGCAGGACCGCAGTAATCAGGCCAGTCAGGTTTCTGCTCTCTTTCCTGTACATTCATATCACATTTCCTTTATTCTTTCATTTCTCTTGCAAAGAACATAGCCTGGCCTGGTTTGTAGGATCTCTGGGGCTCAACCACCTGAGAAGCGGGAGTTTCTACATTATCTGACAGTATCTGTCTATCTATCTATCTATCTATCTATCTATCTATCTATCTATCTATCTATCTATCTATCTATCTATCTATCTATCTTTTTAAGACAAGGTCTCTCTGTGTAGCTCTGGCTGTCCTGAAACTCACACTAGGTAGACCAGGCTATCCTCGAACTCACAGAGATCTGCTTGCCTCTGCCTAGCTAGTGCTGGGATCAAAAGTGTGTGCTGAAACTCTCTTATTCTCCTCCCTTTTTACCCCATAGTTCCACCATCTATTTACACCCTCCTCCTCTACTTTCTATTCCTTTTCATCTTTCTTTTAAGACTATTTAATTTTGTGTGTATTTGTCTGCATGTTTGCCTATATACCATGTACATATGCCTGGCACTCCCAGGATTCAAAAGCAGTTGCTGAATCCCCTAGAACAGAGTACTGATGGATGTGAACCATTATGTGGGTGCTTACCGAACCCAGATCCTCTGGAAGAGCAATGAATGTTCTTAACCACCGAGTCATCTCTCAAGCCCCCCACCGCCATTTTCTGCCAGAACAATAGAAATTATTGTTTTACTGTTTTTCTTCTCTTTTCCACTCATACTCATAGCTAAGACATCAGTACATACTAATGTTTTATTTAGCTGCTAGCAATGCCCCTTTATTCCTTAAAATGATTGGTGCATAGGAGTTGACTGTTTTGTAGTTGACTATTACTGTTTTCATAGTGGGTCTACCCTGAACAGTGATTTTTGTTGCAGACAGCATTCTGTTCTCAGGAGAATACAGGACATGATGCGTAGTGGTCTAAACACCAGTCTAAGAGAGGAAGGTAACATCTCCCTCCTACTACAGCCCAGGTACTCCCAAACCCTGCAAACATTTCTGCCTAAAGGAGGAAATTAATTTAAATTAAAAAAGAAAAATAACCAGCAACCTAACAACCAAATGTGTAAGTCTCAACTCAAAAACAGAAGTAACATGACGAACTGAGTATCCTGCATAATATTAACTGAATATAAGCTAGGGTAGGTGTGGAAGAGGAAATCTCAATGGAGAAAACTCCCTACTAGACTGACCAGCGGGCAAAGCTATGGTGTATTTTCTTGAGTGATGATTGATATGAAGAGCCTGGATCATGGTGGCTAGTGCTACTCCCGGCTAGTGGCCCTGAGTGTTCTAAGAAAGTAGGATGAATAAGCCTTGGGAAGCAAGCCAATAAGTAGCACTGCCCCATGCTTTCTGCATCATTCCTGCCCTATTTCCCTTCAGTGATAGGCTCGTATACTACAAGGTGAAATGAACCCTCTCCTTTACAAGTCACTTTTGGTCATGGTGTTTCATCACAGCAACAGAAATCCTCAGACAGCAAGACAACAGGTCTCCTCCAAAAAGACAAATCTCACAGTAATGGCTCCAATGACAGTGACTAAAATGAAATTCTAGACAAAGAAATCAAAAGAATGGTTATCAATATGTTCAAGAAGTTGAAGAGGATACAAATAAACTCTTGAATGAATTTCTAAAGAGTACAAATGGCAGAATGAAGTCAATGCATGATATGAAAGTGGAATTCAATAAAGAGAACTACTGAAGAAAAACTACACACACACACACAAAATTCTGGGAATGAACTTCATTAACTCAAATAAAAAGCTCAGGGGAAAGCCTTGCCAATATGCTGATTATATGGAAGATGGAATGCCAGGGCTTAAAGACAAAGTGGAGGAATCAAAACATTCAGTTAAGAATAAAGTTGTTTTTTTTTTAAGTGTGTGATTGGGGATGAGAGATAGCTCAGCAGGAAAGGGGACTGGCTATCAATCCTGATGACCTGAGTCCCTTCCCCAGAACCTCTCTTCTCTCATACACACTAACTAAATGGCTTAAAAAAAAAAAGTACAAACAGAACATGTGATATCTTTGGTACACTATAAAAATATCAACTCTAGAAATTAACGCCATAAAAGAAGTGGAAGAATCCCATGCAAATTCACAGAAAACATTTCAATGCAATCATAGCAGAAAAACCTCCCAATCTAGGTACAAGAGGCACACAGAGTAGCAAATAGACAGGACCAGAAAAGAAACCCACGCCCATCATATTATAGCTAAACCAAAATATACAGAACAACAAGAACAAGTGTTGAGAGTTGCGTGTAAAGGCAAGATCATCAGAACAAGAGCTGATCTCTCCGTAGAAACTTTAAAAGCCAGACGTGCATAGGATGATGTGCCTCTGGTTCTGGAAGACTACAGCTGCAAACTTGGGCTACTGTGCCCAGCAAACGGAGAAAGAAAAGCTTGCCACAATAACAGCAGGTCTGAATCCCAGTGAGTGAGAAGGAGATCAGTATCACGCTTTTTGAGCCAAATTTGAAGCAAGCTTTATTAAATACAGGCCGGAACCATGGAGGCTGGCCAGGTGCATACTTAGGATTCCCAGAGAAAGGCTGCAAATTACATCAGTCTGGTGCTTATAAAGGTGAAACCCACAAGGCTCTGTGCTTTCCACCTTCGTCCAATCAGGATCAAGTATACATCCTGACGTACTTCCTGCATACATAACCTCCCTCCTACATGTGATCAGGTATATCCTGTGCTGTTGGGGCAACCAACCTTGTCTACAGAAGTGAAAACACATGACTTGCTATCTTATACAAACAACAGCCCCCCAGCATTCCAGGAAGTTATCTGTCCTTGGGCAAGTGGGTCTTTCTTATTAAAGGTATTTTTTGTTTCATAGATCTCTTCAGTATAGTAATTTAAACTTAAAAGATAACTTTAGCCATCACACTACCAAGACAACTTTACTGAGGACATTGAAAGGGATTCTTTGTACAAAGTGGAAGATGAACACGTCCAAGAGGCTATGAGAAAGAGCGAACAATACTAGAACAATAGTTAAGCAAGTAAGGATTAGGAAAATGACACACTCAATCAACAAAATGGTAGGATTTAATACACATTTTCTAACAATAACTTTAAATAGTAATGGTCTGATTTCTCCCAATAAAAAGACACAGACTGGCAGATAGGATTTAAAAGCAGGATATATCTGTTTATTGTTGCTAAGAAACATACCTCACAATCAAAACACACTACCTTAAGTGATTGGATAGAGAAAAGTATTCCAAGAAAATAAAACTAAGTGTCATTGTTCTAATGTCTGACAAATAGATTTTAAACAAGCAAAAATATCCAAAAGAGATAAATAAGGTTACTATATATTTATTAAGGGAACAATCTTTTATTATAATATTAATACTCTAAAATATACATGCCAAAGTCAAGTCCAATTTCATAAAACAAATACTACTAGATGTAAAGTCACAGACTAAAACCAACACAACAATAGTGAGTGACTTCAAATGCTCCACTCTCACCAACAAACAATTGTTAAAGCAACTTTTATTTCCCTGATTTAATTGTTGTTGTGGGGTGTGCTTACTACCTCTGTCTGCTAACTCAGGCCTAGTCCTAGAAGCTTATAGCATCCATAATCTATAATCTAGGCCTTGAATGTTTTCAGTCTCTGAGACTTACTGCTGAATAAGCTCATCCTTTCGAGCTTTTTCTGAACTCTGGCTGGCTGATTCAACCCAACTGTTCCAGCTCAAATGCTTCTCCAAGCTGGCTGATTCAAACTGGCTTCTCCCAACTTCTGACTGAATTGCTCTGCTTGGTATCAACCTAACTCTAGCAATCTGTTCTAATTTTCTGGCTCCTTCTGTCTTCACCAGTGTCTAGCTTGTTCTCTCTTCAACCTGTCTCTGTGAAACTCTCCCAGTAAAACTGCTCTCCTCCCTTTCTCCCTCCGCCCTGCTTTCCTAAATCCTCTTTTTATTTCCCTGACTCTTCTGGTGAGAGTTGAATATTTCCTATCTCTGCCTCTTTCTGTCAAGTCTTTCTCTGATTTTTCACCTTGTCTGCCCCTCAGTTAGACACCACTTTCTAACACTGGTGCTTCCTTCCTCTACAAAGTAACTTTACCTTCATTGTTTAGGAATAAACCTGTGTACTAAGGGCATCCATAGTAGCCTTGTTGCTGGATTAAAATGACAAGACTCTACAGACAAGTCATTCCAACAAAAATTAATCACAGAAACAGTTATTAAATGCCATATCATATAAACCTAACAGGCACATTCTCAATATTCCATGCTAGCACATTCTTCTCAGTAGTCCATGGAATGCTCTATAAGAGCATATATTAGGAAACAAAATAAAAAATAATTTCTTGTATTCTATTAGATCACAATGGAATAAAGCTAAAAATCAACAGCAGGAGAAACCACAGAAAATCCACAAACATATAGCAATTAAGCAATAGACTACTGAATGGTGGAAAGTTAATTGAAGAAATTAAAAAACAATTTTTTAAAATCCTGAAATCAAACGAAAATGGGAATACAATGTGGAGAGCCGCTTAGGCGTGCTCGGGCAAAACGCCATTACGAGATGGCGCCGACATCCGGCTCTGACCCTGGAAAATAAGTAATATTACACATGCGCAAGGGCAAAAGCGTGCCAAGTCTTGGCCCAGCCCGGGTGTCATACGAGGTAATGAGCAAGCAGCCAATCAGAAGTGAAACGCTGCTCTAGGGTGTATATAAGCAACACCTTTTCAGGGCTCGGGGTCTTCCTCTTTCCATCGCAATAAACGCTTGCTGCAGAAGGATCCTGGTGTCCTCGTGCGTTCTTGCTGGTGAGACGATTGCGCGGGTCACAATACAACATACCAAAATCCACGGGATACGTATGAAAATGGTCCTAAAGGGGAAGGCAATAGGTTTAAGTATCTACATTAAAAAAATCAGAGATCTAAAAAAAATAATAGTGATGCACTCTAGAGCCTTATAAAAACACAAATAAATCAAACAAAACAATAATGGTAATAAAAATAATTGAATCATGACAGAGATTAATGAAACAGAAATGAAAAAAATGCAAAGAATGAAATAACTGAAAAGCTGATTCTTTGAAAAATATGATTGACAAATTCTTAGGAAATTAATGAAAAGAACCAAAAGAGAAAACGTTAATTAGAAATGAAAAGCGAGACTTTACAATAGAAATCAATGAGCCAGGTGTGATGGATCATACTTTTAGTCCCTGAAGCAGAGGCAGGATCTCTATGAGTTCAAGGCCAGCCTGGCCTGCACAGTGAGTTCCAGGCCAGTCAAAGCTATATAGTAAGACCCTGTCTGAAAAACAAAACAATAGATACTAATGAAATTCAGAAAAATTGTAAAACTATGCCCTGAAAACTCATGTTCTATTAAACAAAAACAACTTAAAAAAAGGATACATTTCTAGATGTCTATGACCTAACACAATTAAGTCAAAATCAATTAAATATTTAAATCGATCCACAACAAGTAATGAAATGGAAGCAGTAATTTAAAAGAAAAGGGGGGGCATAGGAAAAGAAGAGGGAGGGAGGGTGGGATTTGAAGAAGGTGGGTGAGGGGGTTATAGCTGGGATACAAAGTGAATAAATTATAATTAATAAAAATAAAATTAAAAAAATTTTTAAAGAATATGAAAAAAACTTAAAAGAAGTCCATGTCTACATGAAATTTTTTCAGAATTCTCTCCAACCCTTAAAACACTAACACTTATCTTTCTCTGATTATTCCATAAAATTGAAAAGGAAAAGAATGCTTCTAAACTTTTCCCCCCTTTGGGGGGAATGTTTTGAGACAGGGTTTCTCGGTGTGCAGCTTTGGCTGTCCTAGAACTCTGTATATCAGGCTAGCCTTGAACTCACAGAGATCTGACTGCTTCTGCCTCCCAAGTGCTGGCATTACAGGTGTGTACCGCCAACACCTGGCAAAACCATACTTCTTAATCCTTCTCAAGTAGCACCACTCCCTGATGACTAAGCATTCAAGTATATGAGCCTATGGAGGACATTCTTATTCAAACCACCATACTAGATAAAAACACAACAACAAAAATAAATGACACACCAGCCTCCCCAATGAGAATAAATTCTCAGTTAGATGGATATTTGCAAATCAAATTCAAGAACACACCAAAAGATCATTCATTGTAATCACATTGGCTTCATTCTAGAGACACATAGATGGCTCAACATAAGGAAATCAGTAAATGAAATATTTCATGTAACTGGTATCAAGGACAGCAATCACATGATCATCTCAAAGAGGCCTTTGACAAAATTCCATCCAGGAAAAGCCCAGAAGAGACTGGGAATGGAGTGAACAAATCGCAATGTGATAACAGCATGTTGAACAAATCTCCATCTGACATTGTGCTAGATGGAGAAAAACTTAAACCTTTCCAGTAAGATCAAGAACACAACAGAAGTACCCATTCTTTCCATTCTTATTCAGTGTAGTGCTTGCCGTCCTAGATAGAGCAATAGGACAAGAGAAGGAAATAGAAAGGGAAACAAGGAAAAAGTCAAGTCTCCTGAATTCCAGATGACAAGACTACATAGTAAGAATCCATAAAGACTCTACCCTAAACCCCTAGAAACTGATAAACCCTTTCATCAAAGTGGAAGGCTAGGAAAATCAACACATACAAATCAATTGCATTCCTATGTACTATCAGCAAACATGCTAAGAAAGAAATCAGAAGGACAATGCCATTCACAATGGCCTCAAAAATAAACAAACAACACACATACAAAACAAAGAAACAAACAAAACCAAACCAAAAAGCTACAACTGTGGAAAAACCCAATGAAGGAAGGGAAAGACCTTGACAACGAACTTTAAAACACGAAAAAAAGAAATTGAGGAGACGGAAAGAGCTTCCATGCTTACGGATTGGAAGAGATAATATTGAAAGGAACAGGCTAGCTTTACAGGTTTCTTTACAAATTCTATACCCCATGTTAAACTAGGATCGTCCGATACTTTTCCAGAAATCGGTAGGTGAATTGAGACAAGCTCCACCCTGTTGCAAAGGAATGGGAAAGGTCTCCCTGCTGTGGAGGGGTGTCCAGATCTGCAGTAGAGATAACGTTGCCTAGTAACCGGTCCAGATGTCACAGCTCCCCACCCACATCAGGGCAGGATCAGATGGACTTGGCGCCTAAAATGAACCAATCATTTTAAAAGTCAACCACTCTATCCAATCCAGTGTCACCAAGCTTGCAACCTCCACTAATCCCCCCCCCCCACACACACACACACTCCTTCCCTTAAAAACCTCAGTCTTCTGTCTCTCCTGGCTGTTCGCTGGTTTTGTGGTGGGCAGCCACATCGCGCGATGGCTAAAATAAACCTCTTGCTATTGCAACAATGATCAGTCTCCTGAGTTCTCTTCAACCCCCTCAGGAAGTTAGGGTCCCCCATGGGCCTAACAATATTGTAAAACAAGCACAACAACAAAAAAGCCATTCTCCCAAGAGCAAGCTACAGATTTAGTGCAAACGAAGTCAAAATTCTAATGCTTCTCTTCACATAAGTAGAAAAAAATGTTAACATTCATATGGAAGAAAAAAATTGCACTTCCAAATGCAATCCTGAGCAAAAGGATAATACTGGCAATATTGTCATATCTGATTTTAAGTTATGCTACTGAGTCATAGTAACAAAAAAATAATATAATATTGCTAGAGAGAGAGAGAAAAAAAAGGTCCATTAAGGAAAAACTGATCAAGAAAAAAGAATCTTGGGCCAGGTAGAGGCCTGACTTGGGCCTGGTAAAACCCTTGTCCAAGGGACCACCCCCTGCCAGAGCCCACCGGCAGAGTCAAATGGTTCCTAAGTGGGAAGTGAGGATTGAAGGAAAATTTAAAAACCAGCACACGACACCTGGGATCTGTTTGAGAGGGCTTCCAGGAGAAACTGTCACTCGGTTTATTCCATAATCCCTTTCATAGTCAGAGCAGAGCACCTCAGTAAAATGAAAGGGTTTGTTTACCTCGACCACCTGTCTGTGTGATCCTCCCACAAACAAAAGGTGAACATCCTGCCTGCTGTCTCAAACAAAAGGAGGTGGACTTGGCGAGACATTCTGCTTATCCCTGACTCCAGGTGAAGGGCCAGGTGAAAACATGTCTTTAGCCTAGCACATTGGAGACAGAAGCAGGCAAATCTGAGTTCCAGCCCAGTCTGGTCTACAGAGTGCAGCCAAGGCGATACACAGAGAAAACCTTCCACCCCCCAAAAAGCCCAGAACAATAATAATAATGATTATTTTGTAAGATTTATTGTTTTATGAGTATTTTGCCTGCATGTGAGTCTGTGTACCACATGAACAGAAGTACCATCTCTCCAGCCCCTAGACTAATTATTTCTTCAATGACACACTATACTTTTCCTTCCCAGAATTTTTAGCATAGTCCCTACAAACCTGTGGGGTTTGGCTGCAATCTGCTCACCTCTCTACAACCTTCCCTTTTTCTCTTTTCTGTCTCTTCCTGGTGCTGGCCAGAGCTAAGAATGCTTTTTCTGGTACTTCAGGTTTCCTGCACTTTCTCTGAACACCTCCCTCACCATGGTTGGGAAGACCTCTATTCAGTTAACTCAAACAGCATGTCTTTTTTTCCTTCTCTCTGCCATTCTCCTCCTCTGGGCAGTTGCTGAGATTTATAGCTTGCCTGCCTTGGAAGTTTTTCTTTTAAATGATAATAAAATTATCCTTGAGCTTCTGTTTGAGTCCTTGTTAAACTATCTTATTAATGAGACAAACTCCAAGAGGGACCCCAATTTTCCCATTATCAGTTCTGCCACAATAACAGACACATAGATCAGTGGAAGAGCACAGACACACAGATAAAAACCCACACAGTAGCAGCTGAAGAATCTTTGCCAAAAATACACACAGAAGAAAAGACAGCCTCTTCAGCAAATGGATATTCACATGTAGAAGAATGAAACTACATCCTTCATCTCACTGGTTTATTTGGTTCCTATTCTGTATTTAAAACATGACCAAAAGCAACCTTAGGGAGTAAAGAGTTTACACTGGTTCTCAACTTTCCTAATGCTGTAACCCTTTAATATAGTTCCTCATGTTGTGGTGACCCCTTCCTTCAAACATAAACTTATTTCATTGCTACTTCATAACTGTACTTTTGCTACTGTTATGAATCATAATATAAATATCTGATATGTTACCCTAAGGGGTTGTGACCCACAGGTTGAAAACTTCTGCCTTATTGGCTTACATGTCCCAATCACAGCCCATCATTGCAGAAAGCCAAGGCAAGAAGAACTCAAGGCAGAAACCTGGAGGAGCCATGGAGACCTTGGAGGAATGCTGCCTCACTGCCTCACTCCTCCTGGCTTGCTTCCTTTGCTCTCTTATATACCCCAGGACCATCGCCCAGGGATGGCATTGTCCACAGTGGGCTGGGCCCTTCCACATAAATCATCAACCAAGAAAATGACACATTGCTTGCCTATAGACCAGTCTAATGGGGGTATTGTCTCAATTAAGATTACCTCTTCTCAAGTGAGTCTGGCCTATGTCAAATTGACAAAAAATAAAATAAAATAAAATTAACCAACACACTTTACTGGGACAAAAATTAACTCCTAATAGATCAAAGACCTCAATATAAGACTGAAGCTCTGAAAAAAAAATGTAGGGGGAAAATGTTAAGATATAGATAAAGAGACAGTAGAGATGGCTTAGTGATTAGAAGCACTGGCTGCTCTTCCAGAGGACCCAGGTTCGATTCTCAGCACCCACATGGCAGCTCATAACTCTAGTTCCAAGAATCCAACACCCTCTGCTGGCCTCTGAAGACACCAGGCCCATAAATGATACACAGACATACATAAAGATAAAATCCCTTACAATGAAATAAAGGGGAGAAATTAAAAATAAAACTAGAGATACAAGTATATACAGAGGCTTTCTAGAACCCAAGTTACTCAGGAAATGCAGCCTATGTTCAACAAGTGGGACTGAAGGAAATTTAAAAGCTTCAGTACTGAAAAGGTAACCGTTAATGGAGTGAAGAGACAGCCTACAGAATGGGAGAATGCCCTTGCCACTACATCTGAGAGATTAATGCATAGAACATATGAAGAAGTAAACAAAACTGAAGCAACAAGGAAACAACCCAATTAAAAAATGAACAATGAGATGAGCAAACTTGTCAAAATAGGAAATTCAAATGGTTATTGAAATTTGAAAATTGTTAACCTCACTGGCCACGGAGGAAATGCAAATCAAAATTACACCCAGATTCTAGCTTACCTCAATTTGAATGAAGTCATCAATAAGAAAATAACATCAGATGCTGACAAAGACATGGATAAAAGGGAATCCTTATGTATTGCTGTGTAAACTAGCCCAGCCATGGAAGACAGCATGGTGGTTTCTCAAAAAGCCAGCAATAGGGAAAGTATGATGGCTTATCAGGTAAAGGATAGAGGAGAAAATGTGGTTAGGGGTAGGGTTACCTTTGGCAGTCCATTCCAAGGTGTGCCCCTGAGGAATTACTCCATGAAACAAATCTAGGGTAAGGTTTGTTGGAGGAGGAGAGGTTGACCATCTTGGTGGTAGGGAAGGCAATGTTAAGGAGACAGAGAGATCTAGGGGGCTAGGTGCCCTTTTCTGTGCAGCACACGCCTGGCGCCTAAGGTGCTGCTAGGTCCCTGAGAGCAGGCCAGTGGGAACATCTGCTTGCTAACAAAAGGTGCTTGCTGCCAAGCCTGATGACCTGACTTTTACCCCTAGAACCCACATCTTGGATGAAGAAAACCAGCTTCCTGCAAGTTGTCTTTTCTTTTTTATAAAGATTTTTATGTATTTATTATGTATACAATGTTCTGTCTACACGCACACCTGCATGTCAGAAGAGGGCACCAGATCTCATTATAGATGGTTGTGAGCCACCATGTGGTTGCTAGGAATTGAACTCAGGACCTCTGGAAGAGCAGCCAATGCTTAACCCTGGGCCATCTCTGTAGCGCCCCAGCAAATTGTCTTTTGATCTCTAGGGCATATGCATGTGCGCACACACACATACACAATAACTAATTGTTAATAAACAAACAAACAAACAAATAAGAACCTTTCCCAATCTCACAAACAAAATAGTCAAACTAACAACAGGTCTTCTGCGTGACCCAGCCACACTACACCTGGGTATTTACCCACAGCCTCCAAATTGACCTATCAGAGAGACCCTCCACACTGGTGTTGACTGCTGCACAGCGGAGTTGAGGAAGTAGCCTAGATGTCCATCAACAGAGAAATGGGTAAAGGAAATACGGTGCACGATGGAATTGTTTCCAGTCATAAAGGACTTATTGCTACCAGGAAAATGGATGCTGCTGGAGAGCCTATTAAGCAAATTAAGCCACACACAGAAAGCCAAATATAGAGTGTTTTCTCTCATTTGTAGTTCCTAGAGTTTTATATAGACACACAAAAACCATAATACATTATATATAATGTATATATACATTATACATTATGTATAATATGCTTTGTCAGCATATCTTGTGTATATACACATACATAACATGTAATGTATATGTAATATACATTATATATAATATATATGTATACATAGACATGTATTATATGAATGACTTGAAACTAGAAATAAAGTTACCTAAGGGTCAAAGGGAACCAATAAGAAAGGGAAGAGTGAGGATAAGGAAGGTGTGGAGTGAGGGCAAACAAGATACAGAGGTACAAAGGCTTAAAGAAGAAAGCGGAGGGGCTGTGTAGAGTGCACACTGCTCTTCCGGAGGACCTGCGGCAGGTTCCTAGCATCCGTGTCAGGTGGTTCACAGCTGCTTGGACTGCAGCTTCAACAGAGCAGACCCCTCTTTGGCCTCAGCAGCACTCCCCCACCCCGCAAAACACCTTTTTAAGACATAAAAAGAAGAAGCGTTGTTTTGTTCTCTTTCTTCGTGAGAGGTTGGTGGTTGGTGTTCAGGGAAGGAATGATGATTGTCTGGCCAGGAGTACGGAGACAGTACTAAGAATCGCTGCTGTCCAGACTTGGCTCCTGTCCACAGCCTCTGGTTAGAGGAGCCTTGCAGCAGAGCGGCCTCTCTCTTTGCCGGACTGGGAATGGAATGTGGTCTGGGGGAAGGGGCAACATTCCTGGGCAGGTCATTACAGATAAGCACGCCGCAAATCGATGTCCTTCCCTTCAATGCCACTGGAGACCCAGAATCCTAAGGCAGGCCAGTGGGCCTGCCTGACGCCTAGCCTCTCAGCTTCAGAGGAGTGCGTTGTGCCAGGCAACGCCAGGCTATGCTGCCGATGGGCCTTCACCTACGAAAAAGGCTCCTTTGCGATTTTATTGCGGGCCATGGGCACAGATGGTTAGTGTAAGATACTTGCTTTCATGGACCTTACGTTTCGGCTGGGGAAAGGAAGCAATGAAGCGTGACTTAGACAATTGAGGTTATGGTAGGCTTGAAGAGAAGTGAGCATGGGGAGGTGATGGGAGTGGATGCTCAGGGCCAAAGGCCGTGACACACAGGCATCCAGACTCAGAAGCCCTTCTTCCTTCCTCCATGACTGAGCAGCAGCCCCAAGCTGAGAGCACACACGGTCAGCTGCGAGAAGGGGGGCAATGGAGCTGATTTGCCGAATACTGTTCCTGCTTTTCCTGCTGCAGAAAATCTACACATATTCGTATAAAAAGAGCTCACGGGCACAGACCGATGCGAGCACATTCCTGAGCATGCTCATTTCTGAGTCACAGTCACGTGTCCAAAACAAACAGTAGGTACATTCGGGAGCACAGATTCAGTCCTTGTAAGTTTCTCTCCAGAGCCCTGGGTGAAACTGCAGGCAAACTTTAAGGCACTTCAATGGTGTTTTAAAGGGACAGCCTCTTCCCGCTGATACTGGAACCTGACTCCAAAAGTGACCGCTTGTCAGGCATCTATACTGGTTCACACACTTCCCCCACTGCGGTCATCCCGAGCGTGGGGAGCCTGGCGTGGTAGTGCACTTCTCTAATCCTAGCATTTGGGAGGTAGAAGCACAAGAGCAGTGGGTGAGTAAGGAAGGACGGAAGATGGGGTGGGAGCAGTATTATGGGATGGACCAAGCAAAGGGCAGAAGCTGACAGCTTCCAGAGAAGTACTGGATCTGATTGTAACTTCATAAATATTACAAATCAGAGGGATATGGAAAGTGCATTTCAATTGTCCAAGCAAAAAATCATGGCAAATTCATGAGGGTAAGTGGAGATATTGGAAAATAAAATCACAAGGAAGAATTAGGGCCCTGGTTCAGTTGATAGGGAATGTGTCAGGCCCTGGGTTCAAGCCCAGCACCACATAAACAGGACTTGGTGGCTCATGCCGTAGCCTCAGGGCTCAAGAAGTAGAGGCTGAGGATCAGAAGTTCAAAGACACACTTGGCCACATGGTGACTTCCAAGCTAGCCTGGAAAACCACAGAACCCCTATCCGAGAACAAACAAATCAACACAAACACACACACAGACTCAACAGATGGTGGAGGTTTTAGGGTGAAAGAACAGCAACTAAGGCACTGGCTGGAAAGCCTAGACAAAATGGAGAGCTTCTGGTTCACTGAGAGACCCTATCTCAAGGCAGTCAGGTGAAAGAAACAGAGGAAGCCACTTGATGTCTTCCACAGCCTCCACATGTACTCGCATGGGTGTGTTCATACATCATATATACACACAATAAGAATTTACTAATACATTAATTTAGAATTTTAAATATGCATGAATTTATATACATGCATATGAATGTAATTTAATTTAATGCCTATGACTAAGAAGAACATAACGGCTAGTGAGCTACATTCCAGTCCATCTTAGCTCCTTTTGCTAAACCCAAATCATTAACTTTGTTTTTGTTTGCTAGGGATTTGTCTCATTATATTAACTTGTGTTTTAAAATCTTTCTGAATTTGTTTCAATACTTTTTTATTAAGAGTACTAAAGGATCAGTTTCCCTAGCTTCTGTGAATTTTAGAAAATATTCGATTTATATAATGCTTATTTATTTTGAAGCCAATTGAAATAGGCCTCTCCTGGGCTGGAGAGATGGCTCAGAGGTTAAGAGCACTGCCTGCTCTTCCAGAGGTCCTGAGTTCAATTCCCAGCAACCACATGGTGGCTCTCAACCATCTATAATAAGATCTAGTGTCTTCTTCTGGCATGTAGGTGTATAAGCAGATAGAACATTGTATACATAATAAATAAAATATTTAAAAAAAAAGAAATAGGCCTCTCCTTTGAGAACTTGAAATCCAATTTGTTAGGAGTCTGTAGATTTGGAAAGTATTCTATGTTCTTGCCATGAGAGCAAAGACCCTCCTGGGTTGAGGGTGTGAGCGGACAGACGTGAAAGTCTTGGCTCCAAGACTTCAACTCAGGCTTAAGCAAGCCCTGAAGCATGTCATAATACCAGAGACTGGGAGATCCAGGACCCCAGCCTGGTGACAAATTGATCAAGACCAGGCACTTGCAACAGTCCAACCCTCTGACCATGGTGAAAGGCGGCTGAACCCTATAAAGATCTCCTCTTGGGACAGGGAATCAAGGAAACTTCTAGTTCAGCTCCAGATACTAATCCTAGCTTAGCCATGTGCTAGACCTGACAGCCAGGGCTACTGAAGATGGATCTCAACAGCAGTATGTATAGACGAAAAGCAATAACTGCCTTAAAGGAAATATGGGATGGTCTATCCTGAGCCAAATAGGAGTGCCTGAGATCCAGGAATTTGGATTCAGATTAGTCCCAAGGAGGAGATGTTATATGGGCTTTGGTAGTTAAAGTAAAAATAAAGCCACAAAACAATGCATTTTAAAACATTTGTTTCTGTTTTGTTTACTTTTATTCCCTTCATGTATATGTATGTGCCACATGTGTGCCTGGTATCTATGGGGGTCAGAAGAGGGCATTGGATCCTTTGGAACTGGAATTATGGGTGGATGATTTGCAAGAGCAACAAATGCTCTTAACTATTGAACCAGTCCCATAAATCAATACATTTAACAAATACTGTGGTCAGTGCGTTAGGTGAGGGGGCCACATGAAGCAGATCTTCCCCATGGACTTCAGATGCTATCTGTTAGCATCTTAGCTTTAGGGTTGTTGGAGGCTAGTGGTCTGCTTTTCATCAGACTATAGCAAACATTAACTCAGCTTAACAATACATTCCAAGAGGTTTACCTAATAGTCATGAGAACGTTAGGCCAGATGCAAAGGTTAAAAGTAAATAGCATGGGAAAAAAAAAGTCAATGGTGTGCTATGGAGATGAGCCAGAGGCAGAGTATGCTTCTGCTCAAGCATGGGGAACTGACTTTGGATCCCCAGCACTCAGGTAAAAGCTGGATCTGCAACCCTAGTGAAGAGAGATAGTGTGCTTTTAGGGGGCTAGCTGGCTAGCCAGCCTAGCTACAACTGTAGGCTCCACATTTACTGAGAGACCTTGTCTCAAAAATAGATAGATAGATAGATAGATAGATAGATAGATAGATAGATAGATAGATTAACATCTGGCCTCTGTCCAGATGTGCGAACATGGGTAAGCAGACCTGCACACATATACATCATAGACATACAATTTCACAACATTTTAAAATTAAAAAATAAAACAAAAACAAGAGCCAAGCATGGTGATGCAGGCCTGTAGTCCAGCACTCAGGGAGGCAGAGGCAGGTGGATCTCTGTGAGTTTCAGGCCAGCATGGTATACAAAGCGAGTCTAGGACAGCCAAGACAGAGAAACCCTGTCTTAAAAACCAAAACCAAACAAAATCACTATTTTTCCTATGGGTCTGAGAGAGCCTAAGATGATTTGGCCTCCAATTATACATCTTCCCTGGCTGGCTCTGTTAGCTGAGATCAGAGTACCCCATTTTAAGTGTTATTTCACTTCTTGGGATGCTTTCAGCTTCTGATAATTGGTCAGCTATTTATTTCCTTGCTCAGAGATTGAATCTGAGTTTCCTGGTCTAAGGTCAATTGCTAATACTTCTGCCATAGCTTGTTCCATCCCCTTCAGGCCACACCCAGCTGTCTGAAAATGTTAACATCCTTGGCTTGGTAAAGTCCAACTCATTGCTACAAAACTGAAGAACAATGGTTTAGTTTTCCAAGAGCCATTTGGACCAAATGATCATAAAACTAGCTTAATGTCAACTTCACGGTGGTCTCTCTCCCTCTCTTCTGTCCCTTCATCTCTCTCTCTTTCTCTGCCTATAGGGTTTCTCTAGAGTTCTGGGTTCTGAATGAAAGCCTATGCATTGTGCTGCGCAAGCTCTGAAACTGAGTGTGACCTAGATCCTAGGTGCTCGGCCACTCAAGGAGGACAGAACACACTAGAACCCTTTCTGGGTACCTGGGGAGTCACAGTGCTGCCTGGTGGAGGAAGTCCATCTGTGTTGGGGTGGGGGTGGGGTACACATGCTTCTCTTGTTCTTCCCTTTGTCTGTGAGTCTGCCATGGGGCGAAGCTGATAGAGTGCGGTGTGGGCTGAGCCTCTGAGCCCACTCTTGTCCCTCTTTTGCTTTTGTTGGTATTTGATGAGAACCGGAAGTCAGTCAATACACTCCCAGGCCATGGTCTAACCTTTCACATACATGCATTCTCACGCCACTAGCACCACATGGATGTGGCCTCTGACAGCTTGCTGTCCAGGACATTTTAAACTGAGTGCGGTAATCTTACCTAGAAGGCTGAGCAGCCCTAACTACAGAGTTCAAGGCCATCCTGAACTCACAAAGAGGCCCTGTCCAAAAAAAAGTTTAAAATTTCTTCAAAGATTCCAAAGGATTTGATGTTTTAATTGTTGTAAAGAGATCTCTAAAAAGGAAGTAATTATAAAGTCACTTCCTTTAAGGATCTTTAGGAAAGGCAAGTGAAAATCTGGAGACCTTCTGGGTGTAGCAGCCCACGCCTTTGCCCCCAGGATTCGGGAGACAGAGGCAGGCAGACCTTTGTGAGTTTGAGGTCAGCCAGGGCTACGGAGTAAGACTCTGTCTCAAAATAAAATAAAATTAAATTAAAAAGTAATTATCTAAATAGCGTACATACTGTCATGTTCCTTACGTTTTGATACTTAGCATCGAGTGTCCAGTGTCTAGGTTTGTCCAGATAGCCTTCTGTTACTGACTTCTGATTTCATTCCATTGATTGATTGATTTACATGATTTATTCGTATGCAGTATTCCAGGCTGAACCCCGGCTGTCACACATGCTAGACAAGCACTCTACCACTGAGCTGTGTTTGAGGAGGGTGGAACTAAGTTGTCCAGGATGAGCTTGAGACAGTGAGTCCCTTACCTCAGCCTCAAGCTCACCAAGTCCAGAATGTCGTGTAATCTGTGTTCTTTTAAATGAGTTGAGATGCTCCTGTGAACTTGTCCTGGGGAATGCCCTTCTGAGAATGGGCGTTGCCGGACTGGGGTAGTGTTACCTCCATTTGTAATGTTCAAGTCAGCCTCCTTGCTGACATCTGGTTGTTGTATTGAGTGTGAAGCATTGAAGTCTCAAGTTACTGTTACTGGATCGCCTTACAGCTTCATTCAAGGCTGTCCATTTTTGAGGCTCAATTGTTAAGTACACAAATGCTTGTGATTGTTATGAGTTATTGGTTGATTCCCACATACACACCCTCTATCCCTGAGACAGAATCTTGTCACCATTACCAACGCTTTAGACCCACAAGCCTTCCTGTTCTGCTCTCTGGAGTGCTGTGCCCCTCCATGCCTGGTCTTGCCTGTCTCCTGTTGTAAAATGCCCTCCTTTGCCTCCAGTGACACTTGTTTGTATACTCTGTCAGTACACCACTCGAGCTCTTCTCAGTTGCTATTCACCTGGTAGACTTCTTCTCTAGCCTTTCAGTTTCAACCTCTGTGTCTTTTAGTCTGAAACCTGTCTCTTTTACACAGCATATGGTTGGGGCGTGTTTTGTATTTCTTTTGTCAATATTTGCATTTTCTTTATCTTCTCATGATGCTGAGGTACATAAGGCATAGCTTAGCAACTTGGGACTCCGGTTGGCTTGGTGTGTGCTCACACCCCTCTTCTAACAATGCACCTAGTAACCTAGTGCCCCTATCTGCGTGTTCTGTGCACACACCCCTCTCCCAACAATGCTCAGGGCAACCTGGCACCCTCATCTGCATCGGACTGGGTGTACACCCAGCTCCCAACAATGGACTAAGTTCTGTCATAACAAGCATCAATAACGTCCCCTTTGTGTTCACTTTCTTTTTTCTTCTAACATGCAGAGGCAGATAAAATAGCCACAGGGTCTTTTAAAACCAAAAACATTACTGTATGTCATGTGCACGGTGTAAATGCCTGGTACCTGCTGAGGCCAGAAAAGGGAGTCAAATCTCCTGGAACTGGATTTACAAACTGTAGTGAGCCAACATGTAGGTGCTAGGAATTGAATCTGTATTCTCTGGAAAAGCAGCCAGTGCTCTCAACTGCTGAGCGATCCCTCCAGCCCGGTGCTTAGTTTCTATTCAGATATATTCCTGGATATATTCGGGATCTGGAGATATGAATTGATCCAGCTTGAAATGATCCTGGGTACATGTGCAACAAGTCAAACTATGCTCTCAAAATGACATTTTAGGGATATAACATCCTGTTTACCATCTTATGATTCTTCATTCTGATTAAAATCATAAGCATTATGGGAAAAGTCATGAACAATAAAGAAAAGATTATATAAACAGGTCTGTCAATAAAGATAAAGAAGCACCCTCTCCTCTGACCCCACAGAACAGTAACTGAAGAACTCTAGTCCCCTAACTCTGAAGGGCTACCTCTTGCACGTGCCTGGTCTGTACTGTCACTCTGCTTTGAATAAAGTTCCCTGCCATTTTGCAATCTGTGTGTGCTTCTCCAGTTTTTTTTTTTTTTAAAGAAGATGCCAAGAACCTGGAAACACTCTACCCAGATAGTGCCCCAGTATGTGGCATCAAATCTAGAGCCTTGTACATAGTAGGCAGTTGATCTACGTGTAGACTGTCTGCTCAGTCCTATATCTGCATTTTACTTTCTTCCACTCACACTTTAAAAAAACAGTGTCTCACCACACACACACACACACACACACACATATATATATATATCTGGCCTGGAACTCACCTTGTAGACCAGAATGGCCTCAAACTCACAGAGATCTGCCTGCCTCTGCCTCCTGAGTGTTGAGATTAAAGTGTGTGCCACCATGCCTGGTTCATTCAGTACTGGGGATGGAATTCAAGGCCTCATGGTAAGTGAGCACTCTACCAACTTAGCAATTGTTGATGGGATTGAATTTGTGTTTGTCATTTGTAGTGAGAATTTTGGAATTTTGGTTAAAAAAACACAGGAATATTATTTTTTAAAGTTTTTCTTTTAATCCCAGGTGTGGGGATATGGCTACTTGGCAGCAGCTATAATTTGCCTTGTACTCTAGCAGGCATGTGATTTTGCCAGCTGCAGATGACAGTTTCTGCGATTGTGTGATGCTTAGAATTCTGAGGGCTTTTCAGAGGGCTTATAAATTTTAGCACCCTGAGAGGTAGTGGGTTGTTGGTTGTTGCTGGTTGGTTGTTGATTGTTGTTAGTTGAGGTTTGTTAAGTAGTCCTGGGCAAAGAAGAAACAGGAATCAGAAGAAACTAGATATTCAGATAGCAGTAGTCCCTTGGCTTTATTCAGGGATCTCTTTCCTTTCCTATCTATCCTTTTTTCCCCCTTATCTATTGTTAGGTGGTTGAAAGGGTGGAAGAAAAGGGGTAGAGAAGAGTAGAAGAAAGTAGAACCCACAAAGTAGTAAAACACAGCTACGGTCACTACAAGGGAAAGACTCCTTTTAGTTTCTTATAGGGCAGATGTCTAACAATCAATTCTGGTTTTTTCATGTGAAATTGGCCTCATATCTTTTCTTTTTCTTTTTTCCTTTAGCAATGGAAATCCAATCTAGACCTTTGTACATGCTAGCCAAGTGATCTAGCATTTAGCTATATCCCCAGATTCTGCTTCATTGTTGAATGATAGTTGTGTTGGGTATAGAATTCTTTGTTGGATTTCTTTCTAAAAGTCATTCTTTTAGAATTCTATGTCATAATGCTGTTTTCTGATGCCACTGAGTTTTGATTGACAAATTACCTATCACTCTTACTGAAGATTACTTGAATGTGATGAGTAATTATTGTTTTCTTCAAGATTTTTTTTTAATGTTTTCTATGGCAAATATATATCCCTTTGAAGTTAGCCTACTGGGAAGTCCCTCAATTTCTTAAATATACAAACTTATATATGTTTTTTTGTTTACATTTTGGAAGCATTCCAAAATTAAAACATATATGTATATTTATTTGTTTTTATTTTATATGTAATAGTACTGTACATCAGTATTCCATGTGCATGCAGTGCCAGAGGAGACCAGAAGAGGGCATTGGATCTCCTGCAACTGAGTTACAGACAGTCATTAGCCATCATATTGGTTCTGGGAATCAAATCAGTGTTCTTTGGAAGAATAATCAAACTAAACTGCTGAGCCAACTCTCCAGCTTCCTCTCCATGTACTCATTGACATTTATACTTCTTTTCAAATGTGTCTGCTTAGTTCATTTGCTGGATTATTCATTCTTTTGATGTTTTGAGTTCTTCCTGCATACTAATTTCCTGTCAGATGAAGAACTGGAAAAGTCTTTCTCTTGTTCTGTAGGTTGAAGGTTCAGCCTGGTAATCGTTTCCTTGGCTATACAGAAGCTTTTAAATCCTCTTTGTCAAGGCTGACTATTTCCTGTGCTATTGGAGTCCTAGTCAGAAAGTGATTGCTATGCCTAGACCTTGAATGTTTCCTTCTAGCAATTTCATATATTCAGGTTTTATATTAGGGTTTTTGATCCATTTTGAGTTGCCTTTGCTAGTTCATGAGAGATAGTTACCTAGGTCAGTCGTCTACATGTGGACAACCAGTGTTCTCGGGACTGCTCATTTGGCACCATTGTCATGAGTTGGATGGCTATAGCTTTGTGGGTTTATTCTCAAGTCCTTTATTCTATTCCATAGATCTATGTCTGTTTCTGTGTCTTTGAGATGGAATCTCATTCTGTAGAACAAGCTCAACTGAAAGTGTTAATCCCCCTGGAAGAGAGTAAAGACCATTACCTAAATTCTTTG